>VZTM01011670.1:72433-218766 GCA_013400555.1 Jacana jacana
AAAAAAGGCTCTCAAATAATGTGAGTCGTCTACTAGGAGAGAAGATTTAAAGATGATAAATGTTATTTAGAATCACTATGATATGATTCATATTGTGATGCGATTGGGAACAATATTAAAACCCACCAAGGCTATTATACCTAAATTTTTGTTTCAATTCATGCAATATTGCTGCTGCTTAATATGATTTCTATTTACTTCTTTCCATTGTTAGTGTTTTATTGAGGTTGTGTCGGCTTTATCAAGCTAATCTCTGCTGCAAATGGAGGTCAGCAGAACCAAAGCACTGGCAAAAAGCCTGTCTCCATTATATTCTACTTGGTATGAATTTACTTGAAAATCCTCTCTCTAATATAAACTCTTTCTTCACCATTCTTCAATTATAATATTTCTACTTGCTCAGACCCTGACAGCTTGATATTTAAAAGCTATATAAACTCTTACAATCTAATTTTATATTCTTTTTTTTATACAGAGGCACTGTACCTCATTTAAAGTAACAGTGAATGTGTTCATCAAAAGATTTAAAATCAGGCAATCTTGGCCATCAGTAAAAGCTTGAATTTCAGGTAATTTAAATTATAACTTAAAAACATGCACGGCTACTCTTAATGACAATGACAGCGAGCCATTAATTTGTGTCCTTCTGGTGTCAAGGGTGAGGTAAGTAATCCTGTCATGCCCTTGCTAGAATAGAGTTTGGCAAAACAGGATATTGTAGAAGCTTTATAAATCTTATATCTCTATTTCTCCTTGTACTGGTCTAGGGAATAATGAAAAAGAGCGACACATAAATTTACCTACCAAATGGGGTAACGCTCTCTCTCTTGAATACCCACACATAGCTGCCATTAACATTACTATAAAATATACATGCGCACCAAGAGGAAGGATAACCAACCAGACATCCAGAGGTCTAGAATATGAGCAGAACTAGATTCCCTTTAGTAGCTGCCAATCCATCCCAGGTCACAGGGATTTATTTTTTTTTCAGCTTGAGTTAAACACTGAACCTAAAACTTTGCATAAAAATAACTACAGCTAAACTGCAAGAGAATAAACTACATCAGAGACAGTCTTAAATCTTTTTGTTCAAGATGTTAGATTTGCATAGTTCTAGTCGCAGTTTAAAGTCAGAAGCCCTCAAAAAAAACAACCCAAACCCCTCAAAGATGTTTTTTAGGACTCTTTGCAGTAAGTTTCTAAATATGTTATTGGATAGATGATTGAAATCTGACAAAGAAACCACAGCGTTTTATAATAATGTCCTGCAGCAAAAGTATGGCACCAATAACTAAACAATACTTTATCACCTTTGCCACTCTCAACAGCTCCCATTAATACTGAGATCATAGTGTTAGGCCTTCTATTCCCCTGCTGACCATGTTAGTGACAGCCAGGGCTTAGGCAATGACATTGAAAAATATTTGCAGTGACACGGCCACAAATCACTATGAGACAAGTTTAAAACTCAATATTCACTAAACTTGCATCTGTTCTTTTCTTGTTAGAGCATCTACAACACATTTATTATAGGCTGAACTCCTCAAAGAGTCAAAGCATTGATGGAAAGTGATAAAAATTATTGGTTGATAAAACTAGATGCACAGAGGGGCCTTTGTCAAGTCATTTATTCATATAAGGTTCTTCTCTGAGATGCAATCAGCCAGGACACCTGATGAAGAGATGTTTTCCTGAGATTTGTGTTCATTTACGTAAAATACAGCAATGAATGAATACAAGTACTTGTAAGTTACAAGTACCTGTAAGTCAAATTTTCTTAGTGGTCTCATCATACATGTACTGAATTTTATTTTCATCTCTTCCAGGGAACTGAGCAGACATTTGAATACTTAGCAGTTGCCTCAGGACATTATCTCTTCAGTGTGGCTTGGATCCTCTAAATAAGTTGTGTCTGTAGCTTCCTGTTTCCTGGGCATGGTGATTAGCAGATGTCCTAGATAAGTAACCATTTCCATAGTTCAGCTTGAAACATGCAGGACACTATTTCTCCTGTGTAGTTGTGTTGCTAAGTCACTTAAGGAGGACACAGAAGGTTCTGAAGGCTAGCAGTGAACTTCTGCATGTTTCCTGCTCCTACCCCTTCAGGAGAAGGGACCAAGTAGGCTTGGTGACAAAGTCACTACATTACCTCTCCTCATTCACTGTGTTGCCTGTTTCTGCCCTGTCACTGGACTTGTGCAACAAGAGCTGGCCATACCAGAGCCTACACCAGGCCTGCCCCCTTGCCTTGTTTAAACATCCACCTAGGCTAATCCCAATGGGTCAAATGCATCTCAGGACACGTGGAAGGAGAGGGCTATGTAAGATGAGAAAGAAAGAAAGGTCTATCACATTTCAGGATTTGATGGTGGCAGGATGATTGAAATTTGCAAAATCATGAAGGCAATGGGTAGTGTGGGTGCACAATTGATAGTTACCAAATCTAGCAGCTATAGGAGGGTAATTCTTTGAAACTAGTAGATCTGCTTAAATAAAATATAAGACAGTCCACAGTGGGTAGGGACCTTCTGGTATTCCTCCCTATAGGAGATTGCGGAGAAGGAGACCACCAACAGGATCAGTAAGACATTAGGCAAACTGATGGACAACAAACTCTTGCATAGATGCTGATGAAAGTTGGTAGCTGTGTACTTTGTGACATCTCTAACCAAATGGGTATAAAAGTGGGGTAAATAGGAGGGCAGTGCAGACAGTGGCCCAACCTTCATACCCTCCCCTGAGGAGCCCCTCCTATTGCTGTTGTCTGATTACTGGGCAAAGTGGACCACTGGTCTGATTCAGGAAGGATCCATGTCTCCAAGCTTGTTAAGGGGCAAAAGTTGTTTCTAAGGCATGCTGGACTCTATTAAAATTCCGTAATTACATTTCTTCTGACCCAGAGCCTACTAGAGCAGATGATTTTCCTGACTGGGAATATTTTCAGAAATGGCAAATTTTTGGAGTGCATTGAAGAGACTGCTCAAGAAGGAGAATGATTAATTCTTAATACCAAGTTTTGAAGCATATTGAATGACACATTCTTACATTATATATTGATATATAACACACTGGTCCTATGCCATGCTGACTAGTAGTTCATTTCCAACAAGGCATAGTTTATAGATAATGCAATAGGTAAGGGACAGAGCCATAAAACTCTGGCTCTTTCAGTTGTACCAAAATCTTTTGGAACTTCATTTTGGCTTGAGTGATGACTGTCTTGGATGTTGATATTAAGCAGAAGCAGCAATAAATGTGTAATGCCAATCCTGTCCCTGCTTCCCTGAGGCAAGAGGCACAGGCCAATTGACTTAAATTTAGATGAACCACAGGAAGTCGGACACTTGTTTGAGGATTAATCAAACTTCTTAGTTGAGAACTTGCTTACTCTTTAGTGTACCTTACTTTTGATTCTATTTCTTTAGTTTATATTTAAATTTGTGATGAGTGTCATTAGTGGGTTTTGCATTTAACTATCCTTATGAGGCTTCATAACTAAAGTAAAGTTTTAAAATCCAAGGGTTGCTGTTTTCATGCTGTACACCCAAACCTGTACAGCTGCTTCATAAAAACACTTTCACACAATACCTAAAATTTTTACACCATCTTCCTCATTTTCCCATCACAAATATTTGCCCATTTCTCCGTATGATCTGTCTCCTTTGAAATCTGGATTGTTTGGATCGGCTGGATAAGTGCGTTACTCTCTTACTCTGTGCAATGCCTCTTCATTTGGATGGTGCTGAGAGTTTCATGATCTCTCTAATTCTTCTGCAGTTCTTCTAGTCATCATTTGGAACTGAGGTAAATCAAGTGGTTCAGTAGAACAATGAAATGTAATGTAATAATTAATGAAATATTTGTAAATGTATTTGAAGCATTTCTAAATGCCAGTGGTGGTTCCGTCTTTGTTCATATTTTTGTTTATTCAGGCATCTTAGTTATTTCCTACCTGGCAGTCCCTGAGTGAGATATTCTGCATTCTCTCCAGTGAGACCTCTTTCTCTGCAGGGGGGAAGTCCACACTGCTGGAGGTAGAGGTAGAGCAGCTCTTAATTTGGTTTTCTGCCCTTGAGCTCTTTTGTCAAGATGGGTAGCCCAAAAGTGGAAATGGAAGAGAACACCCAGATATCAGTTAGAAGCAATGTTTTTGTGAAGCCTTGGCTGAAAACAAAGCTGCCACCTCTTCTCTTGTAGCTCACTGTCTATGTTGGACAGGCTGGGTGGGTCCTCTGCCAAACATGACCCCAGCCCCAGTGGTCAGGGTCTCAAGGAGGACAGGGGCTCTACTTCAATTGCTCTCCCCCGTCATAGCACCCTCAGAGGATCACAGAGAAGTTCAAGGCAGTTTACAGATTTGTACAGCAGGAAGCTGCATGTCAAAGAAGTGGGTTTGTTTTCTTTTTTGTGCCAAACAGTATCCAGTAAATTCTATCCAGTAGTTTGATGCATACATATGGATATATAAAGCTAAAATCAAGCACTGTGTTATTTCCAAACTTTTAACTCATCTTGCCTTGCCAGTGGGGTGACCCAGAGATATAACTGACATTTCAAATTTACATCTTCATTTCACAAAAGTCTCCACCCCTTCAAAACCTTCACAAAATTTCTAAAGGCAGTACCTGAAAAGTTCAGCCTTCAGTGAGTTTTGCAATGAAACAGCCCAAATATTTTGTTGTCTGCTTTGAGGAACAAATCTTCAGTTTTCCTCAGTTAGGTAATAAAACATTTTGTTCCTTTGCCTTTCATCTAAAATCAAGACAAGAGATACAATTTTAGAGATAATATGAAATGAAATTGAAATGAGTGAGTACTTGGGAGAAAAGGAACCTTTAGTGCTAGAAATGCTTTGTTACGACTGAATAAACTAAATATGCTTAATATGAAAGGTAATGATGCGACTGATTGAATAGTTTGACATTACTGCACATGAAATATCATTAACAGGTTCACGATGGTTTTATATCAATACCACATCTCAGAATAAAATAAATGGAAATATGGAACTACAAAGATTTGTCACTGGAGCCTTTCAGTGTCATTTAAGAAAATATTTTCAGTGAAAGACTAGTCAGCATGAGCTGGAGCAGCAGAAGAAATTACAGCCTTGTGTAAATTTGAGAATGAGCCCAGTGAAACAATTTAGGGTAGCTGCAACACGTCTGTACCTGTGAGAGCACAAGTCTGTGCCTGTCAGCACTGTGGTGTCTTTGACTTCTCTGGGCATCACCCATTGATACCACTGCCAGTTCTCAGCATGTGAGTTCTCAGCATAACTCCTGCCAGAGATTGCTGTGTTGATGTTGTCTCCCAAACATACCTTGGTGGTACACAGGCTCACTGTATGATTTACAGGATGGGCATACAAGCAAAATAAACTCAAACTCATTCAAAATTTGGGATGTATAGCCTGCGTTAGCATCTTATGGAGTCATTATGAGGATTAGCTTGTGCGATAGAGACCCCTTGGATTTTGGCATGGGTATGGTTCTCCCTGTCACTTTATGGACACATCGGAGGCAGAACTTCTGTATCCACTCAGGGGACACAGATGCTCGTAGCCATCTCCATCAGCATAGGCCATTACCTTGCATAAAAAGCATACAATACCAAAGGCTGTAAATCAGGACAGTAAATCTGACCTGGCATTTCACGGCTACTACATAAGTTGCAGTTGCTGTGCAACCCTTCTGTTGCTCTCCCACTGCTGACAGTAAGAGAGGTCATAACAGCCCTCCCTATACATTGCAATGTCCAGCCTCAAGATGCTAATCACTATTTCTGTCCTCTTTCTATTAGGAAATTTCCTTCTGACAGCTCTGACGGTGAGTACTTAACGTGCCCTATGTCTGATTTCCAGGTTCCTGTTACATCACCTTGTGGGTGCCCACCTCACCCGTCACAGAGATTTGGTCTCAAAGATGAACCAAAGATGTAAAAAAGCTATAAAATATTACAAGCCACTTAATTCAATCACCTCCATCCTCTGTTTAAGACTAGGTAGCCAGACAGATGTTGCCTTCATGGCTTCACTGACTGCCATAATTTTCTTACCAATTTATGCTATTAATAAATGGCTACTGAAACACGGTGGTTTTGCCATTGAGGAAACCACTGATAAAATCTGAGGCTGACAGGAAGACATGGAATATGACAATAACTCTCCAAGCTTCTTGTGTTTTAATTTGGGAAGTTAATTTGATTGGATCTCATTGTAACTGAAGTATATTTTCCTTTACCTACAGGCTGTTGGAAGTGGCAGCCATTGAGAGCAAGAGTACTGGATTTCACTTGCCCTTTTAAGGAATCAAAATCAAAACTAAATAAAGCAAATAAATTAATACATAAATAAACAGAAATAACTGTTGAGTGGCACAAGCCTGGTTTTACAAGCATTGGGAAGGAGTATACTCTGGTTATCTGCATTTGTATAAAATTTCAATAGGTAGCACTGACTGTTTTCCCTATTTGCATTTTTCTGATATTTGCAAGGATGAAAAAGAACAAAACTTAGGACCAACATCATAAAATCCCAATTCTCTACACGTTCTTACATTCTTATGCAAGTATCCAAATGGAAGGATACTTTTTTTCACATTTTTAAAGTAATATTACAGATTTACATGAAAATAAAAGAGGGTAGAGAAAGTAGTAGATAAGCTATTGATGTTCATAATATTGTATTTAATACAGCTACATATTGTCAACTATATTTGACAGCTAAAGCTTCTCTTTGGTAGGAAGTGGCATAACATTGAGTATAATGTTAGTGTCAAGCCACAGTATATTTATGAAAACATCAAGATTCGGAGGGACAAAAACAACATCCATTTTTATCATTAGTTTCAAAGCCTCTACCCAAATGACAGTTCTTTTTAAAAATTGTTTCATTCTCGTGGTTTCCAAATCAAAGGTTTCAATTTCAAAATTAATTTCAAAAAGGCATATTCCTCAATTGCAGTAGTAGCACGATGAAGATTTCAAATAAAAAATTAAATTGATTCCCCGTTCCTTTTTTTTTTCAATTGTTCAACGTACTGAAAACTTGGAGACCAAAGAGTTTGTGTTTTCTTCTTCCAAAGCAACATGTACTATTTTTCCCAGCTATTTTCATGTGTCTGTTATTTTTAGGCAATTTAAAGATACTTCATTTTCGCTAAGGAAGCAGGAATGCGAAGTAGGAATTTTTGCTTAATTAAAAATCAGAAGCCCTAATGTCATTCCACTGGGGGAAAAAAAAAAATGTAACAAGTTGTCACATGTGCACAGGATTAATGTGGAAAAGTTGATAACTCTGTGTGGTTTTTTCACTACTGAGTCTTTCTTTTCTTCGATTTCTTTGACAATCCTTAAAACTTTATAAGCTGCATTTATGTTAAGCTGTTCCTGATATGCTCCAATAAGTGTGCTTTAGACACATTGTTAACATAAGGCCAAATCTGTAATACAGCATGGACAATTAAGTGCACAATTTTTGTATAAATGCAAAATCCCTCACTGTGAATTATTTAATTAATGCTCTACAGTTCATTTAATAGCGCTCTTTCAAAGGCCATTTCACTCACAGAAAACTAATTTCATTCTTCGGGTTGATTTAATTAGATTGTATGATATATGGTATTGCTAATTCAGTGGCTCTCTTCGCAGTGTCTAGGCCGTTGCTCCTATTGTCGGCAATCTGTCAGCCCCATTTTTAACAGTATTGAAAAATTCAAGCTTTATTATTGCTCGCTCACTCTTTCTCTCCCATCAGGAGGAAAGTAATGAGCTTTTCTTCTTATGAGAGCAAGCAGAGAGTGTGGTGCCCTTAGCGCTTCAGGCACCGAGCAGTATTAACAGCCTGATTCATGAGTTAAGTTTCTAACTGCCCGTGGCTATTAGCACTCAGTCCTTTGGCTGTCATTTAGTTAAAAAGACTCTTCGGTTAATTCACTCTTTTAATGAGACTGTGCTATTCAACTAATGTATTTTACTGTATGAAAGGTCACACCAGGAAGCAAAACAGATTGGAGGGAATGTAGCGGGAAGCCTGGCTGTCAAGAAACAGTTCAAGCCTCGCAGGCATTTCGCCATCGCGGCGCCCATAATAGGCTATGGAACTGATGGGCCAGCGCTCACCTCAACAGTTGAGCACCATAAATCACGGCTAAATAGAAAGCAGATTAATCAGAGCCACAGACAAAAAGAGCACGTGTTTCATTACCCATATAATCACTAACATGATTGCCAGACAAGCCGGGGGAACTGTACACGGGGCTGACAAAACGCAGCGCGGCGGCGAGTGGGGGAACTCGGCTCCGCCAGGCTGCGGCCACTAAATCTTTTCATTAAGTAGCTGCTTCGTGAGACCCTCTCGTTGGAGGGCTGCTCGTTCGGAGGGTAGTGCAGGGCGGGGGACAGGCGTAAAACAGGACTATAAAGGGTTGTGTTTGAGAGAGAAGGGTCAGAGGAGGCGGCAGTGAGGCTTTTCCTCCCCATAGCTCAGTTTCCGCATCATGCCCTGCATCACCACGGCTGGGAGAAGCACGTGGGATGACGGGATGACCCACTCCTCTTCCTCCCACCTTCATATAAACCTGCAGCAAGCTGGACCTAGCTCCCCACAGTTTTCGGGTTCGATGTGCTGTCCCCCGTAGCTGTGTGACACATGCAAAGCCTTAAGATGCAAAAGGACATTTCATTTTAATTTATTCTGTGCTTCTCCAACGTCATTTCCTTAGTGCACCCCCTCCTCCCCGCTGGCGCTCTCTGCGTCATCAGGAATTGTGTGGAACACACGTGTCCACATCCCACAGCTTCCTCCTGCTGAGCTTCACAGGAAAGGTGGTGTCGAAAATCCGCTTTCTTTCAGCCTCTTTGCTTGGGACATCCAATTGAAAATGTTTTCCTGAGTGTTGCTCATTAATTTACAAAAGGAGAAGGTGAGAAGAAGCTCTGCTTTTAATAGCTTTGCATCTGTCTACCAAGGTGTTAAACACCTGAATTATTGTGAGGGCATGTGTGTGTTTTGCTCATTTTTAATTAGTGTCATTGGGGGGAAAACTCCAGCACTTTAGGGCCAAAAGTATATTATTTTTTAGAAATTGTAATTCCCTCAAACTACGGTAAACAAATCATTCTGATTTAAATTTCCTGAGCAACTTCCAAACAGGGAAACCGTATGTTTAATTACTAAACATCTGTTGCAAAGAATACCCCAAGCTTTTGCAGCACCTAATATCACTGTATGAATTTTAAAATCTGTCAGCAAGGGATCACAAAAGCTTTGGGAGCAAAGAGCTGCTCACTTTAACCCCTGAACCAGATAATCTAACAGTAATCCATTCAAAACTAATCAAACATTTACAGAAACGCACCAGCACTGAGGAAAACAATTCATCATCTTCATATGCTCATTACACTTCCAACATCTCAATCTACCTATGTAAATGAGACCAGGGATCTGACATCAGGTCCATGTACAGAAATTATAAACAAATATTCATCCATTATGCTGCTGAAATTTAACAGCTGGAGCACTAACAGTAGCTGAACTCCAAGCCCCGAGTATCAATTATTTATGAACCTAAAACTGACAAGACTGTCTAGGTGAATTAGCTGCATATGTCAAGCTTTGTTATAAATCCCAGCCTACTGTAAAACTCATTTTCATAGAATGTATGTACAAGGCTGACAATATATCAACAGTACGGCATTAATAATTTAGAAGAATGGGACCATAAGGGAGCACCTAGAAACTCTGCTCTGCAATATAGTTGATATTACAAATAAAAAAGTCAAATAAAATGAATTTCCCATAAACAGAGAATCAAATAAAGCATTTCTCTATGATTTTATATTCAATTTTCAAAAAAACTTACCAGTTGATACTTGCATTTTTAGGAAGCATAAGCATCTCCTGAAGTTGTTTAATATTTTTTTTTTCCATTGCTAAAAATGCCTTTGAATTTTTAGGCCCATTGATGTACACTGCTTTGCATTTACTTTACTTTTCTGGACTGAGAACTAACAGAGAGGTGAGGGAAAGAGGTGGAAGGAAAGTGTTGTTTGCAGCAAACACTACTGCACGCTGTGGTTCAACACCCTGAAGCAAAGTTTAAGTCTACCCACAAATAAATGCGGTTAATTATAGGCTAAAATCAGATATACTGTGTGACATCACAAACTGAGGTAAAGGCGGATTTCATATCTTAACCCTGATCCCACTACAGATGTCATGAAACTTCTTTGTGTGAGAAGTCAATACAGAAGCTGTTGGACACCCTACATATGACCACCTACATTTCATAAGGCAAACAAAAAGACAAGGTCTAAAGTGGAACTTTTCTAAGCTTAAGGAAAATTCTGAGCCAGATGCCTGTAGTGAGATCTCAAAAAAAGACACATCAAAACTTTACCCAGCATCTGAGAAACTCAAGACTAATCTGGACTTTGCTGCTCTCTCCCACCTCCACCAAAAAGAACCCATCTGCTGCTTTGATTGAGCAATGCAGACAATTACTCAAAATCTGGATTTTTTTCAGAAGCTCCAGTTTAATTCCTATGTCTAATTTAACCAATGCCCATGAAGATATGGCTGGTTGCAGCAGCTTTTTGCTATTCAGAAAGGTTGTCCACAAAAAAAAATGAATATACACTCATATAAGAATCCATGACTATCAAATAAACAAGATTTTATCTCCTATACAGAAGTAGCCCAGGTTTTGATCAACTGTGAACATCAGCTGTGCTTTTCTCCACAAGACAACTTTCAGATTATTAAGAAAAATGGAAAGGGGAGAGAAAGGAGCGGGGAGAATGGAGGGAATCACTGAAGGTGACTTCTGGGCAGAAAGCAGAAAGCCCAAGACAAGGCCTTTGCATCACTCCTGTCATGCCAAAGTGCTTGAAATAGGGCTTCATTTGGATTTAAATGGTGAAGAGATCTTACCCTGGCTCTCTGCCTATGAATGAACTTCACCTTGAGTGCCCCTTGATGCTGTGGTGCTGCCTCAGGCACACGAAAATATGTTTACTGTTTAAATTCCTAAAAATTTTCCCCACAGATTTCAAATACAGAATTAAGATCTCGCCGTCTGCTCAAAACAAAGAACAAGGCACTACAGGCAATCCAAAAAAGAATTATCCAACTTTAATTTTTGGACCTAATTAACTGACTTGGTGTCTGATGACTACTCTCACTCTACAGGTGTCTCTTCTTGCTAATTGATGCTTTTATTAACACTTCCAGTGACTTGTTCACACCTATGCAATTTTTCCTATTATCTCTTTCTGTTAATATTCTAAATCCTCCTTGAATACTTTCTTCTCCCAGAAGTCACAACTTTCCACCGTCTCATTGCAGCAGAGGTACAAGCTGGCACTCCTTTCTGCTACACATCTCACCACAGCACGGGTAGAGTCACCCATGTTTCCCCAATGCCCTGGCAGTGCTCGCTGTCCTCTCTGCCTGCCTCCAGCCCTGCTCACCCCTGTGCTTGGGAACACAGTGCCCAGAAGGATCCCTTTGGGATCACCCTGCCTGCCACTGGTAGTGGGGAGCTGTGTCTTTTCCTCTCCAGCATTGAACAAAGATGGATTCATGTTTCCTTCTCTACTTCCATCAAGGACCCAGACTATTCAGTGTCACTATTTGGACTTGAAATCACCTAAGAACTATTCTAGTTATTTACTATGAAATGTTACAGCAGTTAGGTAAAATCTGCTCACCTGGTAAAGAAAACATTTAGCAAAATCCACAGCTGACTTCTCAAAATGTTAGCTCGTTGTGTCCCAGCACCACCCCACCCAAAGCCAAACCAGAAGCCAAGTCAACATCCATGAGCCAGAGGGATGAATAAACTCACCTGGCAGCTTGAGCACCAATCCTTAAAGCATCATGACCTAAAAGTAATGATTTCCCATTGCACAATAATCTCTATTAACTTAAAAAGAGCTGGTAGTTACTCATATTTGGAAACAGTTTAGGTTGAGTTAGGGTAGAAAGGTATGTGAACATCCAGACTCCAAATATAACTCCTTTGGGCTTTTGCAAGTGCAGGTTAAGCTTAAAAGATACAGGTCAGCAACAAACAGTGATTTGAGTACTTGTGTGAGTTTGAGCTAACATTTCATGTGAGACAGGTTTTATGAGGGCTACATGGTGCATTTCCAAGGCATCAGCTCAACAGTTGTATGTTTTCTTTTAATTTCTGAGAGGGCTTTTCAACACAATAGTTCTGTGATTTCTTGAAAATTTTAGTTAGAACTGAGCCTAGAGCTGAGAGTCTCATAACCATAACTCAGAAACTGGATTTGGAGCTGGAAAATAATTCAAAATGAAAAAAATGATTTTTTTTTTTGAATTGGCTGTACTTGGTGATAACTCTTGACTTATTCTTCTGTGCCGCTGCAATAAGCTATGATTCTGGGAACCTGCTTTTGTGACTAAAAAGATAACTCTCTTGTTGGGAGGAAAATTGCCTCTCTGACATAAATCTTTGGAATAGGAGTTTACAGAAAAGTGGAAAATATATTTAAAAAAAATCAAATATTGCAAGCTAAACAAGCACTAATTTATGAGCATACTGCTTTAATTTAGTGATTGCTGAGTGAAACATTCATCTGATGTACCCAGAAAAGCAGCATCAGCCTTTGGCTCAGGCCTTGGCAGGGACAACAGGAAACCTGAAAGGCAGAAAAAGTGTAGTCAGGGAACCACCGAGACCATCTGGGTCACCGAATCTCACCCTTGACTATTGCAGGCACTTCCACCATGTCTTCAACTCATGCTGATTTCCATGGTATGGACAGTAAAGTTGTCTTCCTTTTTCTTTCACTGCTCTCTCTCTTTGTACAAGGGTCTGTATTATGTTGATCCAATAGTCATATATTGGTATACAATCACTGCTGTTATTAATTATTTATTTGGATAGTTTCTAGCTGTGAAATCTCACTTGCAGCAAATATGGTTAATGAATATTTTCATTTTTCATTGGCAAGTGGTTTACAGCTGCAGAAGTCATGCTGGCTACTGCCTATGGGTAGCTTGTTTGTTGTCTTGCCTCTCTGCCGAGAGAGAGAGACTGTGGCCTCATTGCTTTGTATGTTGATGGTATCAATAGTAAGTTTAAAAGAAGGATAAGAGAAGATGAGCAATGTTTTGCATTTCATGAACCATGAAGATTACATAGTTTCTTGACTGATGTTTTGGTTTGGGGTTCTTTTGACATTGCAGCTCATAACTCCCAAATTTTTTGCCAGCAGAAAAACCCCATGTTAGCACCTCTTCACACTATAAATAGAGGTAAGAATGAATTAGAAAAGTCCAGAATCCCAGAGTCTTATCTACTCCTCTTCAATCTGTTGTCCATACTTAAGAAATCCTACGTAAATACCTGTGAATTAAAGTTATCTAATTATAAGACTCGAGATCCTCTAAATGTCAGATGTAGAAGGGAGTGCTATAGAACAGAGTTTAATAGGATACCCATTCACAGTCGGGTAAATTACAATGCCCAGAAAGTATAAAAAAGGCCACTGGCAGGAGACACCTTCTAGACCTTGATTTATAATGACACCTAACATAAGTACCTCCCCATCAGCAGCAAAGATCCCCAAAAGAATGCTGATTCTTGCTAGCCCGAAAAACCAAAGCAGCACCATTAATTACCATTTTTACATAACACAAGGGGAGCATGGAGCAGGGGGAAAGAAAGGGATTCACTGTTTACATCTCCTGAGGCACAGTAGTAACAGCAGGTAACTCAGCCACACAACTTTTCTCCAAAGTTTAAGGGGTGTGACTGACATCCCAAACACACTTTCATTTTTGACCTACTGAAACCTGTTCACTGCAGTGATTTTCACCCTGTCTGACTGCTGTGTTTAAAAAGCCTCAGGGTGCATTTTGCTTCCAATAAAGCACATTAGACCTGCTTGTCTAAGAAAAAGAGCTGCCAATCTTGGCAGTGCCATTGATTGTGCATGGCCTGTGCCCACCCAGTACATGGACAATTAAATTTACAAACCATTTCAAAATTACATACAGTGAGCAACAAAAAGGAGGCTTGCAATATTTGGGTGACTGAACTTGATGCCTCTTTTGGGTTTTCTTTCCAGCTCATTCAGAGGATGCAACACGTTTGTCAGAAGACAGAAGTTCACTTCTTTGTACTTTATGTACTTTATAAAGCAGTATGTACTTTAAAATTGAAAGGTCCTTGTAGTTGTAAAGATGCTGACTTCTTTTAATGATGCCATTGCAGATGACGGTTAAGATAAGCAAAGCTTCTGCATTACTCCCACTGCTGGTGAGTGGCCACCTTTCTTAGGAAGTAAAGCAAGCAGAGAAATACCAGACTGGTGCAACTAAACATAGTAAAAATAATAGAAAAATAACTAAGGTAAGTAAATTAAAGAGAAAAAAAATGATGAAACTAAACCCACAGAGAATGAGGAACATGTTTGTGGCTGAGACTGCTGAGTAGTCATGGACTTTAAAGATATCTAGGATCTACTGACTTCTGTAAGTCTCTTGCCCTGCCTCACCTTTTAATAAGAAATAGACAGAGAAAAGAGAAGAGGTAAGAGTGTGTTGATTGTTGTTCTTTCATTTTGATGTAGTTTTTAGGTCTGACATGAACTGTTGCCCTAAATGGGCATGAATCCTTGTGATGGCCTTGGTCTTGAACTAGGTTAAATTTTAAGTATCAGATGTTGATTTGATTATTAGAAAGTTGTTTTAATTCAATTAAAATCTATCTTGGGAAACAAGTGAGGGAGGAAATGGATTGGTAAATACTTAAAAGGGTTTAGAGAATGGTGTCACAAGTATAGTCTCTGATGATTTTACTCCCACAACACTGATTTCATCTAGAACAGGAAAAAAATTGTGACTAGAGAGGATGACACTTCCCAGCTGCATCCAGTTTCAGCAAATATCCCTCTGAGTGATACTGTGTGACTCCACACTCCTGTGGAATACAGCAGAGCATTTAATGGCAGGGGAGCAGACTGAGTCAGTACAGCTGAATATAATGGTGGTATTTCCAAATGGAAAGGTTGCAGGATGAAGAATTAAGAAATATTCTTCTGGAAGAAGGGTTTGTGTGTCTGTCTGCCTAAATATGTGCAATGTCAGTATATTCTCCAATGATGTAACATAAAGGAGTCAGCCAGAAAACCTTTTAATGGTGGTTAATGCCTATTAATGTTGATAAAAGTAAGAAATAGGATTCATAAAGCAGATATGGTCTGCACAAAGCACCGTGGAGACTCTTTTCTGGTATTTTTCCAGTTATTGAACTATCAGGTGTGACTGTATAACACAAAATATGGAAGCCCAACAAATGTCATACTAAGTACTTTTCAAAGATGTAATTGATCATCAAATTCCAATAACAGTTTAGGTACATTAGTTGATATAGAGATTAATATACAGCTTGCTGCAGCAAGAACCTCTTCAGTTTCTGACCTTGGCTGGTAGTAAAATCCAATCGATATTTAGACCAAGCAAGCCTTCCAGAGAGGTTGCACTGAACACATTAGTTTTCTAAAAAAAAAAATACTGTCATCAGCTAGAAAACCTAATCCACTGGGAGGAATATGATGGAACAGAATTGAGCAACAACCCAAAAGAACATTCACATTCACCTGAATAAAACCAGGGTTTACTTCACATCTCGTTTCACTCCTCTGGCTTCAGATTTTCTACTGCTGCTTCCTTTCCATGGAGAACACAGTTAGTTCCTGCATAAAGGCAGTTTACTTTGAAAACCTGATTAGAGGACACTGCATCAGCAATATGGTATAACTGCTATGTCCAATCAGGACTAACCAGCGCATCTTAAGTTTCAAGTTCCCAGGTTCATAATACATGCAAACATTTCATTGTCCAGGAATTATTCGTGGGAATTCTCTGAGCCAAAAATAACAGATTCATAAATGCTTTACATTTCTTACCCAAACTTCTCAATAACAAGTTCCCAATGTAAGATGAATGTAACCAAGTAATACCTAGTGTTTTACTGGAATAGTATTTTCATCATACAGGTTATACCTTGTTTTCCATACTTATATACCAGTTATATTTATATAGGAATATAAAGTATACTGCTAAAATATCTAATGTTTTGCTGAGTTTTATTTAATTAGTCTAATTAGTTCAATTAGATCCCAAATGTCTCTGGGATCTTAGTTAGAGATGATTATCTCAAGCATATCCTAGACTAATGGAAGACCTACATTCCAAAGGACTTTATTCTAACCTGATCTAGTGCAGATTTTGTGCAAATTGCTATGCATGACATGCAAAGTTATGTCTGCAAAGTACCTTTGATGCCCTTCTGCAAGCACATAGACGTGATGGAACTCATATGGAGAAAAACAGTCTGAAGTGATTTTTTCAACAAGACTGATTTCAACCAATGGGATCGAGTAAGCTAAAATACAATAAGTATTACATTCTATTCTATATGTGTATAATATACATATGTATCTATTATGGTTTGTTTGTCTGCAGGATTTCCATGAATATAATGATTTATTAAATCCTGTTGAATGTCTTGACAGCAAAATCAATCTTTGAGGCGCTATTCAGAAGTATGAAAGCCATTTATAAAATCAGAAAAATTTAATCAGATATTATCCTTTCCCCATCCTTGCCTGGACTATAACACAGTTCCTAAATCCGGTTGCAAGATCTGGAGCTTGGCCCTGGCACACATGCAGCTTAAAGACAGCCACCAAGCAAGCCTTAGACTGGCAGGCTAATGTCACCTGCCCATCCCAAAGAGAGTAGAACCTTACCATAGGCAAGTAACCCTCAAAAACAGCTCTTCAGGTGTGAAACTGGCTTTTGTTATGTGATGTTCTGCCACAACCTGACAACGCCTGTAGCATCCTGATTGCTCGAGGCTGCTTCAGGGAAGGAGGCTGAGCCATGGGGCAATTTTCAAGAGGCACACATAAACTTATGCACGCCATATCTTGAGAACAGCTCATTCTGCTCGCCTTGCATTGCTTAGTTCAAGTTTGCAGGAGAAACACAATGCTTTCATTTCCTCTCTTTTATGGATCATTGATGGGTAAGGTTTATTTTTTAGTCAGCTGCCTTCTGACACGTGGCAAGGACTTCAAGGAGCTGCTCCTGCAAAACAGGGTGTACTGCGTCCTCCTAGAGCAAATAACAATAGGGGACATCTCCCAGTCCGCTCCTCTACTCCCTTCACAAACCTTCACATGGCACCTCTGTGTTGTCTAAGGTGGTATCAAGAAAAAGAAAGCAAATAGGAAGGGAGTTGAGGGAAAACTGTAATTTTTCTTCCTTTGGACTCACAAACCTCAAAATTACCTTGAACAATGACTTCTTCTTTAATAGCCATTTATTGGATTAACAGTTTTATAAATAATCATCTAATGCATCTGGACAGGAAATGGATGAAATATTACCCCTTGCATGGCTTTGCCTAATGAAATGCACAATTCCCTCTACTGCTGAGCAGTGAAAGGCCTGGCCCATATTCAATACACACTGGAGTAAAAGTAAATAAAAATAAGTGTAGCAAACACAGCTGCTAAATCTCCATATTTTCCCATCCCATTCCCTTCAGTGGAGAGCATCAATTATTTCTAAGTACAAGATTAGTTCAAGAAGAGCAACAGAGGAATAGAGGCTGGAGCAATTCTGTGCTTTGGAGGACACAGGCATTGTGCTTAGCACACATCTGCAAGGCTCGTCCTCTTAAATCAAATGCTGCTCCACTGCGGTACCTTAATTGTTCCAGGTGTTGTAGTCAGTAAACATTTGCTCAGGATTTTATGTGTGTACCATTCTTTGAAGATTTGTTTTCTATTTAAAATACTTGGTTTCCTTTCTGTGTAAAAGCTCCCCTCGCACTGGAAGGAAAATTAACTCTGGTAAGCCTATGTGGGGTCATGGGATGTTTGTTAACATATCCTGATAGAACTATATTTCCCTATATGATTTATTTTTGTAATATTCTCATGCCAGTGATATCTCCCTGATAGCAAATGAAACCAAAAAGGAACACAAAGAGTGAAGGGAAACTGCATGGACACCACTGTAACGCTATGGTTATAAAAAAGAGAAGTAGGTGTGGGATGGCAAATGAGAAGAATACATTCAAATTTTAAAATTCTTTGTGAGTCGTTACAAAACCAAGTTTTTTTGCAGTATGGTACAGAAATGAAATAAAATGGAGTCTAACAGCAAGGATAGTAACAGTAACTCCTCTGCAAAACATGCACAGAAACTTCATCTGAATTCTGGCATAGAGCTTGCGTTCAAATGCACTTCTCAGTTTTATTGTCATTGATTTCATAAAAAATAGAACAACAATATGCAGCACACTCAGATTGTTAACTATATCTGATGTTTCTGTTATAGTTTACCTGAAATGTTTCATCTTTTTAATTAGTTCATCTCTCCAAAGAAAAGTGAAGAAAAAGGGAGACATCAGCTCATTCCCAGAAGACTCTTTCTTTTTTTTCACATCCAAAGTTCTGAAGAGGACACAAAGAAAAAACAGATTAATCCTATCCAAATCTGGGGGTTAACTAACCAGTCAGAGATCTCTTTCTAATCAGCTTGATTGTCAGCTCTTCATCTCGCATATATACAAAATACCATGTAATGGTCTGTACAGGTTCCCTCTTTTCCAGCACATATAGAAGAAACTGCTTGATTTTGCTTTCAGAACCCTTCACAGCTGGTCTTCATCATCCTCCCCACTTTGGTGGGGTACCATCTTTCCCTCACATTCCCAGGAGACCAGCTTTCTTGCCCATCAGTTCACATGTAGCCAGCCCTCCTGCTTCCTCCAGTGCTCCCCTTGTACCTGGTGCAGCTCCCTTAAAGGAGATCCATTTACTCTCCTGGGGACCAGCAGACCTGCTGGCTAGCTTTGTCTCCCTCTTATTGAGCTTTGGTCATGGTTGTTCTCATTTATTCCATAAAGAATTTTCTCTTTCCTTACCCAATGTGCCGGAAGAATGTGGCCCAGACACCCTAAATAAATAATACAGCAATTTATTTCCTGGACTTTGCTCAATGCATCTTTTCAACGTAGTGCAGAGCCTCTTGGAAAGCAAGTCACCTCCAGAAAGACATGCTGTCCCATCACCAAGGGCTGGATCTGCTGGAGTTGGCAGCAGTGGCAGCATCTCAGCCTCTACATCCTTCACGTTGCTCCTCCAAGCAAAGAGACACGAGCTTTGCTGTGTATAATGTGCACCCTGTTCCTCACCTCACCACGTAAGCAACACCTCAGATCACTGTTCTTGATGTACTAATGATTAGCTACAGGTGGACGGTTCTTCCATGTCAATTCTTGATGTAACACAATGCACCCAGAACCACTGACACCTCATCAGTTGGAAACCCTGTTGCAGGGCTGAACATCCTGATGGTCCTACAGAGCCATAAGTAGTGGCCCCACAAGAAAACGACTGGAGATGAGCCACCTGAAACAGCATCATGTCTGTCTTTCAAGAAAACAGCCAGTCAGGTACAGCAAAGTGTCTGTACATGCTTTTAAAACCAGTTATGCTCCAGTAACCCACATCTGGGAGCTCCTCTTGGGTTTGGTTACACAGACCTTGGGGGACAGTTTGACCATGTGTAAAAGACTATGAAGCACAGTCTAGTGGTATTTTCCCTATTCAAATGAAATAATTTGCAAGCACTTCAAACAGCACTGTGTTTAGCAGAGACCCGGGGAGGAATTTGGGAATCTTGCAGACACAGGCCTGAGGGAAGAGAAAGAGAGGAGGAGGCTGGTGATGAAGGGGTGGGAGGGATGTCCGCATGGCAGAGAAGAAGCCTGTGGGCAGAAAAATGGCAGGAGCATTTATCACACCCACAGCCTGCTCTCGCAGGTACCAGGCCCAAGAGACACACACAGCCCAGCAGGGACTCGCCTTTAAAGTGTCTGCCTGCAGAGACACACACCAAATAAGCCCCTGGAAAAGGAGGGCTGTGGGGAGGAAGGACAAATCTCCCTAGACCTTTGGGGTGCCAACCCTGGCAGAGCTCCTCTCTCTGTTCAAAGGCAGGCTTGATGGAAGCTTTCAACATGCCTCTGGCTCAGGTAGGCAGCCCCTGAGCCCCTTGCAGCCATCTCGGGGGGGTCTATAGCTCCATCTCCCCATCCTTCTCTAGCTGGGCGGCCAGTGGGTGACACTGCCGGCACAGGAGGTGCCAGGGATGCTTGCTGGGGCTGAGCTACCTGCTGGCCCCTCAGAAGCAGTTTTGCATCAGGCTACTGCTGCCTTGCCTTATGGTGAGTAAAAGTCATAAAACTACCATCAGCTCAATGACTGTAATGACTACTCTGAAGCTTTTTATAGGCGATAAGCTACTGTAAAGGTCTGCTGGTAATTTGTGGATAGGGTACATTACCGTTATCCTTGAGGAATTTCTGCTTCCTTTTTATATGCCTTTTTTCTCTTGAGGGGACTCTGAAATTAACAGGAGACGTTAGTCTGAAGCTTTGCCAGAGCCTCTCGCTGAGCACAGACCGCATTTATTTCTCTTCAGACATGATCTGGTGCTCCTGAAGAGAGTTGCAGCCTGCTGATTCGGGGCTGGATGTCTCCCTCTACCCCTCTGCAGTTCAGAGGACAGAAAAGGGGCAGTAAAGTGAATTGAAATTTCCTGGAAATGGTATAAAAGGAGGGGACAAGAGATTCTAAATAGCATAAACCAGCAAAAAGCTTTAATGGTCACGTATCATCGCAAACCCTTCTGAACCAAGCAGGGGAAAAATATGGGAGGTTACTTGGTTTGTGAACTGCCCACGTCAGCAAAATGCTTCTGGTGGCATCTGGGAGAGAGACTGGGTGCAGCAGGTGATTTTTCCATATCAAGCAGGTTGCAGTCCTAGGTTTGGGCCAGTTTTTCCTGTGAAAGTCAGCCCAAATGAAAATTGATGATGATTGAGTAATTTACCCAGTAATGATAAAGCTCAAGTAAGTGTCCTCAGTGGAGCTTTTCTGGGTTGGAGCTGACACCACTGCCACAGCACTGATTTTTTTTCTCCAGCAAACGCTTTGTACTGCAGTCAGTATTGCTACCAACAAAACAATCTTCCAGAGATCATAAAATGTTAAGAAGTTCATTTGTTTAAAGCATTATGAAATAGTTCACTGGCAGATCTCATTCTTTAATTTCCTGAGGTGTGGGACACCAATACTGAGAGATCAGATTAGCATGGCTGATGCTCGGATTTTTCCACCGTGCTACTGCAAAACACGTCATCACCGTTGCAATATGAGCTCTGGATTCTGGACCTGTTGCTCTCAGGGGGCTCAAACAAACTCACATAAAGTAAAAATAACATCAGTGATTCCTTCCGATGGGGAAACTAAGCCATCTGGGTTGCTAATTTGCCGTTTGGGGAGAAAAAATCAAGCAGGAGATGACTTTTTCTTCTTTATCTTCTCAATAAATCCATTTTCTCACCGCAATGTCGGGCTGCAGACAAATCCAGTAACTGCAGCAAAAAGCTCAGGGTGAATAGAGGGGCTGAAATTAATTACCAACTGGAGACTGAGGGGGTTTATAGTTGAGGACCATGTTCTAAGGCCCAGCAAAAACAATCTGTGTGATTACCAAGCGAAGACCTTTTGGCACATTTTGTGATGTGTTACACACAGAACGGTGCTATTTAAAACAATGTTTTATTTAAGGTAAAACAAGAAACAGACATGGGAGAAAATAGAAAAAGGCCAGGAAGTCAGATGTTACCCGTGTCACAGCGGTACTTTTCAGCTTTAAGACCTGGGGACCATGATTTCATGGATGTGGGCTTGGACAGCCCAAAAGCAAACCAAACCTTGCCTTGCAGTGATTGCAGTTTGTTCAGTACTTATTGCTCCTTGATGCCTGCAGAGCATTGAAGGGGAAAACAAAATGTATATGATGAATTTCAGAAGTTGCCTAAATTTGTGGAGAAGGACAATTATGGAAAAAATGACATTTTTATATGACCTAATACCATCTTAAAGCTTACATTTCTGAGATTCACCCTGTTTCACCATAAAGCTCATTTTTCTAAATGTCTCTAACACTTCTAATACACTTCTCAGTGTAGCCCCAATTAAGAAAACATACAGAAAGTTAATTGTGGCATTCTGCTGTTGTGTGGGGAAAATCTTGAGAGATGTGTGTGATTCCACAAACAGGACAGAGGTCACAGCACAGAAGACGACTCAGTGTTACGATGCGGTGAATTACAACAGTATTTTTCAGAGAATGATCTTGCAGCTAAGATTGCACACCTTCCTACAGTGAGATTGGAAAAATATATAAGATTTGAAAATGTTGTGTCTTAGAATACAGTTTTACAAAACAATGAAATCTCTGGGTTGAACTACCAGTTAGGAGGCTTATAAGTGAGAAGGGGCCAAACCTTTTAGCAGGGCTTGTAGTGATAGGACATGGAGTAATGGATTTAAACTAAAAGAGAGAAGATTTAAACTAGATATAAGGAAGACATCTTTTACAGTGAGAGTGATGAAACACAGATTGCCCAGAGAGGTGGTGGATGCCCCATGCCTGTAAACATTCAAGGCCAGGATGGATGGGGCTCTGAGCAACCTGGTCTAGTAGAAGATGTCCCTGCTCATGGCAGGGGGGTTGGACTAGTTGGCCTTTAAAGGTCCCTCTCAGCTCAAACCGTTGTATGATTCTATGACACTGTGAAGTCCTAGCTAAGGACTTCTTACACTTTTTATCAGTATAATTTTGAACATGTGAGGAGCCAGGCAAAGAGCCTAAGAGCCCAAGAGCCCGTATGGGCATCACCAGGAGAGTCCTGTCCTCAGATTTTCACTTAATGAAATAAGTATAGAGAAAAAAAAAAAAAAAAAAAGAAAAATATTGAGTTTGAACCTGGGAATCTTAAATTAAAGCATGTCAGACTTTTATAACTTCATCTTTTTTTTTTTTTGGTGGTTCCAGATTAGCCACAAGAGGACAGCAGTTCATGGCAAAAAGCACAGTACACACTCTTGCAGGTGACAGAAATGTGCATATCCAAGGATTCCCTGGGTGAAAACAGGACACTTCAGCTACACACCAGCAAGGGATTTCGCAACTACATAAAATTCTATGTTCTGTTTTTAACTAGCGACATCCACCTCATCATCTTCCCTCTATTCCATGGTTCTAGTGCACGCTGATGCCTTGTGGAAGTTAAGTATCCTTCTTGCTCTCCTGTCCCAGCCTAAGAGCTCAGCCCTGCATCAGGGCAGGCTTGGGCATCAGATCCAAGGAGCTGCTCTGTTTGTCTAATCCTGAGGGTGGCTTTTAAGTCATTTTAACATCGTGAATAGCTGTAGGAAAATGCTAAAGGTCCAGGCATGTTGATACAGTGGTGCACCTACCCCTGACAGCAAGCAAAGCTGCTCTCCATCTCCACTGGAGCATGGTCCACTTCTGCAGCAACACATACACAGCATTCTGACCCATTCCCACCTACTTTCTCTGAGAGAGAAATCTCAAACCCTGCCAGGCTTTGCCACTTCACAGCAAGCTCCCAGGGATGACGTGACACCCCAGCATCTCCCAGGTGTCCAGGGAGGTTGCTGGTTCCCTACTCCAATTTCCTGCTCCCTTTCACCAACTTCCCCAGCAGTAGGAGGCTGCTCTACCCAGCCAGGTAGAGCAAAACTACGATTTCCCCCTTTATTCCTGCTTGGTCAAGTCTTAGACCAAAGACACCAAAATAATCACCATCCTTGCAGCTGAGAACCTGTCCTATAGATTTTGTTGAAAGATTTGCCGCTTAAGAGTGGAGGACCTGGCCATAACCTGGGTGAGTCAGTAAACTATGGAGCTATATAATATACCTGTAAGATGCTTTTTGGTTAATGCCACACCATTTCAGCAGTAGAGCACCCTTCCCAACACACATATAGCGATGGAACAGCAAGTCCCTGACTTGCTGAACCTTGTGTTGCCTGAAAATTATGGCTGTGCCGTGCTTTGTGTTCACACCAGCCTTAAAAACAGTGACTTCAGCCACTTTGTTGCATAAACGTTGAATTTTTGAAATGTGGCTGTGAGCTCACTTGTTGTGAAAATATTCCTGGCTTGCTTCAAAAGCCCCTTTTACAAAGGCCTGGGGGACAAGTCCAGCCAGTCCGTGGGATGAGCAGAGGCAATTGACTGGGACAGACCTATTTAAAGTTGTAAAGAGGAAGAATAAAGGGCATTGCCTAAAATCAAGGGAAGAAAAAGCCCATGAAGACCTTGAGAAATGGCAATTGGATTTATTCAGTGAACTGGAACTAAGACTTTTTGTAAAAGGTTTCAGTTAATCTTGTGTGAAAAGCTCCGAGTTTCATTATAAATGGCTTCTAAAACAATTTAGAAGTAATGCACTTTACACCAATACAATTTCATGAGTGCAACACTAATGGCTTAGTAACATCCACCAGCCCAGAGATGGAGATGCACCTACAGAAAACCAGTAAGAACCACTGAGACCGTTCAGTTCTATGGAATGAAGCACCAAATGGCTCTCCTGCCTTCATCCCAGTACTTTCAAAATCCTGGAGCGTAGGATTTCTCATAGAGAGAGTGAAAAAATGCTATCTCACTGCCAGAATAGCAAAGTTTATTTTTATTAAAAATGGCAGCCAAAACTGGGAAACATACAATGTCTTTTTCAATACCAATGCCATTGGTACTATCTTATCAATTGGTTTTTTCCTGTAAAACCTCTAGTGTTCTCTCAATCAATATTTTCTTCTCTACAAACCCCACATGAAGGAAGCACATCTACAGAGACATTTGGTGTGGGGAGTTTCTTTGTTTCACTTCATTTTCGTCACTGCTATAGCTCTATTCTCGGAAAGTCAAGTTAATCGATGGTTCTTCAGGTGTTGTGCCAAATGTAAGTCCACTGCATTAAAGTGTGGTCCAGAGAAATGCCCTTCAAGTAGGGCAGCCCCTCCTCAGTGTCAATAGCAATTTTTATCTTCTGTTACGACCTTTTTGGGAATCCATCCATGAGTAAAGCCTTAGATCCAGCACATAGTACAAATGCTAGGATCGTATTTGCCCTTTTTCTCAGGGAAGGAGAAAAGCCAGTCACAACTACCAGCTACTCCATGTTACTTTTACAGGACAGCAATTTGTCTCTGTAATGGAAAAGAAAAATGCCATTAATTCAACCAATATATTACGTATTAATTACCAAAATTATTGAAATAAACTTTTTAAATAATATCAAGGAAGTAATTACAAAAGTAACTTTATACATAACACTTTTAGACCTAGAATGAGAAATGTAAGTGACTACTAGGGGCCAAAACATGGCACATTTAATTTAAACCCTGGCAGCAAGGGGCAGGTTCCATTGCAGCTATAATAAATTACATACAAGTGCTACAGAACAATAACAAAAACTGTGAGCCATCCATTTCAGTACCATTTACAAGAAATCAATATCAATACTTAATGCAATACTGGTGAAAAATGAGCAAAGATACAGAAAGCATAATAAACCAGTAATGAAAGACCTTGCAGTGTTTCACTTTGGAAGAAAAAACTAACTGTCTATATTTTCATGTAGAGGGATATTTCACTGAGGCAATGTGCTGGAGGTATGAGTGTTTTGCAGATCTAAGTTTAAAATAACCTCTTTATTAAATTTAAAAAAGTTCTTTAAACTGTGGATTACTAGCTTAGTAAAACTCATACATATGGAAGGAGGCATTTCATCTTCCTACGGTCCTGAATATTTTTCATCGGATTTCCTCGGATCAAACATCACCTTGTTACATACTTCTGAAGGCACAAGCAAGGCCACTTGCTTCTAGAGGATCTTGACATTCTGTTTTGGAGGTGCAAGTTTTAAATGCTCTGCCACCAGTGAGCTAAACAGGGTATTTCATCAGGTAGCCCCATTTTCTCCACCAGTTTCAGGCTGCAGCTAAGAAAAATGTGTTACAATACCTTTCAGAAAGAATCTATTGCCAGGTGGAATGTGGGACAAAATAATCCTGAAAATAACAAGTGTGAAGTCCCTGTCTAGCGAAGGCTACTGAACATCAGTGAATTGCCATTTGTCCCCACAGACACCATCCTCCTTATCAACACAATCACCATCATCCCTTTGCTCTCCATCAAGCTGAAAGGCCTTTCAGGAAAGCTTCAGCTCTCCTGGATTTTCCTTCAGCTCCCTGTGTGCCTCAGAGGACAGTAAGAATTATAAAACTAGGAGAATTATAAAACTAGAAAAATTTTAAAACTACAATGTAAAGGTTGCATGCTTAAAAAAAGGGCAAGACAAATGGTAGGAAGTGCATTACAGTTATGCAGAGTGTTTATAGGTAGATAGACAGCTTGATAGACTGACAGACAGACCATCACTTAATTACCATGTTCTGATTGCTGTGACCTTCTTTAGTATTCCCCTTTGAGCTCCTCCAGTGGTTTCTCTCTCCCTTTCCCATTAGCAACACATATCCTGCTTTTGTCTTCGCAACAGGGAAAGTCCAGCACAAACATCCCCACCTCCTCTCACACGTCCCCTCCATGCCACAGCAGCAGAGATTCAACCCATTTCAGTCACACAATTGTCCTTTTCCTCTTGGGCAGGGTGACAAGAGGAAGAAGTCTGTCACAGCAGACAAGGAACATGTAAACATACCTTTTGGGCCAGCAAAAGCTCTTCTTTACTAGGATAATATGCTTTCAAAAAGTTTCATAAGACGTTTGGAACAGATGGATTTCAAACGGGTGCTGCAATACAGCACCCAGTCTTTAGCTGATACCAGGCATCTACTAACAAAATATGTTTATATGTACCTCAAATCAAAGATCTGTTTTGACCAAACTTGTGCCCCATCCAGTACAGACCCCTACTAACATTTCACTGGGGGGAAAGAGACCCTTTCTAATAAAATAAAGAGAAAGTTTGTGTTATCCACACAGTAAAGCCCCAACAAGAAATAACTTGGTCCAATTGCTATAATTAGACTTGTACAAATATATATTTTTTCTCACTGGAGTATATGAAAGATTTGCATACAAGCATTTTCCAAACTTGAAGCTTGACCTTGCAGCTTCTCTTTCATGAGCACAACCACAGAAAACTTGGTTTGAGGCTGGTTTCATCCTTCATTCACGCTAAAATCAGCCTGCATGAACCACTGGATTACCTTATGCAAAGAATATAACCTTTCATGTGAGATCTTCACCAGCAATGAAAACACAGAAATCCAAGCAGAGACACATAACAGCCGTCAAACATGTTGAAGCCTTTTACAGAAAAGAGTTTAGTGAAATAATACAGAGGGCTAATTGCAGAAATGGAAAGTTTAGACACCAGGAGGAATGTTCTGGTGGAAACTGAGGAAGATCCAGAGCCACACTCAGTCAAGGAAGGTCCCTTCGGTGGTTTGCCACAAATCCACGCTGCCAAGTCTATCAGCAACAATGGCAAAGGCACACCATAACCCTATCACAAGGCTTGTATGACTGGATTCAGTAGGAGATAAGGATACCTTGCAGCACTTCTAGCTTTCACCCAGTACCAGTCCTGAGGAGGCTGAGGAAAAGGTGACAATGCTGAGGATGGCTGCTTAGGCTACCATTACCAGTTGTCCTTCAGTTCAGACATCTGAGGGAGCTCTTCTTGGCAGTTCTGCAACGAGCAAAAATAATCACATATATGAAGATGCAGCAGTGAGAGCTCATCCACATGTAAGGTTTTGTCATCTACTTCATTGCTCACAGGGTTTCATTTTCTTACCTGGGTAGTATTTTTTACCACCTCACTTCCCCACATCAGTGTGATTGCAAAGTCTTAGTTAGTAGATTTCTGGTTTGATTTTTTTTCCATTGGAGAGTGTGAGTTTCTCTTCCAACAACACAGGATATCCCAAGGAGGAATTCATCAAGAGTGAGCATATGAGAAGGGCAAGTGAGTCTGCCCTTTTGGGCTCAGACCACCTTCTGGGCTTTGCTCATATAGTTCCTCAGCCAGTTTAGAGCTGGTACATGACTGGAAGTGATGGAGAACAAGGTTGATCAGGAGGGGACATTTTTGTCCTCATTCATCCATCACAGCATAGCACAATACTGTAGCCAGTCTCAATGTGCAATAACAAATGGGAATGGAGAGGAGAAGGGCAGTGAGGTGCTTTTTGGAGAGTGACACAGGGCTGAGGCTGTCAGACCTGCCATCCAGGTGGTCCAAAATACAAATTTTGCCCCAAGGACAAGGGCTCTAGCAGGAGGGAACTTCCTGAGTCAGCTCCTACTTTTGCCACCTCTGTTAGTAAGAGTTATATGCCAGTCTTTCCCCAAAATTTCTCAGATAAAGGGTATAAGAAATCTATTTATGGGCACAAAATAAGAGCACTACTAAGGCAAAAAATTTTGATTTTTGATTTGATTTTGATGTTTTGATTTGAACAGGATTGAGCAGTTAGTCTCTTAAGGATCATGGTACTTACAGCACTACTCAGATATTAGCAGGGTTATGCCCAGAACACTTACAGCTGTGTAAAAGTCAGTGGGAGCCTGGGTTATGTTCAAAATGAACAATCGTTAGGGGAAGAAAATATTCTAAACATTGCTTCCACTAATCAGCTTTTAAACATATCCCCTCTCCAGGAGGAAATCAATTTTTTGCAAGTAATACAAGGGATTCCTATTACATCGTATGAGTTAAGTCTAACTGATTAATCCCTTAAGTAAAATTTCTTTCTTTAAATTAATTCAACACTTTCTGCTGCCATTCAGTTGCATTGCCTCAGGACATCACATTTGTTTGCTTACCCCTACCTGTCTAGGCACACCCTTTCGGTACAATAATGCCCTTAATCAATTAAATGGACAATTCCTTGTTGTAATTTGATGGAGCATATTGCAGTAAACATGCTGCCTCACTCTTTAGATCTGTTTTTCATCACTGAGTCCGAGCTGGTAATTTAAATATTACTTTCCTACTGAGCATCCCTGGAAAAAGCCCAATCCAAATCCCACTGAAATGAATGAATCTTTGCACTGATTTTAACAGCCTTTGTGTTCAGGCCCTAATGAAATAGCAACTTTTGTTTTTTCCTGGAATCATCTTCTGAAAGTGATCCTCTACATTTACTGCAAGAGAAAGAAATAGAAAAGGAAGGGTTTGGGGAAATAAATAGTTCAATACCCAGTAGATGGTGCTGTAATCAAATCCTAAAACCTGTTACACCAGAGCCACTTAGCTATGTGTCATGGCAAATTCCTGCAATTAATAAAGAAAGCGTGTTTATTTTAAAGACACGTGTTGTTGCGTTTAAAGCATACTTATTAATCTGAAGCAGCCATTGTCTAGGCAATACACTGAAAAAATCCAAAGAAATATATAGCATGTGCTTTACATGTTTGGCAGGGAAAAGGTTTGTGGTTCTTTTCTCCTGTCTCTCAGTCTCCCTGGTCCTAGGCCTGTGGGATAATTTCGCAATAGCACGGGGAATGCTCATCTCTCATTTTAGGGAGTAAAAGCAAAATTCTGCCATCCGCGTTACCTTGTGTGTTCCACAGGATTTCACAGGAGCAGAAATGAGATCAGCTGATAAGGCAGGAAAGGAATATCATTTCCCAAGTGAATAAATTCTAAGTATTGTGGGTTGGTTTTAAAATAATAAAATGTAAAATATAAAATATAAAATAATAAAAAAACCCCACCCCAAACTACTTGGCTTTCTTTCAAACTCTTTGACTTTGTTGCTACAGGCCTCCACCACCTGCACTTGCATATCTGATCCTCAAATTCCCCTGTTTTGTGACTGGAACCGAATACAATAGCCATGTCCTGAAACCAGCCTTTACATTTCTCCTCTACAATCTTCATTAAAGCTCGCTGCTGTTGATAACCTTTGATCTCCTCTCTGGGTCTGCCTGTTTCTGCTTAACTTTTGAATGGTACACACCTATCTGATATTGCAGGTTCCCCCTGGAAGGGAACTCATCCTCTTTGCAGACATATCTAGGAGAACAATCTTTCAAAAGGAGCCAGGGAAAATTCAACACTCAAGAGCCTGGTACCTTGATCACACAGAAAGCTATGGACCACTGGGGAGATAACCATGATGGCAGTTGCTGGGCCTAAGCATTTGAGAAATTAGTTCCATCTATAGATTTATTTAATATGACCTGAAAGTGAATTTGGTGTCCTGGTTTGAGGTAAAACAGAATCAATTTTATTCCTCAGCTGGAGTATAACTGACCTTAGATCCTTTTTATCCTCAACTGCTAATGCTGGTACAGGTGGTGGAGTGGCTTGTGCTGTCAAGACCACAACACTTGGGCAGATGTCCTTCCGAATGGAAGTAGCACCTATGTACTACTTTCCTGGCCAAGTCTTCAATTTTACACACAATATGCCAAACACATAAGCAACCTTTCGTGTGATAGATAGCAAACCAGGCCTTCTGTTACTCTTTGCCCCTCTGAGCCACATGGAAGTCGTGGCCAGCCCAAGCCATCGAAGAAGTGGTCATCCCCGTGACCAGCCTTGGGGACTCCACACCCGACACAACTCGGTACATTTCCAAACAGGATTCCCACTCATTTCAGAAGCAAATTTAATACAACACTTGCTTAAAGTGTGATCCCAGATGCTAGATGCCTGCATATGTGGACAGCCTAAGTCTAAGAAAACAACCAAAACAAAGAAAACTTTTTCTCATAAATCATGTTTCCTGTAGTAACAGCTTTCTCTTATGCAGAATGCGGGGTTGCAGCAAAGGTTCCTTGGGCTACAGAATTTCATTTAACACACAGCATGGTTTTTTAAATAAGAAATACAGCAGGATGAATTTATATACTTCTTAGAGCACAGCTTTCCCTCCCCAGCATTATTAATACTCACACACCCAGGGCCACATTCTACTCGAGTAAACACACGGGTTTGCACTGAAGTCAGTGGAAGCTGCACAGATGTAGCTGAGGACAGGAATTTCCCCTGATAAATTTTTCAGACGATGTAATGATTATGTATGATAATTTTAGCTAATGAATACATTTGTATGACCCATTTGTTATGTGCCAGTCATTTCTAAGGTATTCACAGCAGGTTTTATTAATTAATATTAAAACCTTGTATTTGTTTTAATTTATATTTCATCAGGGTTACTTCTTTGAAATGCTGTGGACTTTCTTTTTAATGTTTTCTAATCTCAGCCTGATTTCTGCTCCTGTGAGAATCCTGTCAGTTCCTATACAAGACAATAGGGCTTTGCCATTATTTCAATGGTCTATAGATCAGTCCAATCATACACAGAAAGATATTATTAGGGCATTGGCCTATACCAGGCATATATATAATTTGTAACATGAAAGGTGGAACTACCCTCAAGAATCACTGAGCTTTGCCCTCTTCATGAGAATGACCAAAGCTAATCCTGGAGAGGGATGTGGGGAAGGAATCTTCATTCTGTTCTGTGCATCTCTGAGACCTGGAGGAGTAGGATCCTTACCCAGGACTGTGACTGTTATAGTGTCATTCCCTTCTTTAATTCTTTAACATGAGGATCTGCTTCATCTTCCTAGTCTGTGTCAAGTTATTCTGCTGGTTCTTCTGCTGCAACATTCTGCTGTTATAAAGAAAGGAAACTGTTTTTTCTAAGATTTGTATTTTTTCCTTGGGAGTTTTTATGGAATGTAATCATTGAACCTACTTATATTGGCACCATGTTCCTTTACAAGTATTGCACACATGCAGTCTCATTCCTCCCCATCACCAGTTTTGGACCAGACAGGACTAAATGAGTTAAAATTATAAGAAATAAGGAAAAGGGCCTCTTTACCACTAAAAGGAGCCTCTGTCTTTGACCTTAAGATGTGTGAGTAGTTTTCATATATATATATCAGTAACATAACATTAATTACGTTAATATTGGGGCGGGGGGGGTGGGGTGGGGAATGAGAAATGAGAACCCTTGCAACAGGATACAGCAAGGCTATGCACATTGTCCTTTGGGAGAGCAGCCCCAGACCCATGGACCTAAAACAAGATTTGAACCTCGGGAAGGGTAAGCATTACAAACCCAGAGGGGCAAAATTATTTGAATTTCCAGAGTCTGCAAAAAAACAAGCCATTGTAGAGCTACTGTAGAAAAGGAGACACAGAGAGGCTGAAGGCGGTCATATGCAAAGTAGACTGCAAGAACAGGCTGCCCCAAAAAACCAAAGATAAAGGATACTGGGTTGGTAGAATACCCAGAGCTGAAATATCACAAAAGAAGCAAAATAGATCAGATGATTATGGTTTTTTTTCCCTGATATTCCTGATTTCTTCCAGACATGCCATTGCAGGACTCACAGGACCTGGTCCAGAAACCTTTAAAGAAGTGGAGAGGTTTCCTTCTATTTCAGTAGGCTTTCGGACAAGTCCCTATGGCCCACTCTTCACTTTGGTGCATAGTGCTGCTTCTGCAGTTCTCAATTGTAATGGGGGGAGGCTTTTGTCAGTTTTCACCATCTACAAATGCCTTCCAAAATATACCTTGCAAAAAGACCAGCTCATTATTAAGGTTATTTGCCTTTCAACACATTGGTTTCCAACACATATTGAAAAATGCTACAGATCTTCTTCATTTTCTACATTTAAGCAACTTCAAAAAACAGTCAAACCAGTTTTGGAGGTAAAACGAGCAAACACATTTGCTCCTCACATGTTTTTGTGTTGAAATTCAAGTCAGGCTGAATTTTTACAGGTAAACTACAAACTATGGAGAAAAAGAGGGTTTCTATTTGGAGCCCTAATACAGCTTTCATAAGAGTGGTCCAACAGTATTGCTGTGCCCGCGACCCTTTATTCCTGAGGTGCAGAAATGCCTGGTTCCAAATGTAGCAAAATGAGAAATTACAGAGCCTGTCTAACAAATCAAAAATAAATGAAGTAACAACATAAAGGTAAATTTACTGTTATTTATAATTTACCATTTTTACCTTGTTTTCAATTGTCTCTTAGTCCTCTTCATTCTAGGAGCCCATTACATTTTATTATGCTAAACCCTATCTTCTGTCACATAAATTACAGTTAAAGATCTTAATATTAAAGCCTCTTAGCTCCCAGACCATATTTCAGGCTTTGTTCAAACCAGACATTAATGCTGAAATTGAACACAGATCACTTTGTCATCATTACCTATGATCTCAAAAGTATAATACAATCTTTGCTATATATGGCACAAAAATGCTTCTTTGTATAACACTGAATTATGGAGATATATTGATATTCTTAATATTTTGACAAAACAATAAAACTAAATATGTTAGCTTTTTAGCAGATACCAGCATACCAGCCCAGCTATTATAACAACGGTTGCAGAGGTAAAGGTTTATTTATTCCAGGCAAAATAGGAAATTAATCATACAGTTATTTTAATCCTAATTTTTCCCTGGTATAATTTAGCCTTCCCACTCGCTGATACAGGAAGTCCGTTGCCAATGTTCATCATCATCTGCTCGGGTTCACAATATCCACCTTTGTTATGGGAACAATATTCTCTTTTCAGTGGTCGTGACTCCAGCAAGGAGAAACGCTGGTGCAGACTGTCTTTCATCTTACCGTGTGTCTTTTCCTTCTGCCCTGGAATTACCCTAAAAGAGGTGTCTGTGAGCCTGGAGCAGGCTCTGGGCTTGCACAGGGATGGAGGAAGGAGCACAGCGTGGTCTCGGTATATTACCTCGATCCTCTCCCTTTTTGTGCCTAGAGCCTGTATTATTATTTCGAAGGGGCTGTTCTTTCATTCCAGTGGAGACTTTCACGCATCTCCGGTTCGTGTTCGGTGCTTACCCACCGCTCTCAGACCCTGTACAGACACATACATACTGGCCCAAATCCTGTTTCTAGCTGTTACTACATCAGTCAGGAGAAACTCTAGTGAATTAGCACGGGGGTAAGCGAGAGCAAAATGCTGCCTCTTGCATGAGGAGTAGGTGATATTTCTAGTGTAAACATGGAGGTATCTTCTGCAGGGTATTTTTACCTGCATAATAACTATTCCTGTGAATGAAAAGCCATCAGTGATTTATTCTCACCCTGGCCAACTAAAAAAGCCCTTGCTGTTGGCACCCTGGCAAGGATCTAGCCCCATCCTGCCACTGTAGCAGTGAGAGAGACAGTCCTCAAAAAGCTCTTCCCAAGAGAAAAAATGCCATATCTGATTTTTCTTCAACTTTTGGACTGTCCACAAACCGTTCCGTTTGTCTAGTTACTCCTGATTAGTCGCCAGGCATGAAAGGGCACTGGAGCCATGAGGCACTTCTTTCTGCAGCCCGGTTGGGTTTGAGAAAGGAAGAAGAGCTGCTTCTCAGCTATGACTATTTTTGTCTGCCTGCAAATTAGCTTCATAAAATAAAGACAAAGATCCATGTAAAAAAGGTCGGGCTGCTACATCTCAATATGGGTACATATAGAAGTTGAAATCACGGCTCTCCAAATGCAAGCAAGCCCTCCCAAACACTGCTTTGTACAGGTGCTCATTTGGATGTACAGACCTCCTGATGATAGTTTCTCCGATGGAATACGTCCTGCCATACTTCAAAATATCTCTGTCCACTTGTATTAGAGTTTGGGGTATTGCAACGTCTTTCATTATAAAGAGAGGGTTATTTTTTTAATATATACCTTTTCATTACAACTAGGAGTAAGGTCATGAGTTCTTCTCATGATGGAGGTATAAATATTACATTGTATGGCTGAAATAGTCTGCCTCCGTTCCTGGAGAATACCCTTGGGTAAAATACTGTGTCAGGGCAGCTGATTGCCTGCTCATTTCAGTTTGCTTACTTTTTACAAATAAATTGCTAGACAAATGAATAAAAAGAGAGCGTTAACTTCAGACAATCATATTCATAATACAGCCCCATTATGGCTTCAGAGGCTTTAAGTCTAAATTAGAGTTATTTCTGAAATTAGCTCTATCATTTTTTGGCTCATTTCTTTCCTTCTAGAAAAGGAGGGGAGGGGGAGGAGGCAGAATCTTATAGTGACAGCAAGAACATGGGATGCAGGAGAAATGGATTTTGTTCACAGTTTTCTTGTATGAAGCTGGATGAGCTGCACATGCTCAGGTTAGAAAACCTCCCTGTCAGCCGTGCATACAGGCTTTTAGAGGCCTATAGCCCCACATAATCAAATCCCTTTTCTTCCACTTCTTGGTTTTCTTCTCTTTTTAATTCACCTCCCCGTTATAGGCGTGAGCAATTTGTGACTGGTATGCTTACAGTGTTAGGTCCTAACACCATCAGCTCCTTTCAAGCACAAACCCGAGTGCAGAGACCCTGCTGTTTTGCAGGTTTAAAACTTTTTTCTGTTTCTATCTTTCCATTTTTCTCATTCATATTACTCTGGAGGTGCCACTTTCTGGTAGATTTTCAAGTATTCCCTTTTTGACAGTTTTTAGATCCTGTTATTATCCTATAAGTGCTGAATGATAATGATTCATCTGTTCGTCTCAATAGATACACGGTTATTTGCAGAACGGTTATTAACCAGGGGCTGTTAATTATATAAGAAGATAATTTCATGTAAATGTTGGTCTTAAAAAACAAACTGTCTCTCTGTTTATTGCCCAACAAGCAAGTAGTTGGGTTTGAGTTTTTAAATTTTGTTTTGTGCTTTGTTACTCCTTGTTCACACGCAAGTGAAGCGAGCGATTGATTCATTCGAGTGAATGAAAAATGCATCATAATTGCTGCAGCCTGTCCAGCCTGAATTATGTGCTGTTGGCACAGGAATAAGTAAATAATACCTCATCTGTTTACTGCTCTGATCAACCTTGCCGTTTGAACCAGCGGCTAACAAAAGGGAGAGGAAACCCACGGTTTGCAGATGGAGTGAGACAGGAGTTGGAATACAGCAATTACGTGTCCAAAAAGGGAGCTCGGGCAAATTTTGCCCAGCACTCAGTAAGACTGAAAAAAAAGGGGGAGGTTGCCTCTTCAGTCTGATTTTAAATTGTCACCTTTGGGAAGGGTTTGTGTGTGAGGGTTAGGTCTGCACTGATGATGAGTGAGGTGTCTTCTCATGGTGGGACCCTCTTACCTGAAGTGCTCAAGTGTGGAGAACAGAGGACAAGTGGGGAGTGTCAGGCTCCCACAGCCTTTGGGGACACCAGTGATGAGACTCTGGACATCTTTGGGAACAAGGGCCTCCAGCCCCAGAAGGGTTATCCTCAGCTTAGCTCTTTCCCAAGGCTGAGGAGCCTTGATCTGCTCTGTTGGTAAGATGCATGAGGTGTTCCTATGCGCTTTGAGGAGGTTGATCTTATTTTGTTTTAATTTCTATAGCTTAAGCAATGACGACACTCAGGTTTATCTGTATTGAGACCATAAATCTGTACAGAAGACCTTCACTCTTGATGTCAATGTTTATGACACAAATAAGAGCAGCTAATAACACAGTATCTCTCTGTGCCCCTTGGTCTCTTGGATGGGGTGGCACAGCCCTTCTTGCACAACAGGAGCATCTTTTCACCACGTGTCTGAGCTTAAGAAAAGCTGCAGTTAATGAAGTCATATTTTCCATCTGGAACAAAACCACCTGTAGAAATGCTTCACCAAGTGACTATTGTTCTGCCTTCCCACCTACAAGTGACTTCCCAGTGTCCTGTTCTTATTTACCCTTTGAAAACACAGACTGGTTTAAGGGACATAAAAATATCAAATTGCAAAACAGTTTCTTTGCCATCTGCATTTCTATTCCTGCAGCTCCTAATCTCATTGGCAAAAATCCACGGCTGTACATAAAAGCAAAGAATACTTAAAAGATAAAAAAGCATAAGCTGATAGCTAAAACCATAGACAGAAAGACCAGAGAACTTTAAAATAAGTACTTAACCTCAGTGGTAGCAAGTGCAAAATTCCTAGTGGTGTTGACAGGCTGGACTCAAACACAGACTTCCACAGCTCCACGTGGGTTTTTCCCTTTAAACCACATCAATGTTGGATTTAAAAGCTTGAGCTGAAATCCACAGCAAACAACGGGAGCTGGAAACCTGCCTCTATCTGACTTTAGCCTGTTCAGTTAAGGTCCGAGTCTTTAACATCCATGCTACCTGAAAAAATTGTTTGTTCTCATGTTTTTCTCCCATATTCGATCCCTGATTTCTTTAAATTCAGATGAAGCTTTTATGATTTTTGCTACTGACTTTCATTACACATTTTTTCTCTTGCAGCTGTCAAATTAAAGTGATTTATATTTTCTAAAGTTAAAGCACATTTCCGATGATTGTGATAATTATCTTCCAGATAAGAGTCCATCATGTTGAAGACATTAGGTCGACAGGGTGTTGTAATGGCAGCCATAAGTCACATGAGGACTTACCTCTCGGGGACTGTTTTGATGTACACCCAGAGGAAGATGCCCCAATGGGCTCTCAGCTCTGACACAGAGCCACTGGTACCAAACGTTCTGCATTTGAACTGCAGAACTTCAACACATAATCCTGTGTATCCAGCCAATATAAAAATTGTTAGAATACATTTCGGGACGCTACTTAAAACCAGCAGTACTTCAATCTTTTTTGTAAGGCAAACATGACATATGTCATTCCCAGGCTAGACAGCTTTTTTATTTACTCCTTCCCTCAACAAAATCTTTTTTCACAATTAAGTAACTACCTGCATAATTTTTTAGACAGGGATGATGGCTTATTTATTTTACACAGCATAACTGCAGTTACAGAAAGAATATTTTAATGTATTATGTTTTCAATATAAATTTGGGCTTTTTTTATATAAAAGGACATTTTTTATTTAACTTTCCAAATATAAATTAGATCTAGTAAAATGCAATGGGCTGTAAAGTAGATGGAAGTTCTTTAATATGGAATATATTATTTCTATGAAATTAATTGGTCCTTACTTTAAAATTTTTGCACTAGCAAATATATATCCTCTGTATATACAGTGTTATCTGGGAGTAAAATTTATTATCACCTGAACTATTCATCCCCGTATTTCAGGACACTGAAAATCATAAAGATTGTTCCCTCATGCTGAGGTGAATGCTTGCTCAAAGCGCAATCATTTCAATTTCAAAATGATGAAAGAGAGTAGGTGAAAATGCATGAGAAGTTTCAAGAACTGTGGAACAAAAAAATCACCTTTTGAACTGTTGACTTTTAGCAGCCAAATAGTAATATATTTGCTGATTTCAAAGGTGAATTTTCACAGATAATATCATATGGGACACAAATCTGATTTTCCAAGATACTGGGTATACATCATGAAGGGCCCCAAGAGGTAAGTCCTTGTGTGATCTAAAAGGCTGTGGGCTGATTTCATTGAGAGCTCAGCACCAACAAATTCTGGAAATTCAATTATCCCCAGTGAAGCCTCAAAATACCTGCTCCTCTGGCAGGAAGAGCAGAGCTGCGCTGCTTAACACAGACTTCTGAGGTCCCTGTTGCTTGTTGACCAAATGCATTGCAGAGTACCCGTATTTTTGGGTTTGTAGCCTGAGCAGAGATTTTCACACATAAAAAACAGGAAAAAAAAAGAGCTGCTGCTGAAATCAAAGATACCAGCTTGCTTTCCAGGTGGAGGTTTCTAACTTTTGCCTGGTTGCAGTGGATGGCTTTGGGAGGTCCTTCCTAGCAGCAGTCATTGCAGTTGGGTATGTGCCTGGCTGCGCACAGCATCTGGCCCTTCCTTAGTGGCATCCACTGCCACAGAGAACCACACTTACAGACAGGCTTTGGGGCTGCTTTTGAGTTTTTTAGCAGGTATTTGAGATTTAGATTCAATTTTTATAGCAGGTACTTGCTAATGTATTTTTAAGCCATGCAGCTTTACCCTCCGAAGTATTTCTTTTTCCTCCTTAAACAGCGAACTTTCTTGATGAATACTAGTTCGTTTTGGCTTTTTTTCCTTTGTTGAGTTTCAGAACATGCATTGGATTAATCAAAATCAGTTGTTTCCTGCTCAGAAACCTTCCAAGAGGTGAAGGGCGAGGCGATGGGAAACCACTATTACTGTCTTTGTCGCACCCCAAGCAAATGCCCCCAGACTGCTGCCCCTGCTTTGCCATGTGAGCCATGCTCTCTTTCCCTGGTTTTCCTCTTCCTTCCATAAAGACAGCCAGCCTAGCTTCTGCTCAACTATACATAATTGCAGAATATGTGGAGTTCAACCAGGAAACTAACACAGAGCTGTAAAACTGGTGCTGTGGCAGCAGTCACTGTAGAAGGAACCAATCTGCTTTGGTGTGAGAATCCCTTCTGGGACATCTTCCAAAGTTGCAGTAACTTTCTTCCCCCATAACTACGTCTTAGTCTTGCTGCAGCTTTTGCATCATATTGGAGAGAAGCAGCAGCTTATGAAGAAATGAAACTCCTCTAAAGCACTTGCTATTTGTAAAGCGAAGCCTGTTTTACTTCATCCCATGAAGGACAGGAGAGAGGGCAGATCTTTCAGAGACTTGGCGTTCTAATAAAGTATTCTTTTGAATACCTTAGGAATAGTTTGGTTTCTTAAAACAGAAATCTGTCTAATAAGAGTCTTTGATATAGCATTTGGGCCACTGGTAATTGCTGGAGACCCGGGTCCCTGTGTTGTACTCGTTTTAGGGTTTCAGACACTGTGCTTAGGAAAGGCATGGGCAAATGTTTGCCACTTGCTGCCACCTTTGATATTCAATCAGGCCAGGTTCAGGGAAAAAGCTGAACCACTGACAGGGCAAAACACATGCAAAAAATCCTTGCAGAGCACCTATTAACCCTGCCTTTAAAAGACAAATACCCCAATTACAGATCATCTTGGCAACTGTTTCAGAATCACTGTGAGAAGCGAGAAGCACAGGCTGGAAAACCACGGGACCTGGCAAACTCTGAAGAGATATGAGATTGAGGCTGATTGAGACTCATAGATAAACCCATCCCTGTGACAAAACTCTCTTATTACTCTCCACAAAAAGATTGCTGTGCTGCACAGATCACAGAAATGTGAAGTATTTTCATGGAAGAACAACATAGGCTGAAGGTGATGTGAGTCACCCTTTGTGAATCTGAATTGACTGAACCTCCTACGGTGGAGAGAGTGGATTTCTGTTCTCTGCTAAGTTGTTTCTACGTGCTGGCCCTTTTATGATATCTTTGTGGAGATCTCCCTTTTCCTGAGAATTGGAACGAATGTCAAGATGATCCCAGCAGATACAAAGCGAGACTCAGGTAGGCATCTGCTTTGGAACATACTGATCCTGCCCATTTCTAGAAAATGAGTATCACCGTCTTTGTTTGCATCATCTTTGATTAGTAACCTCTCCAAATAATTGCTGTGAGGGTAATTATTGGTTGTTGGAGTTACACCAGTGTCAGATGGTTACTATTCTTATCACGAATAAGTCCTATTTTTTATGGATTGATCAGTGAAAAGTACAGACACTCAGCTGATGCACAATACAGGTTTGCTGTTTTGGATACGGCCCGTTTCTCACTCTATCTTTTTATCTCCCAGCTTCATCTTTCTTCTGGAGGCTCTTAGCCTTTCCACAGCTCTTCTACATAATGAAAAAGCTAAAGAAAACAAGAATAAATCTCTCTGCTCGATGCACCAGGGATACTTCAGCTCTGGATGCTTTTTATGAAGGGAAGCCAGAAAAATGAAGCCTCAAATCAGCAAAGGTGAGCGACTTGCTGTGGTGTGTCCTGTCGGTGGCTATCTCACCAGCAGCCTCCAAAAAAGATGAAAATAGAGAGTGGACCAGTTCTCCAGTTCTCCCTCACTGTTGTCCTGCACCAGAACTGCAAGCTCAGATGCATACCTCTATTTGGAAATTTGGATTTGTCCCTCGCCAGTTTGGCCAGGGTGTCCATCTGCATCTTGCCGTCAAGACTGGAGTAGAAATGAAAATATTTTGGGAAATCTTACTGGGAGGAATTGGCATCTTCCACAGCGGGATTTAAAGCATGTTAGTCGCTATTGATGTTCCTCATTTCAAGCTCTGTGTCTGTGTCCAGTTTCTTTACCACCTATGCTCTTTCCAGGCTGCTTCTACATGACAATGGTTTTGAACTGGTGTTTCCAAATACTTGATTTAATGCACTTTCATAGCTAATGATGTACCCACTGAAGCTGCTGTAAGATTTACTGTCAGTTTCAGACTCTTTCTCTGAAACAAATTCTTTAAAAAAAAAAAAACAACAAACAAGCAACAGCCAGAAAATATGTTTAGATACAGGATAAATAGGATAAATATTTCTAAAGAGCTTTTCATTCATTGCATTTTTCATCATGACAAACAGAGAGTACTTCCCAAAGAATCAGTGTTTTTATGAGTGATAAACAATGTGACAGTCCTGCTTTTTTGCCACACACTATAAACAACAGTTAAATAACACCGATAACACCTGATATATTGCATGAATTAGAAGTTCCCCCATAGCCTGATTTCATTCACATTGATAATTTGGTTAAACCAATAATTTCCAGAAACTCCAACCTTTTAATAAAGATATTCACTGCAGGCAGAAAGCTCATCCCACTCTCCATTTATGCCTTTAGTACATTTTCTAAAGGTTCTCCACACTTTGTTACTTAATTATGCATCATGTTTACCATACTCATTTTACAATTACATGACGACGCGGTTGTAAGCAGCAGCTGCTATGGGAGGCGAGGAAGAACCTCAGTTATCTGATAGCTCCCTTGATTCTCTTTTCTGCCCCAGAAATAAGAAGTACCTTTGATTGCTCCTTGTAAAGGGGCGTAGGCAAGTCTCTCAAGATATCCCAGCAGCTATTCGTGGCTGTCACTCATGGCAACTGGTTAAAGAGCTGTACAATTTATATTGTTATCTTATTCTGAATGGAGATGCATAATATGTTTATAATGGCTATAGATAGGCCAGACCGTGCTCTGTCCATCAACTGTGTGTGTCACCAGATCTAGGGCTGATACACATGGCACACGTGTGCTTTAACCCACCACGACTCTCACTGTGGCAAAAAAATCAGACAAAGGCGGCAGCAGCCTCCCTGCTTCCAGGGGTTCCTCTTTTTTTAGATTTGCAGGAATGTTGTAATAACCCATTACCTGGCAAACTGCTCTGATGTGACTGGGAAAAGGGTTTGTGACAACACAGCACCCACCACGAGCTTGAGCCCTCTGGTTGATCACTCTAGAATCTCTGGGGAGAGCTGTAGCCTCAGCACACCAGCCTTCACCTAGTGATGGTCATGCCCAAGGAGGGCAGAGGACAGGAATGTCTCTAGTGGGCAGCACAAGGTGGCTGTGGGACACTTGGTCCCACATTGTCCCCACCAGCTGTCCCCTGCTTGATGTGCTGCAAGCCACGCTGTGCAGACCCCTTACAGGTGGGCTCAACTTCATCACCCAGCATGGGGAGAAGACGAAATAGTTCAGAATGCTGTAACTCCATACACATAAGTAGGACAAATTGAGATTCAACCTCCTCCAGTGTGGCAGGAGACAAAAGGATGTTGCACAGATTCTCAGATGGGGCAGGCTTTAGTCCCAGGGGAGAGGAAACATATGAGACTCTTAAGGGAACTGAGAATGCAGGACGTGATGCCCTTCCAGTTCCTTGTAGGCATGATGGCACATTGCACACTGGGCAAAGGGAGAGCATGGTACATATTGTAACCTGGAGGGGCACATGAGCTGTAAGAAAGGCTCAGTCCATGATCTGCCATCCCAATTATCTCATGGCAGGCATGGGGACCCTCTGTTTTGGTCGCTATTGCTTTAAGCATCACAAACACAATTCATGCTCTATCACTTCATCTTAGGGTCAAAGAACATTTCTTGACACGTTAAATCCACCTGAGTCCCACAAATTGGACCGGACTAGAGAGAGAGGTAAGACATGGTAGCAAGGCCACGTCTCGGGTGAACACTTACCTTTTCCTGTTTGTTGGAGTAATAGGGTCTTGTCTCCAAATTTGGCAGAAGTGTCCTTTGATCCCAATCCAGATCCATCTTGCAAATACAAGGATAATAAGGAGGGGTTTAGTCACCATCAGCACTTCTGCAAGAGCGTGGTTTGGGTATTTTTGTGGGGATAATTCTGAAATCTCCTGGTTGGAGCCTACAACTTACTGCTGAGGATGCTCTGTCAGCTGCCTGTCACTGTGCTTTATTTCAATTTGCACCACGTGTGCCTACACTTCTAGGCAATTCCTACTTACAGAAGGTATGACAAATGACCAAAACTGAAACTTGCCCAGAGGCAGACATGATTTTTCTTACATTAATTAAAGAAATTAGGAGATGATGAAGGCGTAGCCACAGGAAATATTTCAGTTTCTCTGTCAGGGGTGATAAATTTTGATTTAGAGGAGAGATTTTTAAATACCTTATTGATGGCTTTCAGCATGTCCCTTTCCAAAAGTAACTACTGAGCACAAACACAGATTGCAATAGAGTAAGTTGCCAGTAGTAATAAAGCTGGGGCACTTAATTATTCTGGAACTCACTGCTCCCTTTTCTTCTGAGACTTCAAGGTTTGCTCCATTGAGAAGGCTGAAATCAGAAACCTCACCTAGTAAACAGCCAAGGCCCTCAGTTTAAGAGACATCAGCCTTATCCTTCAATAATAAAGTGAAAGCATTCCCGTTGTTCTCCAACGCAGGCAAGTGTCATTTTTCCTCAAAGTTTTCTGATGTCCCCAAAACCTATTTCTCACAATTTATGATATTCAAGCCCATTTACATTCCCATTGAATATCAATAGTTGTCCAGAAATAATAAATGGTAATGAGAAAAGCTGAAGGGCACTCATACATGGAAGAAAAAGGAGGCTGAATGTCTTTAATTTGTCCCTTTCCTGTGTTGGTAACTAATTTCAAAATTGCGAATGTTTCAAATAGTTTTCCATGCACAGTTGAGAGACAAGACTTCTCTATATTGACAGATCTCATTCCCAAAAGATAAAACTACAGGGTTTTGTCAGTTTTTCCAAAGACAGAACCCTTTTATTAGGTCATAAATTATTGGGAGGACAGAGTTGATAGACTTCTTTAGGCTGATAATGTACTTTGAAAGAAAAGGCAGTTTTACACTTCTGCAAAATCATATTTAAAATATTTATATACCTATCAACGGAGGCACTGAGGTAATTCACCTCTAGGTCACTGGTTCAAAACCAAACCAGCTCTTTTACATCCAAAACTTGTCGCCTTCTGACAGCTGTGGAGTTGCCTAGATCTTTTGTGCCGTTATCCTGTTAAATTTGCTCCTTGCATTGTATAGTCCTCAGACAAAATTTGGCAACATCCAGAGGAGAGGCCTAGGATGGGACAGAAAACAAAATAAAGTTGAACTTTTTGTTTTAGCAAATTTTCAGAATGAAATGAGTGAGATATCACAGGAGCAAGCAATAACTTCCCTACTCGAGCTAATACAATATGTGCTATTAGGAAATGCACTGTATATAGCTCATAAACTAGATAGTCTGCTGTACACAGAATGCCTGCAGTCTCATAAAATGTTATTCTTTTGCTTTATCTTGTTAGTATAATGTGAAGCTTCATTAAGCCGCCAGATGAATCATATACTAATTGGATATAATGAATTTAATTATGTAATTTCTTTTTTCATAATGAAACAAAGTCATATTTTACAAACAGGCTAAGTATTGTTTGGAGTTACAGATTTAAGCTAACATTTGGCAAGAAAAGCACAACTGAGGACCGATGGCTCCCTTTCCCCCCCCCCCAGTTTGATCTGACCTTCACTGTTTGGGTTTCTCCATGCAGGGACCACAACCACACCTGGGTTAAACACAGGAAACTTCATGTTCACAGCCTGTGGGTGCTGGTGGGAGATGAACCACCTCCAGCACATCACCCTCACTCTACATGGTGCAGCCAATAACTGAGGGCAAGCCTCATGCCCAGAGGAAGCAGAGGGGAGATGACCACGCAATGTCACCAGAATTACCCTAATGAGTCTGCCTCGAGATCCAATATCTTCACTCCATTACTGGCCAGAAATGGGTGCTTCTTCTCAGTTTTGAGACCAGCAGCTTGAAGAGGGTGAGAAATCAACACCTCTGTATTAGGGCCACCCTTCTGTGCAGTACCTGATGCCAGAAGATGCCAATCTAGCAGCTAACAACTAAAGAACAACATCATCTCTAAGGGAGGTCCCTTGCTGGGAGCCTGATCCTGCTACTCTTGGGTGCCACTGATTCCTCTGTGAGATGGAGGGGCTCAGAGTCTCCCAGAGACAGCTCAACACTTCCCAGGGCGAGGTATTAATGTCAGCCCTTCCCTTCCTAACTCCCATTAATGACTTTCTGATGACCCGTGCTTATAATATCTTCCACCCTTCTCACTACTTGGCCATTGAGGATGTTCCAAGGAAATGAAACCTAATGATAAAACAGTACTTGAAATATCAACATCCCTGGCCTAATTAGAGCCGGGCCAATGAGCCCTAATTGCATAACTGAAATGCACCCAGTTGAGTTCTTTCTATTGTAACTTGACTACACGTCTCGGCCCTGATTAATAGAGCCAGCGCTGCAAACTAAAATGCAGTTAATTTATTGTAAGTTTTATTAGGCATATAAAAGGAGACCAGGAATTACTAGCCTTTCGTTGCTAGAGATACATTTCATCTATGACTCAGACCAGATTCTTCACAGATTAAGCTTGTTAATTTTACTTATTGCCAACATTCTTCACCGCATTGCTGGAGCGAGAGCCACGGGCTCTTGTCTAGAGCGGATGGAATGAAAAGAACCGGGGGCCTTGGACAACAGTAACATTAACTACTTTGTCCTTTTAATTCATCTAATTACATGCAAGAAAAAAGAAACAGACCATTTGCAGGCTGCCTTTAGTTGCCTTTCTGCAGTGATGCTGAGCCAGTGCTTTTGTGGGCTTTTTGTTGTCTTATTAGCGAGCTTTTGTTCAGAGAGATGGTTAAAGCCATTTTCAGCAGCTAGCGAGATGAAACAGTTTCAATAAGGACACAATGTACTTGTTTAAATTACCTTTCAAAATGCTTGAAACCATTAAGGGGGAGGTGCTACAAATAAAAGTTGGATTTTTTTTTGTTATAATGTTTTACCCTAATAATAGCTTTTATTTTATTATAATCCATTAGTTGACAATATTATTCTATAGATTATTAGGCTGCAATTTTGTTATTTCATCACACTTTCAGCACTCACTGACAGAGCTGGAAACCACAAATCTCTGTATAATATGCTTTCAATTTTGTTAAAATCTGTATTTAACCGGTTTGGCTGTGAAACATCTTGGGAGAAAATGTGTTTTTAATTCTGCCCTGATTAGCGTAACAGTTGACAGAGCTGAGTACTGACATGATGGTATCTTATTTTCTACTACTCCTACTGTTACCTTTTCCCTGGCAGATTTTATTTATTATTTTCACTTCTCCAGAGCTAACAAGTCCAAGTGTAATCCACAACTTCCACTAAAGGGAATTTATCCCTTGTTGAATGAACATCACAGTTAGAAAATCTAATTAAAAAGAGCTGATGTTCCTGGTTTGCTGGCAGGCTAATAGCAATGCGAGGCTTTTGAAAAATTTAGTGCCTACAGGTAAAATAAAAGTGTATTTAGCATTCAGTGGTCACAAACAGAAGGTGATTCAGAACTGCAGCTGGGGAAGGCTGGGAAATAAGGCAGGCACCGCTTCTTGGTTAATGTGAGGAGAATGGCACTATGTTTTCTGGTTTCACATCTTCTGTTTACTTACCGAAATTGTGCTCATATTGTGGCCATGGCACAGAGCTGAGCTTTCTGCAAAACACAGCTAAAATTTGGAATGTAACTCTGTTAATAAAATTTACAATCACTTCTTCATCTGCTTTTTTTTTTCTTTTTCTTTTCTTTTTTTAATTATTAGAAGTGAACTTAGTGCTGAGGAAAGATTTTCCTCACACAATGTTCAGAGCTAAACAACTGGGAATCCAATTCAGACTGGCCAGGACAATTTCTTTTGACTCTGTGTCTGCCCTGGGTGCAAATGGTGTGACCCCAGCTGGCTGAACTGGAAACTTTGACATTTACCCTGAGTTTGGGCTGCTTGACCTCCACCTATGGGATCAAAGGCTTTTCCCACACTGTTCCAGCCCCTTCTGCTCTTTTTCATGCACATCGTGAAGACCTTATATGTGGGGCTATGATGACTGTGTGGTTAGACCAGTGTCATGGGAACCCCACATTGACAGGCAACTTGAAAATGAAATCTGCTCATGTTGTAAACTAAGGGGAAGGCAGTGAGCAAGCAAGGAGAAAGGCTACAGGAGCCCCAAGTCCATTTAATGATACTAAACCCTATAGAGGTTATTTTCAACTGCTCATATTCTTTCTCCATTTCTTTTTTTAACAGATCAGGCTAATACAATATTTACAGTATCATTTAGGTATATTTTATAGGATTTTATAGTTGCTTACCCAATGAAGTAATCAGGAAGATTATAGTGGTGGATTCTGGCATGGGTTGACTTGAATCCACAAGCACTGTTCATATGAAACAAGGACCCCCCATCATACCAAGACAGCACCTCATGATCCATTCCTCAAGCTTGGAAGGAGTAAAGGAGGCAACAAACCTTGCTCGAGTCCAGCCTGGCCAGTTCCTGAAGCCAGATTTAGCAGCTCTAGGGCTGATATAACCTTTGTGCCAGTCCGTGAATCCACAAGCTGGTCCAGGGAAGAAAAGCTCCTCAGAAGGTTTCAACGGGGTGCTTGGCAAGCCGAAGGATGTGCTCATGCAGATTGGACTGCAGGACGAGGACCTAGGACACCGGACAAATATTTTCCTATAATGTGTCACGAAGTTCATTGAGAACGAGAGAAAAATAGACCTATGCTCTAAGGGCTCATTTAGCTGGCTCAGACCGTGTACTGTCACACTCGGTCTGTGAAACGAGTTACAGCCCAACTCATTACTTACCGTGAGAAGATGCTTCCCCCACAGATCGCCAATACCCTAACGTACGATTTGTAATTTAGACGCTGATTAAGGCACTGCAAGGACCAGCACATTGTGGCCTCGGTCCAGGAAAAAAAAAATGTGAATGTTTGATTAAAGCTGAACAAATGTAGGGGGAAAAAAAAACCAACAAAACCAAACAAAATAACCCCCAAACAAACTCAAACCCTCGCCTTTCAGCACAGACAGGAGGGATCAGGGCCTTAGCTCATGCGTGTTTTGTGCATTTGCTAAGCTGGCTGCTGACTTGGTGTATCCTGAATGTGATTGCAGTTTATCTTCCCCAGCAGTTCTCTTAAGAGAATCATTTTTATTTTAGATAAGGAATAGTAGGAAACCACAATTCCTTATTACCGTTTATTTTCCTCAAGCAAAACTGGAGCGGGGCTCACATATATTCATGTTTTGTGAATTAGAATCTTCAGTCTTCCTGTAGATGTGCCTGGTGAGGGCGGTGAGCTTCCGCTGCGGTGTGTTAGGAGAGGTTGGATAGATGGGCTTGAGGTGAGACCTAGTGCCTTCTTCCAGCGTGCTGCTGTGTACACACCAGCTCCTAAGCACAAATATGAAGCTTACACCCTGTTAAATACCTAATTCCCTAGCTGAACCATCCAGTTGGTGAGCAATAAATTTATAGGTATACTGCGTGTTTTATGGGATTTTAAAAGAGTTTTTCTTTCCCTTATCTTTTTCGCTACTTCCAGGCAAACCAGAAGATCATTCAGTGAAATTTACCAGTGAAAACGAATTCTTCCATAAAATTATCAACGAATCAGAAAGCGCTCGTAGCCTGTTATATCTTAAATCGCTGGTCTGATTTATAATATCTTCCAGAGAGAATATAATGTTCCCCACTTTCTTCTCCAGGCAGATTTTTTTTATTAAAAAAAAATAATAAAACTTAAAAGTATGCTGGGAATCACGAATATGCCAAATCTCTCTGCAACTTACAGCAACTACAGGAGACTTAGAGTAATTTTTATTCACTACAAAATGTAACTCATTTCTTTCTAATGGTAATATGTTTGCTCAAAGTGCGTCTCTTCAGGCAGATACAGAAAAAAATATCGAGACCTCACACAAATAGTGCTTTTGATATTCCTTCTGATAAGGCCACCCTTTTAGAGAACAAAAATTAAGTTTGGCTGCACATTGTAACATCCATGTGTTTGACCATTGAGCGCAATGTGTGGCCATTAGAAATAAAAGAAAAATCAATAGGGTTTCATTAAAACAGCAGGCAATCAGGGCGACGGCACTAGCTTAATTACAGTTTCAGTAGCATTTGCTTTAATTGGAAAGAATAAAAGAAGTGAAGTGGAGTGAATGAAGAAATTAGCATATCTATCACTGTTGTCACATTGTACCGTGGCCTTAAAGCACTGTTTGCTCTTTAGTATCCCTGATGTTTTGTGAGGCCCTGAAAAAATATGGAAAGGCAATTAGCAAATAATCAGATTGCACCTTTGCAGGATTCTAATTAAAGATCCTCATAATGCTGGGAACGTAGGTTTTCTTAGTCTTTATTATATACAGCAGATATAATTTGCATCGGTCGCGTTCATACAGCGTTGGGCGTGCATACATCTAACCGATAGAAGGGGAAGGGGGTTGTACTATAGGCTTGATGGTCTCTGGTGAGAGTTGTCCCACCAGTCCTGCAGATTGCTGTCACAAAACCCGTCTTCATACAGCACTAACTTCCAGCAACCAGGTCATTGTCCAGGCAACTCTGTGAAGAGACAGGACATGAAGCCTGTGTCTCCTGAGCTTGCAGCAAGGGCAACAGAAGGACACATCCAGATTCATGTTGCCCTCAGCCATGGACTGATATGAGTAGACAGTGTGGTGGCCACTACTGCCCTTTAGTCCTCTACAAGAGGGGAAGATGCAGAGCTGATGGCCTATAAAATTCACTGCCAGGCTCCAAGCTGGTTCTTGGTGACCCCTTGAGACATGTGTGAGCTTCAGATTCTTCACCTGAGCAAACACCTACTCCACATGCAGAAGACAAGCCACAACGTTTCCTTACCACTGCAGGCATCACCTCCAGTCCTGGCAGTCCAAGAGTGACATCGTCCACGGGACGTGTTTGGGCTCCTGCTAAATCAACCTGAAAAGCTTAAGTTATCAAAAATATTTCTTTACAGGTATTTTTATTTCAAATGAGTTTGGGCAGTTCATTTCACTTCTATCTCACCTTATTAGAATAAGGAATAAAACTCTTCCTTCCTATTCACAAAGAGAGCAACCAGTAACGGGGCATTTTTACCCCTTTTATGCAGGAGTCTATTGAGGCCAGCAGCTACACCAAAGCACAGCTCATATTAGAGAGATCACAGGTAGGCCAAAAATTATGTAAAAAAGCTGATATATTATTCTGACTACTTCTGAAAAGTTAATTCAAATGCCAATTGTCTTCTTGTTATTAAATTGCTCATAATGCAATCATGACTTTCATGGATTAATTCACTCCTTGAAACTATTGTGTGATTATTTTGGTAAAAAAAGAAGCATGTTTCTGTTCACAGATTACTCATGAATTATTCACTACAATTAATTTTGAATATTCTGACAAAGATTTTATTTGTCTTGGTGTTTGTCCCATCTCTTACACAGTGCTCAAGACATACATGCCTCGGGGTTTGGGTTTTTTTGATTTTTTCACCTCTCTGTGACATGAGACCTTGAGTTTCTCTGAGATGCATCCTGTTTCTACAGTCTTCAAGTCCCAACTTCCTAGAAGATTTCGTAGAATCTGAGGGCTCCAAATGCAAAGCTGGGATGTTTGGCTATTATTGCTCAAAAACACACGGGACATCAGGGAGCAGAATCTAGACCAAAAGTTTGTGACTGGTAGGACAGCACCTATGTTTGTAGAGAGAAATAAATGCCTAAATTTGTGGGTAGGTACTTAGATCAATTTAAATCACCCTCTCAGCAGTGGATGGTGTCCAAGTTAAATTAAAAAAAAAATCATAAATTAGGCACCTGGAGGGTATAAGTCTCAAGCAGTTCACAGTCACAAGCATGCTTGTGAAAATATTATGTTCACTATTTCCATTTGCCTTTCATGGCCCTACCTTTATGCAACGAACAATTCAAAGGAGCCATAAAATGGGGAAGACACTAAAAACGCTACTATTTTTGGAATTCCAATAAAATTCTCATTTGTAATAAAATTTCTGAATGGGCAGACATTACTGTGGTTCATACCAGACTACCGCAGCTCCCTGAAGCTTGCCATTGTTTGCTCCCACCTTGAGGACCAAAACTTCTATCCCAATATCACTGGTAGAGCCTAGGAGCTCAGAAACACCAGAAGATGGTGACATGAGTATGAAGACACGGAACCAGTTCCTCAGAAATGAGCTGGAAAGAAGGCAGTAATTTGATAAATTACTACAAACAAAAGTGAACAGAATTAATTGCAGGTTTGATACTGTTTTAAGCACTGTCGAATAAAGCATCCTTTTACGCAGCTACTATTGAATTAAGTTCCTAAAGTTACTGCAAATGCCTTTTGGCCAGAGGATTCTTGAAGGGCAGAAATATATTTATGGAGTGGAAACCCAATTTGAGGAGGAACTTCCACAGACACAAACAAATGCCTCAAACCAGTTTGGCAGTACGTGATAACTCCATTTGTAATTAAAGGTTAAAGTATACTTAAACCAGTTTGGCAGTTAAAAACAATTTTAATTGAAAATATACATTTGTAATTGCAAATGGAAAGATTTCCTGTAATAGCAGTAACAGACCCATTTTCTAATAAGATGAACAATACAGTTGATGACTGAAGCATCTGTATATAGTTACATACAGCATTTCTGTACTGCAGGCTGCCAATTTATTTCAGCAGTGAAAAGCTTGATTTATTGTTTGTAGCATTACCATCTGTTGTAGTTATTACAGAAATTATATATAAACCAGTTAGTAAACACTTTGCCCCATTGTCTGTTGTTTTGATAATCACCCATAATAACATCTAGCATCAATATGGTCTTTAAACCCGATTTGGGAGTTAATGGAATAAGAGGAGGCAGTCAGTATATGCACCAGGGTAATGTCATTAGGAATGTTTGTGAAGAACAAATTAAATCAGTTGTAAATTGTGCTCTCAAGTCAGCCAGAAAACCAGTCTTGTTCAGGAGAAGGGATTTATATTTTAACCTCGTGCAGAAAATGTACTTAAGCAGATTAAAATAAAATAGGGACTTCGTCGATGGATGTAAATGGTAATTGCTGGAGCTCTAATGGCTTCCTGTTGGCTATGTCATGCAGTGGGCACAGCTATTTTAAAGTTAACCAGTGCTTGAGGTCATACTTTTACAGATTCAGTCATTAAACAGGACTAGACATGTCACTAAATGGATGATTATTCAAATGATGAGCCTGCTCAAAAGTTACCCATGTCATATTCTGGACAGAGGATTAGGAAAAAAAAAAATTTAAGGTAGAGTTGAAATAAAATAAAGATGAAATGAATTCAAGTATAAGTCAATAGAAGCGTCTGTATGGGGTCTCATTTGTTTTGGATGGCAGACTCTGCTTTATATCACTTTGTAGTGGTTGGCTAAATTATTCACATTGGGCTTTTTCTTGTGTACAAATAGTTTTATGTATCAGAAGTGTAGGCTCTCAATAAATTATCATACACAGAAGTACTTTCTGTACGAGAAGTACGGATTGTAGGGATAGGAGAAATGGATTTATTGTCTGCTCCTGCAATTTATTACATGGCTGTGACCATTCCACTTGCCCACCTACGTGTCGGCAGTGTAATGTTGTTTTAACACCATTTTAGTGACAGACTGAGAAGTCGAATACAGAGTTTTCTGAAGGCTCTGGCTGCATGAACCTTTTTTTCCAAAACAAATTTTCACTTCTCCTTGCTAAGCTTCTCCTTGTTTCATCTGCTCCAAGCATGATCAATGTGGTCTTGTTTATCAGAGAAATACTAAAGGCATCGTCCGAGCTCTGGTCATATTTGAATTAGTACAAATAGAAACCATCAGCCTAAATATAATGTGGTTTATAGATTGGTAGGTAAGAAATATTTCAAACACTAGGCATTTAAAACACAAACATCTTTGCAGGGTTGTGATTAGTAGATCTGTTTCTCTAACAGTGCACTTGAGGTTTAGATGGAAATCAGAGGAATCTAAGGAGAGAATCAGAAGAGAGGGGTTGCTTCTGGGGCTGAGGATACCCTGGAGAAAGACTGCCAATGCCACCTTGCTGCCAAGCCATAAATCTGACAACAATACCTCCACTCAGAAGGAAAGACCCATCATGGAGTGAGGTTCTCCAAGTTTTACGAGCAAAACCAAGATATTCTCTCTGCCCTAAAAGGCCCAGGCTGCAGGAGCACACCCCAGAGCAGAGCTGGCACGTGCAGATGGATGGTTGGATGGATGGATGGTTGGATGGATGGATGGATGGATGGATGGATGGATGGATGGATGGATGGATGGATGTGCAAAACACCAGAGCTTTGATACCAGGCTGAGCTTCTGAGCAAGGGGCAGAGAGATTTAGAGAACATAAATATGAGGTTTGCCCTACAGAACTTCCAAAACATGAAAAGACACAAAAATCGAAGGGGAGAGCTTTTGTGTTTGAATGTCTTGGAGAAAATATGAAGCTTTAGAAATGGAGGAAAATGAAGGGAAAGAGGAAACCTGTTCTGCAAGAGGGAATCAGAAAGCAAAAGAGAGAGAGAAGAAGAAAAAAAAAAAAGAGAATGTGTTTGGAATATCTTCTGTATGAAACAACTTGAGGAGAGAGTATTTTTCATAAACTAATACAATTATTTTAATTAAAAATCCTTAAAATATTAATGGAAGGCATCTGAAGGCAGAGTTAATTATAGCTGTGCCACTCACACAGCTGTAGTTAAGACTCTGTCAGGGTTTCCATTATGAATGCTGGCTTTTTGAGAGGTAATAACTCAGTCAAGCCAAATTTCCTAATGGGTAAAACTTTATGTTGAAGTTCTCAGCATAGGCGTGATTTTTTTCCTTATGTTTCCTTTGATGCCCATATTTCTTAATTGATTTGGCTGCTTTAAAGGTATGGAAAGACACCAGTTGTGAATGTTTGGATAGATGGCTAAATGGATTGAAGTTACTACAGTTGTAGTTGCTGCAGAGGGTTTACAGGAGCCAGAATTTGGGATGACCTTTGTCAAGCACTGGGACCCCATTGAGAAATGGAGTAAGAGCACAGAAGGACCGTGTAGGGGACTCTGCAGCCTCTTTGGCACAAATCTTTTGCCTCGCAGGAGCTAACTATGCCTTTTATCACTTGCGTCAACATTTTTATTGATTTCTTCTTAGGAATTTGAAATGAAAGACCTGACCAAATAGCATCTCTCACACGTGTAGAAGAAACTGTTGGATCATAGCAATAGATTTCATGCACAAAACAACCTCCTTTTTTTTTTTTTTTTATTTTAAATAAGTTTTGTTCACTTCTGCAGATGAAGGGACTTTGTTATTTTCCCATGATTAATGCAGAACACGAGTTTATGTCACTCCTGAAAGGAAAACCTGCTGATAAATATCAGAGTTCTTATCTTTGCCCAAACTCAGCCATTAAACCACTTTCATTCTGGTGAGAGATCTGCCTTACATATACCATATTAGTGTGAAAATCACCCTAAATATAAAAGCAACATCATTGCTTCCAGGCTAATGGCTAATGTTGTATGCACTGGGGAAAAAAAAAGATAAAAAATCATTGCCTGCATGTTTACTGTGTGTCATTTGCGTTAGTTCTGCTGGCTGATTTTCATCGCGTGTTACAGCTGCTGGGGGAGAGGGGGGAGCAGAGGAAATGCTCATCGTTTCATTGGAAGCATCTTTCTATACCCACACAACACTGTTACTGTGCACTTTGCAAAGACATCTGCCAGCAGGTAGAAATGCATTCCTTTCCCACTACTACATGGGATTATTTGGTAACCATTTAATGAAAGATTGCAATATGCCAGTAGCAGAACATTTTTTCACCTGCTGGGTAGTTGTTCAACTCAACCTACTTAAAGAGATGGGCTACCAGGAGAACACAAAGACACAGCCCTGAATAGGCTATCAGTGATTTTACTTTTTTTTTTTTAAACAATATCTATCCCAGTATTATGCAGTCACGGTAGTTATTACAAAGTAAAGCACAGACACTCCACAAGTTTGAAATGTGAATGTTATAATAAGAAAAAATGACATTTGTTTCGTTTTCTCTCCTTGTTACTTTCTTCCTTGTGATAATAGATTCAGATTTTGTGCCATTATCTGGTCTTATTAAAGGAAAGTGGTATCAAATTTAATACTTCCTATATAAAGTAAGAGAGCACCTGCTCATAAAATGTATTTTCTGTGCACCTCGCAAAATACAGGGAAATTAACAAAATGGCTCTACTATATTAGAACAAGGGCACAACTGTTACTATCTGTATAAGATTGATTTTGATGAAGATTATAGGAATGGCATTTCTCAGACAATGCCAAGCACTCAAAATTTATCCTTTTTGAGGTTTTTTTTATTCAAAATTGTTCATTTTTAGTGTGACATTGCAAGAACTATTTTTCTAAATTATAGCTTTTTAATATAGGTTTTAGAAATTACATCTATGTCAGATTTTTTTTTCATATATAGTGTCCTGGATTGCATTGCCACATAGGCATGATGTACAAGGCTAGACCCTTAATGCGTGAGAGAGTGTAGCCTCCACTGGATAAAACACATGCTAACCTGGAAAATGGGACATGTCTCATCAAATCAAAATCTGCATTATGCATGAACTCATCTGTATAGAACAAGACCACCAGCTAGAGCAAACTGGATCCATCCCTGACTACAGGAACATTTTAACCAAACCAGGATTTCACCTTTTTCTGTGGCAAGGTGCCTGCAACCCTGTGCTAATGAGATTCATAGTTATAAAAAAGCCAGGCTTACTGACTAGCCTTTCCAGACCAAAATGTTGTTGATTGTTTGCTCCTCATCACGGTGAAGCATCAGGGCAACCTGTTACCTGCATCCCTTGCTTCCCAGCTGACATCAGGTCCATCCAACCTTGCTTTCCTCCTGAGGATGAGTAGAACCTTCGCCTATTGCCTGCCCAGGAGCCTCCATGGCAGGCAGGACTGGAAGCTGATTACACCACTTCAAACCCTCTGGAAGATCATTCTCACTTAGAAGAATCACTGATACCCCATTAAATTCTTTCTTTTATACTGATGGAGACATGAAAGGGAGCAAAGCTGGAGATTGCTCCCTGATTGATAATTGCAGTGAAAGCAGCATGAGAAGGAGGGAAAGAGGGATCAAAAAAAGTCGGGAAAGAAGGAGAGGCGATAAAGCACACACCAAATCTGATTTTGAATGTGTGATTAAGACCAGGCTTCTGAAGGTATTTCTGCACCTGAGTCACAAAGCTAAAAGGTTTTATAGGATGTCATGATGCTTCCAGACGTCTATTCCCTCCAAAAACATATTGTACTAGTATATGGCATCACCATATTGCCCTACCCTTCCCCTGTATCTGGTCCAAGGAATGGTTCTCCAAACTCAAATGAGAAGCGCCGTAGATTTACATCCATAACACATTGCCATTTGGCAACGTCAGGCTCTGGGATTCAGGGCAACAAAGTGCAATGCATATTGTATTTTATTGGTGATTGAAATAGAGAAAAATGGTTTCTTTTGAATTAGCTGGTCCTGGCAGGTTGCAGGCAGCCAAGCTTGAAGGAAAAGATAAAGTGAACACTCCTTGGACCACATCACTCTTTTAAATATAGCACACCATTAAGTCCAGCTTGGTTTTACATTCTTGCAACATGACTCTTGTTTCAGTTATTTACTTCTGTTTCCACATAAACGTGGGAATTCATAATCCACGGATGCCGCCTATCCATTGTACTGTACTGAAACAGCATGTGCTGAACTCTTGAACTGTAAAATGTATTGATTATTGTTTCCTTTTGTAATTTTTATTTACTCACAGGAAGATTGCTCTTTATTACTCTTCTCAGCATTTCCTTTATATATATTGTTTCTACTGCAAGGCCCAGATTGAGGTCCATAATTAGGTACTTCCCCAAAACGAGAACAAAAATCCTGTCTGAGCTGCGGTTACTCTACAGGCAGATGCTTGCAAGAGAGAGTAAATATATGCAAGATGCTTGTTACTCGCTTGTGCAAGTAATTGTAGGTCTCAGTCGAGCAGGAAACAACAGCAGAAGAGAACTGGAAATTCTCAGGGTAAGTAGTTTGTCAATTTTGCCGTAGCAGTATTGCCACATACTGTATAAGGGAGGCATGGAATTGTCTAAAATAAATTGAAGATTTCAAGGACATTGCTGCACAGGAATGGGAGAAATCTGTAAGCCATTGACTACTTAAATCTCATTTATTAATGCCCCATTGCACTGTTAGAGTGGGAGCCGCAGACAAACTGGAAAGGCTTAAACTGCTGTTACTGGGGAGAAACTTGGTTTTGACTGACTTAACCTTGATAAGCAGGATATGCTGGTACTTGAAATGAGAGTGATACCATTTCTGACAAAACGATACTTCCAGCTTTGGAGTGGAGTTAAACATCACTCTCTCTTTGCTAAAATGCCAATTAGTGACACCAGACGTGGTAATTGTGCAGAGGATTTAGCTGAGGCTGACCTTGCCTACTGTTCCCCAGGCCAACAAATACATCAACAGAAGAATCTTATACTTTGCGTTAGTTCAGTATCAGGAATGAACTTGTAGTCATAAGACACGGGTAACACATACCAATTTCATTAAGAAAGCTTTAACAATGAGTTCATATTAAAGGATTGTATAATTTTTAACAAATGCAGGGAAATGTTTAGGGAAAAAGGGTAACCAGACACATCTTTGGCTGTGTTGCAAATCTGTAGTTCTCAGTGATGGTGACACAGAGTGTAACGGTATCTACAACACCACCAAAGCCTGTCCCGTGACCGGGTGATGTAGCTGAGCCTCAAGAACATAAAGCAAAACCGAGCAAAACCCTCAGACAGACTGTGCAGTTCTCCTGGACTTGTTCCATGAGTAAATATTTTGGGATGTTTGGTTTGGCTGACAAACAGCCAGGAAACAAAAAAATTACCAAATTCACTGTTGGTATTAAATAAGTGTGATTCCCTTAGGATAACTGTAACACCTCATTTTTTTTCCCAAGAATCTAGGTACTGCCCCCTATCACTAAATACCTCTTCACCAAGAGCTATGTGAATTCTAGATGCCATACTGCCAGGTCAAAACTGTTATCTTTTACAGATTTACACAACCTCAGGCATAAATGTAATTATACAAGCAAAGAATCAGAGAATTTAGGCATATTGAAACCATGAATACATGGCAGTTAGACCAACAACAACCAGGAAAGTTAAAAAACAAGAGACAAAACATAGGGCATCTCCTCCAAAATGAAATGTTGGCTTCCATTCATTCTTACTTATGAGAACATATCACATTAGTTATCACAGTCCCATAAATATCAATTAAGACTCTAGGTTAAGTTAGTTCATTGTCACTAACCAAGTCCACACGGATGTGACCCAGACCGCAGGAACTGAATAAACTGGACACTGAGCCAAATTGACTTGTAACCACGCCACAACTTTTTTAAAAGTCATACAGTCCTAAAAATCCAAACATATGCTGTATTTTATAGGATCAATCACAGTTACTACCTTTAATTAATGATCCAGCTCCAGCTCCAACCAATAAGTTTATAATTCTGGCAGACACCGTGGTCATGGCCATGAACAGACATATGTGAAGAAACCCTCGCTTCTGGCCAGGTTTGTGTCTCGGATAAACAACGGTGCTTGTCTGCCTGCCAAAAGCCGTTTACTCACACTCACTCACACATACACAACCAGCCACAAATGCAGCCTCAACAATGAGGGAGAACCAGACTTAGAAATTGTCCGTCTGGAGAAACAATCCCAAGCAGCTCTTGCAGAACGGCTCGTTCTCCCACTCCACAGACACCCTCACTCAAATCGCTCCTTCTAGCTCCTTCGGGGCGTGCATGATGCTAAACCACACCAAGACACTTCTAGTGCAATATTGGAGTATCTAAACTGGGAATTAACGAGGAATCATTATCATGCTTGAAATTCAAACCCCACCCTTCTTCCACGCTCACTGCCTTGCATACACCAACACTCCTTGTTTGAAAAATACAGCTCTGAGCTAGGGAAAAAAAGACATATTATTCCAAAACAAAGAGCTCACTTTATTTTATAGGGACTTTTGGCAGAGATTTTCAAAGCCATTAGTTCATTTTCCTTTTATTTTTCAAGGCAAATAGGTAGTCCCAAAGCAAACAGGGTAGGGTTCCTCTGCTTACCTCAAGCTGATCCAGAAGGCGTACAGCTATGTCAGTTTGCATCTTCTTCCAGTAGCTGAGTCCAAACGGCAGTTCAGGTAGACTTAGATGAAAAATGCTTTGTGCCAGAAGTCAGGGTTTCAGGTTTTGTACACATATCCATTATACAGTCCTCCTTTTACACACACCGCCATCCGAATGTCTGCAGAGCAGCATGGGATCTACAGACATGAGATGAAACAGTAACCCTGTTACTGAACGTCACCTTTTTCATGACTGTATTTCAGATCCACTGATTTTTCTAGTGCTTCCATGGGCCTAGACATACTGATTGCAGGATGTGCCAGGTTATGGGGATTTAGCAGATCATATGCTCTGAGAGCATCCAGCTTAATTCAGGAGGGGCTAGCACCAAAAATTCAAGCCCTAATTTAATGTTCACCTTATTTTCCTTGTTGCATATGCTGCTATAAGCAGATTTCTCATCCTTCACATTCCTAGCAGTGTAAGGAACCATTTCCAGTGGATTGTGAGGATCCTCTGGAGGCATTAATGTTGCAATGAGCCTACATTCCCATCAGTTGTTATTCCCAGTCCCAGCCTCTAACAAGGAGGTACAGCAGCACTCACCTGTGCTGTGCATTTTATTTCCAGTATTTAGGATTTCAAGAGAGCCAAATGCAAACTGACACCCTCATCATGGCAAGAGAGAGGATAAAGACCAGGGAAATCTGTAATATTTCCACTGCCAGATTTATGGGAAGAAAATTACACGCGACCGACCTTTACAATTCTGTCATTATGGGCCACTTCTCAGGACAGCTTCAAGAGAATATCTGAACACTTCTCTCCTTTTCTACCTGAAAATGAAACACTACCAAATTTCTACTCTTCAAAGTAGACAAGTAAAGTAAATTCACTCTGTCCAAAGGCCATTGAGCAGGACATAAGCTCAGTGCCTTCAGCTAAATGAGTCTGCCAAGTAAAATGAATACTCCTGGTTCCGATGAATCACACACCAGATTTGCCATTTGGCATTCGGCATTTAGATGTAAGGATTTAGCTGCAGTCGTATTAAGCAGAGATTTTTCCCTATCAAAAGCAACTTTGAAATAATTGGGGAGAAAATTCGCTATGAATAACAAAAGAGACCAAAGGAAAGGTGAAATACCTTTTTTGGCATAAATGTTAGCACCCACTGCAGCAGCTGGCTCTTCTGAAAATGGGAGCACTTAGGGAAAAAGTCAGTTGAAACGACTATGGAGGAGTTCCTAATGACATGAAAGGTTGTAACTTTTCCCACAACTCTTCCAAGCAAACCCCAGAGGGGATCAATTGTTCCACCACAAGGTCAGATTTGTACCTGGTACTATGATCAAAGGGAAACACTCTTACATGCTCCAATTCCCTACAGGCTACAAGACTATGCATACCATTACAATACTGCTCTTGGCCAGTAGCTTGTGGCTGAACTGAGTATATACTGAGAATGACGTCTGGTCCTGATTTTGATTACAGGATTACAGCACATCCATCGATAAAGTCTTACAACAGCCATTCACTGCATTTTCATATTTATAGCATCAAGCAAACCACATGTTCTTAAAACACTGGTCCTCAAAAATAGCTCCCAAACAACCTCAAAAAGCCCCTTAGTCTGCTTGAAAGAAGCAAGATGACTAAGGAAGGCTGGGACCAGGGTCAGAACTATCCCTGAAAGGAACAGGAAGTGTTTGCTTTCCTTCTGTTACCATCCTGCTGCCGAATTACTTGTTGTTTTTACAGCTCTAAGACTAATACATGTAAAAATATATTGCTTATAGAGTTCACAGTGTAGGTCATTTCCAGGTTGAATGTGATCTGATTTCATACCTATTGCTGTTGACTATAATCTCCCATGAATATGTCTGTCCATTTAGCAAAGATGTGAGGGCAGATCAGGTGGACTGTTACATTTAAATACCTGGAAATATATCAATTATCACCAACATCTCTTCGGTGAGATAGAATAGATGTACTTATTTATTTTCACTAATATAACCACTCAAGGAGGAGACCAATCTAGGAGACAAAACAGCAGTGAAAAGTTTAAAAAGAGTATTCCTAATGGAAATTAATGATTCTTAGTTCATTTTAGCTGACGCTTTCTGCATTTCTCATTGCTGAGGCCAAACTAATCTATTTCATCTGAAGAGCTGCAGAAATACTATAGCAAACTTGTCCTTAGAGAGCTGTTTAAAGTCTCCTCTGTCCAGCTCCTTCATTGACCAGGTAAACTTTGAGGGTATTTTTCAAAGCTCTGTGCAAATATTGGCTAATTGACTAATGGGAAAATGAATGGAGGCGTTCAGGTAAGCACTTAAACTATGCACTAAACTTCAACCACGTGCTGAAAACCTTTCTCAATAACAGACCTTTCAGAAGTCAATAAAGATGAAAAATAGCCCTAAACTCTCAAGTTGTCTGATATGCAATTAATGGCATCTCTTTGTTTATTTGTGTACTTTAAGGATGAGTTTTTGCTCAAAATAGATCCTACAAAACATAGACACAGCCTAAAGCTTTTAGATTGTGCCCAAGAAGCTGATAGTGTAGCACACAAGGAGTGCTCCCCATGGCAAGCAAGTCAGAGTAGCCAACATCTGGAGATCTCTCACCACCACCCTGACCAGCACCTCTGACCTGGGGAACCGTCCACAACTGCCATCACCAGCTACGGGGGAGGACTGGATTCAACTCTAACCATGAACGAGCTGTATAGAAACACAGACCCTGATCAGGACCTCCCTCCTGTCACATCACCAAAGCTCACGGAGTTGTGCTGAGGCTACCTGCAAAATTAACAGTTTTCATATTTCTGGTATGGCTTCCCCAAAGCTTTAAGCCAGGAAGCACATCTACATCTATGCAAAAATAAATAATTCTTCTATAGGTATTATCCGCTCTAAGAATAATACTAATAGTTTGGGGTTTTTAAATTGAAACTTATGGGTGAGCTGTGCCATTTTTTCATTACTTTGTTGTAAGATGCCTTGAGGAGCTTGCAAGAAAATACACTATAAATTGTGCCACACTGTCCAGCTCCTGGAGATTGACTGGCTACTGCTATTCGAAAACCTGTCAAAGCACATTCAATGACAATATAAGCTTCTTTTTAGTTCTTCCAGCTCAAAGGTTAGGCCAAGGGCATTATTTTCAATTTTTTTATAAAAGACTAATGGCTGCCTGGCTTGTGTATAGCTGAGTGATATCCAAAAGAGAGTGAGCCTTTTAGGAGGGGAGTCTGTTCATCCTGTTTTCCTTAACCAACCACAGGAAAGTCAAGCCCTCGTACCTAAGAGTTGAGCTCTTACTTGGTTCCATGGGCACCTACATGTCTCAGGCAGAAAAAGTCAACCTGGAAACCTTGGTCTGGCTATTGCAGATACCTACCTAGTTCCTCAGGCCAGTCCTGCACCCAGGACACAGGAATCAGTGCTGCAGTTCATTTTCCTACCATCAGACGCCAGGAAAAGGCTCCAGAGATGTGTGGGCAGGGTAGACAATGCTCCAGCAGCATTGCTTCTCCCATGCCTTTCCACAAGTTTTCTGTTCATCTCGGTTTCTCTTTTTCTTTTCTGTAATACAAAAGGAGGGAGCATTGAGATCGGCAGAGCATGGTGTTTTCTAGCACCAGTACTTGTGTATATCTCCTGTAAAATCTTCTCAGATGCTGAGTAGCCACTGCCCCTCCTGGCAGGCACCGTTGCTGAGCACACTATACATACCCTGGCTGATTCATATGCTGTGACAGAGCAGGGCAGAGAATCTGGGTGTGGGGGGTTTCACAGATGGGTATTTTTGCTATTTTAATTTGCTTGGTGACAGTTTTCAGGGACCATCCACTAGCAAATGTCTCTTTCTGCAATAGTTGGAAGAGTCAAAAGTGAAAACCTTTTCAATTTTTACAACCTTGCCTCTGTGGCAGGCTAAGTCATTTCAGAGACTTCCTGGGCAATTTGTCTGGGATCAGGCTATTTCCCCAAGCATCCAGAAAAATCAGCTTTTGTTGTTGTTTTGGTTCAGCAGGTTCAGAAACAACCTGAGAAAAGCCACCTGAAAAGCAAGCACGTTGCTAATGCTAAGCAAAGAAGCCGCAGAGGAGATCAAAGAATCATAGAATCATATAGGTTGGAAGAGACCCTTGGGATCATCAAGTCCAACCATCGATAACACGAAGACAATGCCTGCAATCCTCCCAGCAACAGCTATTCCCTCATCATAGCAGTTTTGCCTCCATCTTTAAAAGTCTGACACTTTCATTTTTGTTTCACTTCACCAACATTTTTTTTGTCTTTCTTTTTAATCGCTGACCAATATATTAAAACCGACCAATGCATCAGCACTTGTCTATAGGCATGAATACAGATGTCAAGAGCAAGAAAACAGTAACTTGGGCAAATGAAGAAGGCAGCTAGGTTATGTCACTTCTGATCATTTCTGTTCAATTTTAATAAGTAATAAGAGCCTTTATACAACTTTCCTTTTGGATTAAGTCTTTAAACGTGAATTTGTCATTAAAGAACTGAAGCTAAAGTGCTTACTTGGGCAAAACTTAGGCAAGCTTTGGCCAACACCAGGAGTGTTTCCAGCCACACTGCACACTCTGTCCCTCCCCTGAAGCCACAGCTGGATTCTGCATCATCAGTTTTCCAATTCCTAGGCAGCCCAACGCTGGCCTAAAGCAAAAAGGAACCGTTATGCAAAGCTTCCCATGCCTTTACCAGCAAACCCTTTCCTCAGTTTCACTCACAAAAAACTTTAGGAACAAACTTAACTTTTCTAAACAAAAATAATTTCATCATTTTGTGTGGCATTAACACCCTGCTACTTCTATATGTTATCTATATTTTTCTTGTTGACATTCAACCAATTCAGAGCTAAAAATCCATCCTGCACTTTTTCTGGGGTCGTAAATCATAAAAAGGTTATATTTTATGAAAGCTGAAGCTGAGAAGTAAACAGCATATTTGTATCAAAAGAGTTTCATCTATTAAGCAGCAATGACAGGGCCCTCTGGGCCAAAATCTAGTTTTCTTACTTAAAAAGCTTAGTTCTTTTGTAGACTCCTGCAGGGACCTATAACAGTTGGAATTGGGTTTTTTATGCCTTTGAGGCCTCCAAATGAATGTTACAGTTTTCCATTATTTTCTTTTTTCTTTTGAGAGAACGAGGCTACCTGCTTATTGCCTAAAACCTACACCCTGCGATTGTTCTCTTGTAAAAATCTGTCTTCCAGCCAGTAGCCTCACACACGATCAGGCATCCTTAGCGCTGCCTTTCCATTTTACCCGATGCAGGGGAAAATAACAGGAGGAAAGAAACGCAGCCTCCGACTGTAGGCAGCGTCTATCCAAAATTTCATATTAAACTTTGTGCATCTGCAAGATTTCTGACACTACCTTTGAAGAGCAGGAGCCTGAAAGAATGCACACAAATTCGCTTTCCATCCTGTAAGTATGCGTGGTTTTATTGAGATACTCACGTGTCTGATTGCGGGGGCAGCGTGAGTCTCTGGGAGCTGGCAATTCACTTGGGATCATTTCTTTTCCCTTCCCTGCACCCTTAACTCAGAGGGAGAAGCTCCCTCGTCGTTTCTCTCTGGCTGCTGGGAGTTGGGCACATCAGTAGCTCAGGAGGTCTCAGGTTTTCTGTCTCCCAGGTCTACAATATCTCCCCACTGCATCTGGAGCTGTGAGGACAAACATATCAGGTCTGTGAGGACAAACATATCACCTCTGTGATACCGTGGCATTGAGAGTCACTAAAACACTTAAAATATTGCCAGCAATTTCCAAGGGATTGCTCAGAGTGTAGAGCATTAAACACGCGTGAATCAATCCTGGCAGGATCAGGACCCGAATGCATTAACTTCGGCTGTTCTCACCTCATCAACAGCTTCAATCCAGCCTGGGGCAGGTTCCTCCCAGGTACAACCCAACCAATCTGAAGCTGCACCAAGGCTGGATTTGGCTGGGACCCACTGTGACCATCACCCCATTCATCCCATCACCAGCACGGCTGGAATTCTCCCGAGCACTTTGAAACGTACCGTCCATGGGAAATGAAGATATCAGTCTGCATCTTTCTTCTTATTAAAATGTTGCTATTAGCCCACCTTTGGCTATTAGAAGATGATAGAGCTGACCCTTTTTGAATGGTGTAATTTCCAGCCGCGTATATCTATATATTACACTCTGATTACATCACAAGCACGAGTTCAGAGTCAGCAAATTTACCACCTCTAAACTAGTGGAATAATCACTAACAATTAACAAAATGATATACCCAAGTCACAGTAATCTTTTTAGCCACTTTGAACATATATTTGTTCTTTTGATGTCCTGTGTGAATAGGAGTGCTTTATCTGACTGATGATGGGCTAAACAATGGTTCAGAGTTGTAATATAGAACTCAATTTGCTGGAACTATCATCTGAAAGGCCCAGACAATTTATTGAACACTGCAGATGAAAGAAAGGGGAAAAAAAATTTAAAAACTGACCACTTCTAAAATGAAGAAAATAGAGCAGTAAAGGGTATTGTAATATACTTTAATCTTCCTTAATGTAGAAAAATATGAAATGCCATTAAAGCCTCCTTTGAAATAGATGTGTCCGCATGGCTTGAGCACCAAAATCTAGTTAATGAATCTATTGTTAAAGCAAATAAACAGGAAAGCAGCAGAGAAGGAATGATCTATGCTTTATACTGACTAATTCAGAAGATGAAAGCAGAGAAAAATTAAAGTTAAATTCATATAAATATTACAGCCAAGGAGAATAGTTGCAGGTGTTAAAAAAGAAAAAAAAAGAGAGAGAGGGGGAGAGAGAAAAGGTAAAGCACAAATTTCCATTCAATTCACAAGTCACAACCAGGAGACAGGTTTTTGCACAAGAGCAAAGTCAGGCAAGATGAAAGCTTTTCAAGGGGCACAATAATTAACATTTTAAAAGGTTTTAGCAATAAAATAATGATCCCACAATAACAGCAATTTAATCATTTTATTTGAGAAATTAAATTGATTGCTAGTGTTCATTTGTAAGAAGTGGCATTTACTGCGTTTGTAAGAAGTTATCAAATGATGTTTCCCTTTTAATAGTTGGGGGGTTTTCAACACGTATTCGACGTTCAGACAGAGAGATGTCACCACCATTTGTCTGCCTAAATGACTGTACCTGATGGTGCATTTTTCATGCCCGCACCCATGTTTACAGCCTGACTAAATACTGCTTATAAACGTCATGCAAGAGCAAGGTGGAGCTGGCTGGTGCCACCCCCAGCAGCCAGAGGAGCTTGGGTTCCAGCTGGTACCAGCAGCAATTTCACCCAGACATTATACGAGCATCTGGAGATGCCCATGTTTCCATCATGACACAGAAGCCAACCACATCATGGGCTGTGTCAAAAGGGTGGCAGGGCAAGGGAGGGGATTCTGCCCCTCTGCTCTGCTCTGCTCTGGTGAGACCCTACCTGGAGTTCTGCACCCAGCTCTGGGGCCCTCAGCACAAGAAGGACATGGACCTGTTGGAGCAGGGCCACAGGATGCCACCAAGATGCTCTCAGGGCTGGAACATCTCTGCTGTGCGGGCAGATTGAGGGAGTTGGGGTTGTTCAGCTTGGAGCAGAGAAGGCTCCAGGGGGGACATTATAGCCCCTTACAGTACCTAAAGGGGCTACAGGAGAGAGAGATGAGAAGGGACTTTTTACAGGGCATGCAGTAATAGGACAAGGGGTAATAGCTTTGAACTGGAAGACAGGAGATTTAGATGAGATATTAGAAAGAAATTCTTTGCTCTCAGGGTGGTGAAACACTGGCCCAGGTTGCCCAGAGAAGCTGTGGCTGCCCCATCCTGGAGGGGCTCAAGGCCAGGCTGGATGGGGCTTTGAGCAACCTGGTCTGGTGGGAGGTGTCCCTGCCTATGACAGGGGCTTGGAACTCGATCTTTATTGTCCCTTCCAGCTGTTACTGTTGTATGAGTCTATGTCTCTTGTAAGCCTCTGAGGATGTCAGGGAGGGAGAAGATGTTTCCAGAAGTCTGGAGTGGTCCAGCTGAGCTCATCACCACCACAGCATCTCAAGCTGATGTCTTTCTGAGCAGAGGGGATGAAGACCAGATGCTTTTCTTCTCCTGGCCCAGGCTGGGGAAGGCGGAGGATGGCTGTGCTCATGCATGGGTACAAGGCGCCTGGGCTTGGCTGGGAGCAGCCTGGGTGGGACCTGGCTCTTCACCGTCTGCTTTGGATCCTGAACATGCAGTGTCCACACGAGGAGCATCTTGCAGGGCTAGAGAGAGATGCTCAGGGAAAGAATGAGGCCCAGCCCTGCTGAGGTCAGCGGAAAGATCTGCATCAATTCCAATGGGTGCAAACATAGACTCATTTCATAAAAAAATAAAATAATGAAAAATTATATATACATAGGCATACAAAAATCCTTCAAGCAGCTAACACAAAGCTGCAAGATGGGCCCAGCTCCACTTCAGCTTAGGTCCAGGAGGGAACAACGGGGTCCTAACTCTAGATGTCTTTTGCAATAATTAAATCATGGCATAGATAAAGTGAGCAAATCGTATGTCATCTCAACCAGACTATCCATATAATTGTCAAAATCTAATTTAAATGACAGATCCACTGCAGCATACGTTTTGTGTACATCTAATGAATTTGTATTTCCAGCCCATATATTTTAACTTTCTGATTGCATTAGTCCTTTGGTTGAGTGTCCACACACCAAATAAACATCTCTAAGATAATGATAATGCACCACTCTGTTTTCTATGTCTGTCCGGACCAGAATGGAAGATGCAATGAGGCTCTCGTAGCTGACAGTGGCATGTGCTCTTTTTCTTCCATCCCCCCACCCCCCCTTCTCCCCCAACACCGCCACAAAATGTGCATTGTTCAAAATTGGGCTATTTCAATTTTCCTTTTAAAACTCTAAGCTTTAACTCTCAGAGGTGGGAGTTGTGTAGGAAGAAGCTGCCAGGTAACAGATGTATCTGTTAAAGTTGCTGCTTGAGTGTGGACAGTAATAGGATTTCCAGAAATGAACTGCTATTTTGTGAGGCACTAACACAGAAATGTACAATGGGAAATGAGAGCTTGAACTTTGCTTCTCCTGGAGAATTGAACCGTCTGTTTCAAAAAAAGAAAAAAGAACAAAAAAAAAAAAAGGTTTGAAAACAAGCCATTTTCCATTGCTTATCCGTTAATTTATATTTAGTAATAAAAGCAATTTTTCGCTTTGTTTTGGCAAGCAGAAGCCCGAATTTTTACAGGACAAATTCAACCTGAACGTATCTCCGTCTCTATCTATACCCATCTGCCTGTTCCTGTCTTTCTGCCTCTCTTTGCCCGCGTCCGCTCAGAATAACGGGGCGATGTTGTATGAACAACATTGCCTTCGATAGGGTTATAACCAAGGACACTTCTCGTTTCTCTCTGGCTGCTCTGCAATACCTTCAGAGCTTTTAAGATGGCTGAGAGGATTTGGGCAATCTCCTAACCCACAAAAATAAAAATTAAAATAAATTTAAAAGCCCTGTCCATTAAAAGCAACAGCTTGAGGAAGGCTAACAGTTAGGTCCATCAGTGACCAGGAATGTTTTACAAAAACCTAGTAGTGCTGATGGTGGTGCAGAGCTCCTGACCTCCATAGGTCCACCCAGAGCTCCGTGGACCCCTCACCTCACCCTTAAATGCACTGGACCAAGTGAAAACTCCTCCTTTCTGCCCAGAGAGAATTAATTTGTCCTTGGCTGACTGATCTTTCAATTTTGTGGTGGATTCCAAGGACTGTAAGACTTTCTATCTGATGATAATAAGATTTTCAGTCTTTCTTTGTATTTAAAAAAAAAAAAAGAGGGAGGGGGGAAAGTAAAAGTAATGTGGTTGTGTCATTCCAAATGCAAATGCATATAAAAATTAAAAATACATCACAATGTGGTACAGCAAGAAACATTTACAGTGAAACCACACAAGCAAATGTATTCCATAGTGAAAAAGAAGTCATTAAAGAAACACGGGCTTTTTCGACAGCAAAGTGGGGATGTTTGGTTTTTAGGGGTGGTCAGGCTCCCTCTGCTCCCTGCTGAGCTCTGTTCAGCACTCAACAGCTGTGGCTTAAAACTGATGGGTTTTACCCCAACTTCCAAAACCACACACCCGGCGTATGGTTTATTAAATCCTGGGGACCTTCCACTGTGGCGCCAGTGAGCGCTGGGATCGGGTCCCTCATTTCTTTCTCTTGTTTTTCCTTGCAAAGTGCTGGCACTTTGATAAGTGACATTTCCCATGTCAGCCTTCCTATTACACAGTTAGCACCTATTCCCTGCGTGGCCGGTAAGCTGCTTGCAGCCCTGCACCAGCCTAATTTTTTTCCTCTTAGCTTTCTAATTCTCCTCTTCACCCCAATTCAGTGGCAAAATTCAATTAAGGCTGGTTAAAAACTGCAAGCACAAGCGAGCAGCACCTGGCACAAGGGCAGGCTGCAAAGTCCGCTAGCACAGGCAGCAAATCTAAAAGGGCTGTTCAAATATCTCAATGTATTTCTTGGATTTAGGCTGCTTGGCTTGTTTGTTGGCTTTTTCTCAATTATCTTGACCTCTTTATTTTACCATGGCTGCAAAAGATGTGGCCAGGTGCCCTCAGGCCATGTCTACCACCATTTACTTCTCTAAAAAAAATTTATATATATGTACATATGTGTATATATACGTGTAAAATTTAAGTTTCACCTTTTGTTGTGCCTCACATGGGGTTGTGAATTGAATCACCACTTCCAGCAGCGATAGCAGCGCTGGGGCTCAGAGGTGGGATGTTTTGAGACCTGGCAAAAGTCTGCGAGGAGAGAGAGAGGTGGGAGCTCCCATAGCTCTCCCAGAGCAGGAAAGTTAGACCACTTTGGGCTTTTAGAAGCACTATCTTTTAAATAAAATTGCAAGATGGTGAATAAAGTGCAGCCTGAAACAAAAGCCTTAGTGATCTTTGGCAGATTACTTTGGGAAAAGTACGGCCCATTTCAGAAAAATCAAAGCAAAGAAAAACATTGACTACAATTCAGAGGCCTAATGTATTATTATGGCTTTTTATGGATTTTATATATAATTTCCTGTAAAGTTAAGAGGTTGAAGTGATCTCTTACATTCGGCTGCATTATCAGCATAGCACCAAACAATTTTCTACATCTTATTATGTTCACAGTTGACATACTATTAGAGAAATGTGCAGCTGTCTTACTCTGCTATTCATTTCCTCATTACTATTTTATAAATATATGATTAACAGTTATTGCAGCTGCCTAATTCACATTTATTGCAAATGCAACCCCACAAATGAATGTTCAAAGCAAAGAGATGTGGTTTTAGAGTAATTTAAATTTTACAGTTCCATTTACCCTGCTTTTTAATTTACTGTATAATGACCCTATTAGAATAAAACACATCTGGAAGTTCTTTGGGGAACATTTAATTTTCTGTGGCTTCAGTACTAACAGAACTTGCACCATAAAGGCCACAGATGCTTTGAACACTGTACAAATTTTCACATTTTATGCCAAGATGCCGGTTAATTGTACAGATGAGACAATTACAGCAAGGTAAAAGATAAAGTTCTCTCTACCTTGAAAGCAAATGAAAGAACCTCACCCTTAGAAAACTGCTGGTTGGGTAATGGCCATATTTTACCCTCATCTCCAGAATAGAGGAAATTTGAATCGGAACATAAAATTGACCCAAAACTTTCATATCAAAAACAAACAGCATTTTTCAAAGTCCTGTGACTTCTGCTTGGTCTTAACACTCTTGTAAGTAAAGGGAAAATGCTCCCTCACATGACTTTCCCAGCTTCATTGCCAGCCTCTAAGCTTCTCATCATCACTATTAAGTGAAATAGTAAATCAATGAGACCAGAGAAGGCTTTGGAGGTCAGTGAGCGATTCCATAAACATCCCATATTTACAGTCTGTGGCAAGGATACAGATGCTGCGAGTCCCAGCCTGCCATATTAGCAGAATCATCCCGAGAATTTGAAATTGATTTGAATATTAAATACAGATCACTGCAGCAGAGCTCTTTTACAAGAAAGGATGCGAATCCATTCTCATTGATTAGTTAATTTATGTTCTACAACTAATCGAAACACAAATCTCATTAGCCACAGGTCAGTAGACTTGGGGAGGGGGAAGAGAGGAAAATCATTTGGATAGCCCAGTTAGCTGTAAAGATATAATTATAAGCCAAACTGTTTTAAAGCCAGCGCCTTGATCAGCGTGTGCAACGGGCTGTCAGCGAGCCATTGTGTGGCTTCTCCTCCGCAGCACGGGTCTTAAACCTGGATTTAAGTCAGATGGTTGCAGGCGCTCGGCTGTTACAGCCAGAGCAACAGCATCAGCAAAGCAGGCCACAAAAACCCCAAACCAGAGTATTCACATGGCGTACGCCCAGCTTATGGAATGAAGAGCAACGTTACTTAATTAATTGCAGCCTCCTAACCTGAAACAACTAAAGCACACTCCCACCTCACCCCCTTCGCCTGCACAGGTTCCACCGCCGCCCCCCCCATACAACACCAGATACCAGCAACGCCGAAATACAGCCGGCTCAGAGATGGATTGTCTGATTTCTCCTGACTACTCTGGGTTATTCCTACGTCTATAAGCAAGGGCATTTACCCGATGTATTTTCAGATAAATAACTGATACGATTTCCAGCTCAGAGCTGTATAAATCCAGAAGCGTACGTGCTAGAAACATTTTCAGTTCACTGCTGAATACTGCTTGATGAATTAGAATTTGACAACTATATTCTAACACAAATTATTTGCTAATTAAATGAAAATTTTCCGTGTGTTATGTGGGGGTTTTCCATTTATACTAGAAGTAATGGGAGTCATTTCATTAAAAGCTCATATGTTGTTCTACGATTTTACCCTGAAGTCTTTTAGCAACAAAGTTCCAAAATCAAATTATTATTCCAGTCAGATCTTTCTGTATTTCTGCAGTACCTTACATTCAGTAATTGCTTTATACTATATTAAATGCATAAAATAATATTCAGTAGGTAGTAATACTAATAAAAATAATGAACACTTTGGATCTGCAGAGCTCTGTATACACACAAAATTGGGAGACAGGCAAATAGCAAGAGGTACCTCACTTCTGCAGCCAAGCGAACAAGGGCATGGCCAGGTAAGAGATGTGGCCTGGGGGATGTAACTGCTCAGAGCCCAAGCTCAGCTCAACATGGAACCCCTTCTCTTCCTGGCAGAGAATCAAGAAGAAGGTAGAAGGCCAGGGCAAGGGTGACACTGGCCCAGGTTGCCCAGAGGAGCTGTGGCTGCCCCATCCCTGGAGGTGTTCAAGGCCAATCTGGACAGAGCTTTAAGCAACCTGGTCTGGTGGGAGGTGTCCCTGCCCATGGCAGTGGGTTGAAACTAGATAATCTTTAAGGTCTCTTCCAACCCAAAACATTTTGTGATTCTATGACACTGTATGTTATGCTTATCATCTCCACCAATGCATCCAGAAAAGGAGTGATGCTCTCCAGGACTCATCTTGCTACAGCAGAGCTCAGTTGCTCTTTGCAACCAAGCTTCCATGTCTACAAGACTTGGAGGAAAAGTGCCAAGGCTCATTTTGGAAGGAGATAAACCATCTTCATTAGTCAAGAGTAATAATGCGGAGGTTTTCCACATGAAGTGAAAGGGACACCATTGCAGCAAAAGACGTAACATAATTAGTTGTAAACAGATGCTCTTGTTTTGTTGGATTAGCATTAGGTTAACTGTGGCTTTGAGCTTCCATGTATTTATTTCACTCTGTGTTAGTTAGGTTTTTTTAGGAGAGAATCTATGTCACAAGGATCAAAGCAGCCTGTTTGCATTGCAGCGCTTCTGCTCTTTCTGGTTGCTTCAGTGAGAAACATGGGAAATGTTTCTTCAGGAGCTTCACGTTTCTCCAGTGAAGATCAAGCTTTGATGCCTCCTCAAAGCAGCAGTGCAGGGATTTTGTAGAGGTTGCGCTGATCCAAAATCTCTCTGTTTTAGTATCAGCCAGAGTAAAAGACAAAAAAACTGGGAGGTTCTCGTATTTTTTCTCAACAAATTCAGTAACTCATTGTATAACCTTTGGGAAGTCACTTGACCTCTTTGGCATCCATTAACCCACATGAAAACTCAGTAAATGGTAGGAGCTTGCTGAAAAGCAGATACTTAAAACTGAATTTTCCTGGGTAAATAAATGAGGAAAACAACCAACAAAGAAAGGCACTGTTCAAAACTCATCCCATGACCCCATTATTCATGGATCATTAGTGTAATAGGCCACATGGGATCCATAAAAGGCATTATTGCCTTTTATGTCATTGCGTATTTGGAGAGTGATAATCCATATATTATTGAAACAATATAGATTCTAACAACTCCTTCCAACATATTTTATGAGATCCCGAGATTTCAAAAACAATAGCCAATGAACACACCGTATCTCTGCAAATGACTTAAAGTAATAGCAACTACAGTACATTTACAAAGAAAACTCCTTTTAATCTCTGGACTGAAAGCATCTAGTTCACATTATGGTAAGTAGTTGGCAAATGATCATTTTATTAAGTTAAAGGCATTCATTAGTGCTGCTTTGAAAAGGCTATGAACCCTACCCCTCCCTGCAGAGAAGTATTAATGCCTTAGATGGCTGAAAATACTGATAATCAAATGAAGCACAAACCAAAAAGCTGGATCCAGCGACACATATGCAACATTTTTCCCTTTGGTTCAACCATCATTAGTCTCCATTCTGCAGTTCTCTCTTTTATTTTTTTTTTTTCTGCAACGTATGGAGACAGGTACTTTACTTTCTGTCTCTCTCTGAAAAAGGCATAGGAAGCTACTGTCTTGAAATTAATTCTAATAATAGTTACAAAAGAACAAACCCCAAACCCATTAGAAACAGAAATGTGTTTGTACAGCATAAGGTGCCACCACTGTCTTGTATCTTAACATTACCTTATTTTTGTTTTCTGCTTTCCACATTCTCAAAGTATTTCAGTCAGAATTGAGTCCATAAATACAACTAAGACTTTGCAGCCAGTATAACAAGCACTACTCTAAAAACATACAAAGAGACACAAAATCTCTTTTCTCCATTCAGGAAGGAATCCTTAAGCCCCTTTGTTTCCTACAGCCATCAGCACTGAGTTAAGATATCCACATACCTCACAACAATTGCCATCCTCCTAGGCTCCAGCCAGCAGGTCAAGAGACAACCCTCCCTTGTTTATAGCCCTGCTTTGCACAGCCACCACCCTGCAGCTCTGAAAGCTGCCCTGCTGGTGCGATTGCTCCTGAACCCATTTCACTCAACGTAGCTGTGCTAGCAAAGATGAATCATAGAATGGTTTGGGTTGGAAAGGACCTTAAAAATCATTGAGTTCCACCCCCCTGCCCTGGGCAGAGACACCTCCCACCAGACCAGATTGCTCAAAGGTCCATCCAGCCTGGCCTTGAACCCTTCCAGGGATGGGGCAGCCACAGCTTCTCTGGGCAACCTGGGCCAGGCTCTCACCACCCTCACACCAAAGAGTTTCTTCCTCATATCTAATCTACATCTCCCCACTTTCAGTTTAAAACTGTTACCCCTTGTCATATCACTACACTGCCTGATAAAGAATCCCTCCCTCTCTCTCCTGTAGCCCCCCTTAAATGGTTCTGCTATTTAAATGGTTCCAGTTCATCCAACCCATGTTGGCCAACAGCAGGTGAGGAAATGAGCACCTGCAGAGCTCAGCCAGCAGCTTGGAGGACAAATCTACTTCCAAAGACAACGGCTTGGGGGATGACCACAACCTTTGCCATCATCAGAGACATGCAGGGAGTTCCTAGATGGGACGGTTGTCCTAATTTTAAGGCTGTCACGTGTTGTTGGCATGATGTCAAATTGCTTTGCAGGGGCCTAGGATCAACCTCTTGATCCTAATCTCCGAAAGCCTATGGTTAATATGGCAGAAGGCATAGCAATACAGCCAAGGAGAACAGGGAAGGACATGGGATTATACAAATAGTCAGGTAAATCCAAGCTGCTGTGAATTTTAATAGGTAGGCAGCATCTTTGCTTGTAGATGCAAGAGGCACATGTCTCATCTTGCACCCATTCTAAGAAGCACTCTGTAGAAGCAACAGGCTCTGTATCCTCCCCAACTTCTCAGGCAGTCAGGATTCACATTTACAAGGAAATAAGATTTTGTGAACCTAGCGTTATTACTCTGTGATTAGGCTACTATTACCTGGAAGGGGGCAGAAACATGAATACAAAAAGACCATAATCATCCTGCTTATTAAACACAGTCTCACTCCAGCAAACTTTGACGAAAATACATAATATTTTCTCAAAACACCCATTAAAGCCTTACAGGCCTTTTCTGCCTTTTTCCCTGTCACAGCAGATTACTCAGGTTGCACATCACTAAGTGTAAACACCAGCTTTCTTCTTTTATAACCAGTCATCTCCCTCCTTTTCTTGTCTGATTTTCTCAGAGATGCCAGAATTTAGTATATGTGGTATTGCAATTGCTTCCATGGCAGCGACAACCAAATATAAATAAATAAAACTGTATCTCCAACTTGACAGCATAAAATTCAAAATCCAAAGTTTCTCTGGTGGGATGGCAAACTGCAGCTGCCCTGGATTTGTGATTTTCATTCAACTTTCTACTTTTCACTGTAAAATGCTTGGCTCACTATTCCTCTATCTTCTTAAAAAAAACCCCGAAAATTAAAATGTGTCTCTTGTTCTTCAGATGCCTCGAGCTGACCCTTCCTGTGCCAGCAGATTTGTTTGACAGGACATAGTGAAGTGCTACCAAGATTGAGAAACATCACAAAGGTTCCTCAGGCTGTCTGAAAAAGTCAAAATGCATTCTGCATTTTTATTTTAAATTATTGGCCACTCTCTCAGCCATTGACGCAGTTCTTTTGCTGACACTGACTGTCCCACGTGCCATTTGTTGAAGAAGAATCTTGATCTTTACATAAACTAAATATCACATGATCACATTGAGTATATCTTTTCATATTGGCTCTCTAAGGTGTCGTCCGTCGTGTTACAACATGTTTCTGAGGGGAAAGGGAAGAATATGTAGAAGGCCTCAAGTCTGATTATACATAGGTTTGTTCCTAAACTGGGATAAATGAGGGGAGTCTAAGTTTAATTTCCATGATCCTTTGGAGTTATGCCACTGCTTTTCTTTACCATTCCCTCTTCTTGAATAACTGTATTCTTAAAAAAAGCCCACAGTTTGTAGCCTCCAGGCTGTCAAATTAGCAGTTTCCACAGACTTTAAGGGCCTCAGGGTTTAAGTTCATGAAGCTGCAATGAAGTATGCTGGCTAACAATGTGTCCCTTAAATTTTAACTGAAAAAAAAATAGATATTGCCAAGTAGTAATACATCTCGTTCGGATTATTTTCCCTAATTTGGTCTGTAATAGCTACGAAACAGCCTGAGCTTTCCTGGAGGCGCAAGTAGCCCTGTGAATATTATAGATACTCTGTCTGGTTTACTGGGAGAATTTACTCACAGCTGCAGTCACATTGAGACATCAGCAAGGATATGCAGGTGGGCAGGTTAAATGTTAATTTCCTTTCTACTGTACCATTTTCTAACCTCCATCCATGAATCAAAGCGAGTAAAAGGTTCTTAACTTAGAGACATAAAACAAATTGAACATATTATGTTACTTAACTGAGGAAGGACCAGATAATTCATTGATTTTATTTTTTTTTTGTTTGGCTTCAGATGTGCCTTTTTAATTAATATGAATTTGCAAACATGATTTTTAATTTCAAATGGTTACGTCCCATAGAATCCAGCCAGGTATTTCGAAGTAATACAGTTCCACAAGTGCTCGTGTATCTTAAAGGAGAAAAATCCTGACTTTGGTTGCAGCTGTTTGACTTCATGAATGCCAAGAGCCTCGTGATCTGCTCTTCCACAAGGGTAAGTTGGGAGCAGCTCCACTGAAGCCAGGTTTAGCACTGGGAGGAATACAAAACCAGGCCCCATGGGGCTCAAGAGCTGAAACAGGCGCTACAGCACGGCTAAATGAATTTCAGACTAGGGGATTAGAGTACAATGCAGTTATCAGGATATGAAAAAGATGGATCATGAATCATCATCGTCGGCAGCAACAAGTTTCTTAAGCTGACAATCTGCTATTTAAAGAGTACAAGAAGAGAGGGAATTTAAGCTTGAGCCAAGCTGAGGTACATTTCTCTTTCTATGGCAGCACTGACAGCATGAAGAGGAAATGTTTAATACTAATGGGGACTTTTAAATTTTTTACTTAGAGGATATTTTGGTAAGTATCTAAAAATTGTCTGAGTTTATTGCTACATTGAGGGAGCAAAATTTCCAGGGTAGTCTCTAAGCATGCGTGTAGAGGTGATACACAAACGTGGGTTTTAGGAAGACAAATGCACTCGTGATTGCAGATTTTGATCTTGCAGCCGAAACTGCTATCCTGGAGAGTTAATTCCCTCGTCAGTATAGCATGAATAAGATATCTTTGTAACAGGAAATACGCTTTTCACTTGTGGTGCTGGTGAGTCTGTCTCCATTCTACCCATTAGCTCCTCTTCTTTTGGAAACGTAACCTTCTGAATCACTCATTTCCATTCTTGGCTCAGCTGCTTTCTCAGTATCTTACTCAATTGCCTATTCTCACAATGTGGGGATCTGTGATGGACTTGGATGCAACCCTCACTCACTTCCACTTCTCAGGCATTTTAGCTTCTAGGACATTTGAGTTTTGTTGCCACAGGGGTCCTGGACTCCTCAGGTGATGGAGACAAGGCTCAGGTATCAACAATTATGAACTTTCTGGGGTAAATCAGGGTGTCTGCAGAGGTAAGAAAATTGACAGTGATGGTATTTACACTCCTGATTTTTACATCATACACGAACAGGGAAAGCATATGCACAACTACTTGCATCAAAATTTATTCCATCATTTTGAACCAATAATTTCATACTTGTGTCTACTTACGGCAGCTTTGTCCCTGACAATGACATATCTGTGTAAAGGAGCAATATTCTCAGAACCTCCTAGAAAACATCACGTTGCCTAGGACTCCTATGAATCACGAGCGAAAGAGCAGCTGTTTGATGCTAACTGGGTGGGAAATGGGAGGCAAAAATAGCTTTTGAAATATTTGTCTCAGAAGTAAAGGTTACAGCCCAGCAGCTGTAGGTCTCCATCCAAAGCAGAGGTGTCCACCCCTCCCCACGCTTGCTCTGAGCTGAACATCGATGCATACAGATAGAACTGCTTTTTAGTTTGCAATGAAAGTCCTTCTAGCAAAGACTCTTGGTTTTAATTCCCATTTACCAGCAGAATATGTATTATACATCTCAAGATTTACATGGATGTTTATATTTAGCCCCTAGAAGATTGGTGCAGGACTTCCTTTCTCTCTCAGCTATTTTACCCCCCTTTCTTGGAAAAAGAGAAAGTAAATAAGTTGATGACAGTGATTTTTTTTCTTCCAAAATTAAAAATAAATTTGAAAAAAAAAAAGCCATAAAGAAAACCCTCACCTAAACACTCCCACAGAGAAAAGGTTCCACTTTAATATAAAAACACCTACTCACAAGTTTTCAGGTTGAATTTCTGTTTTCTTTTGCTTCCATAAAACTACTTCTGGGACATCTCTTTTTGATATTCAGCACTACCAGAGCAAGTTTATCTTATGGCTAAGGAAGAGTCACAATTTCCTTTTGAATGGGACAGCAGAGCAATCAAACCTACGTAGGGTTACACTGCTGCTCCTCAGTGTCCTTGTCACCTGCCCAGAAGCCAGGGGAGAAGAGACCATCACGGACAAGGGTGTCCATGGCCCCAGCACTCTTGATTTGAAAGCATGTTCTGAAGTCTGTGTTTGGGTAAATCTTTTTCTGATATCAGTATAATGTTGTACCTTTCTTCTGCTTATGGTGTTAAATGTTAACCTAAGGCAAAAATGTAGGTTATGGCATAATTTATTAAAAAATCAATACCATATTCCCCAGTAATGGCACAAACACTAGAGCTTATAATAGCTTTACTGTAGTACAGTATTTTTTATCATTACTTTCCAATATGATAACGCTTGTTCTAAGGTCAACAGACATCACATGATCAGGTAAATATTTTGATAAGAGTGAATAGATGGAGCGGGTGCAGCCTTAAGCTGCTGCACGTGTCGGGCTGAACTCCGCAGGGTGGGATGATGCACACACAAAAAGCATCATAATCAGAAATATGCTGTAGATCCCCAGTATCCCAGTCATAGACATTATACCATGTGGCTCCTTGGTGGTTTTCTGAAGGTTTTTCTGCAAAATATCTCCTCCCCGGATAAGGTCCTGGCACTTTTCTCTGTTAAAGCACCTCCAGCTCCCTGCATCAGTACACAGCACAAAGTCCTGTATCCCCAGAAGGCAGACTGTAAAGGGCTTATTTGAAAATTAATTCCTTTCCTCTCCTCGTTGCCTCGTTTAGTTGCTAGGTTATATCTAACCTATGTGATGTAGAACTACAAACGGCTGCAAAGGCACTTGGCGTATGCGGTTGGAGCAATGAAGAATGTCCTCAATGAGATTAAGCTAACTTTATATAACTTATTAAAATGAATATCAAACTTTGTTTTGCCTCATTCAATTTTTGATGTTAATTAAGTAAGCACAAGCATAAGAAAGGAAATTGGATTTGCTACTTAAGGAACTTCCAATAAAGCCATGGATGTTAGTGAGATGAGTTTCTAATAAACATTAATAAGTGTCTATATAACAAGCAGTGCTTGTCTTTTAAGAACATTGGATTTTTCTCACAGGATATGGACAGCAATAAAATACATTTGCAAATATGAAGATATATTACAGGCACATTTTTCACTACCAACTTTAACAAGCCTCGGATCCCAGCTTTCTGATTTTGTGACCTTGGGAACAATCATGGGCCAAGAAATTTAAAAAACCATTTTAAAATTCATACAAATGTAATTTAGGAACAGCCCTGGCTAGATGGGAACTTTAGACAAGATTTTTACAGTGAATAATGCTTTTCTTTGTCCATTTCAGACAAATTTAATGTTGCTACTACATTTGACATCAATCACCCAGTCATGAGCAGCCACATCCTTGCTCAGCCTAATGACAGGGGAGGAAAAAAGGTGTATAGCCCGGACAGTACAGCTGTGCATATGGAAAGGCAGAGGCAGCCAAGGCTTTTATTTCACCTGTTCTGCAGCAGCCAGACCAAAGCTATTAGAGCCAGGGAGAAGGGAAACGTCTCTCTCACAGTTATGCTCATTTATCCCTCCCAAAATCAGGCATTCTCTGGGAAATTCACAACTGGGCAAGAGACTGTTGCCTACTCACAAAATAATGTTTGGAGCAGACTGTGCTCCTGCTGCCCCTGCAGTCCCCAGCTGGAACGGGTGACAGATGCGCAAGGAGAAGAATTGTTGAGCAAGATGGTGACATTTTCACATCACCTTTTGAGCATAAAATGCCACCTTTTAAACTCAAAGGCACTATTGGGTGCTGTGGGTGCCACGTATGATGGATAAAGTCATGAATCTGGTGTCAGCAAATGCACACAGCAAAAGAGCAGAACTGGTTTGAACAAAAAAAAAATTAACACTAGACCTTTTTCATCAAAACAGAAAAATAAATTCTTTTCAACCACATTTTCACCTGAAAATTCAGCTTTCCCAAATACATTTTCATGTGAAACCGTTGCCAGTCCAGAAATGTTATTTCTGGTACCATCCTCAATTACAAGAGACTTCCCTGCTTGGACTGTGCTTCCTGCAGTGCCCCCAAAATAAACAATTTCATCAGAGCACCATGCCTAAAAGTGGTCTTTTCTGCAAACTGCTTCTGCCTTCTCCCCAGTGGATCAGGGAGACCAAACCATCCTGAGCTCCAGAGATTTCCCTGTTTACGTGGGGTGAGGAGCTGCCTATTTATAACGCTTTTTTCATGTGTTACCATCAGGTACCAGGGAAGAGTCCACGCTTCCAGCAAAGCACTTGCACCATTTTCTGCCCAGTTAACGAACATCATCAGTTATTCCTTACCTCCCTGCTCAGATTTGCTCAGAGGCTTCTGCGAGAGCTGCATTAATACATTTTGGATTACATCTGCCTTTACGGGCCATATTCCCACTCAGATGCTTAGAATGACGATGCCCAAAGCTTGCTCGCTGGAGGGATGAGTGATAAAATTCACTGATTCTCTGCTCAGAACTTTCAGCAAAGAAAACTCCTGGGCTGCAATTAGCAGGCAAGCAAGCATATCCCAATTTTCATTAGCTGATGCATTATGTCAGCAGAGATACTTCTGGCACCGGCTGCCCTCAAACTCGCTAACTTCAAATATGTGAATTTGTTTGCCCATAATTAATATGGTGTAGCTCAGCCCATTCAAAATAATAACTGCATCCCTTCCCGGTAATGAAAAGTGATTAATTTTCAATTATGGTAAGTATCCAATTTTTCACAGTGCGGCACTGGTCTAAGTCACCCTATCTCTAACATTCTAATTACAGACATTAAAAGTTCCTTATAATTATTGCAGAAAGATCAGTAAAATTAAAAATATTGGTTACTTGCTGCTATTATTACATTTGCTCTAATGCAGCCAAGGCTTAAATTTATGTCTGAGCTGCCAGCCATTTCATCAATCTCTTCTTGTGACTTGTTTAGAACAACTGGTTTTATTTCACGGTCTCAGTAACTGTTCCAACAGGTCTATTAACGGTTTGGCACTCTACATTTTGTAAAGCTTTAATTAAGTGAAACAAGCTAAAAATCACTAATATGTGCCTTTAGCAAAGTAGCAATGTAATTATCTCATTTAACAGATAACTACTTGTATTTCATTTTTCAAAGCACAAAGAGAAAACTAGCTCTAAATGTCACTTTTCAGGCTCATTAAACTCACTAGAGAAATATCAAATTAGAGATTTCCACTACAAATACTATAATAAACTCTGTGAGCTGATATAAACAACATGAGTATTTGGGGAAGGAATGAGTATTACAAAATAATCTGTTTTGCAGAATAGATGCTGCTTACATATTTATAAACAACTTTTATTACAACAGTACCTAAAATTTTGGTCCTCTTTAAAAGAACCAAAGCATCAAATTATGTTTGGGGCATATTTTATAATGTATCCTATAGTATTTTACATTGAGGAACCAGTTTGGTTTTTCTTACTCGCTCTAATAATATTTTTTTTCCTAATTTACCTTTTCTAAATGGCTTTTCTGAACTGCATAAGAACTGGTTGACGAGAAAGTCATGCAAACATCAGCCTAAGGTGGGATTCATTATGGTGTGTGTCTGAAGTAAGCACTAACACGGATCTGACCATCTGGCATAACCACTGCCACCTCAAACCAAAATATTTCAACTCAAACCTTAGGCTTAGACTGCAACGTTTTCATGTGACACCCAAGTAAGACTGCATAGATGACCACCTGTTGGCTTCATTAACATTTCTGGATTTGATCACATTTCCATAAAGCAGGTCATACTTATATTTGCATTTATTTTGGTGTCAGCATGCATGTATCTGTCCCACACAAAATTATCATTGCTGACGACAAAACTAACGCCCACACAGAATGTTTATGGAAAGTCCATAAGAAGCCTCCACACCAAAGAGGCCAAACAACTGGAACGAGCACAGGGAACCCTGGCCATTCCTGCTGTACCCGAGGACCTCCTAACGTGGGCTCAAATCCCAGGGGTCAAGAACAGGGGGCACCAGTCATACATCCCAAATCCAGGGTGCAAAAATATCCCACTGATGGATGAAGCCCCCACGGCTCTGCAGAAGAAACAGCTTGGTCACCTGCCTGGCCATACCCATTCTGTTTTTTTCAGTCTTCTTTAAACACCACATCCCATTCTGTTTCTCCAGCCCAGCTGGAGCATGACTTACCCCAGGAGCCGGTGCAAGCCACCACGGCCAGCTGAATCCGTCCCTCGGAGCTGGTCTGGTGGGGCACAATCGATGAGGTTACACCAGGGATGCATTTGGCTCGGTGTGACTGATGCTCTGGGGTATTCCTAAGAGTGCAGCTACAGACCTGGAAGTAAATACACAGGCAGGGTGCTGCATTACAATGCATTTCTATTCTCTTGTGTTCCTTATCGAGTATTATAATCTGGTTTATAAGACTTCCGTAAAGAAAGTTGAAGCAATAAAGCCTGACTGATTGATTGATGCACCGCCATCTTTAGGGTCCGTTGCACAAACTATTTTGATAGCGGAAGCCCATAAAGTATAATGTCTGTGCTAAAAGTGACACAATGAAGAAGATGATGCACCTGCTTCAATTTCAGCTTTGAGTCATTATTTAGAGCTGGGGGTCTAGGAGTTGCAAAATACTGCCTTTCTAGTTCCCTACTGGTTTGCCAGAAGATAAATGTCTAAAACCAAGGACCCCGGGCGCACAATAATAAAAACCTTTTTAGAGTCTAGACCCTTCCACTAGTTAAAGGAAACCTATTCCCATTTTTCTGTTAGCAAAAAAAATGGGATGCAGTTTCCCAGTGGCAGAGATCAAGTTTTTTTATTTATATTAAAAATGCAGGATTGGAAAACAAAAAAAGAAAAAGAAGAAAAAAAAAAATCCTCCCACAGACAAGACCAGTGGATTCAGGGGTGGATCTGACCCCAGCTCCTCAACTCTGGTCCCAGCACAGTGCAGAAGGGAGTGAGATTGTCCATGTCTCTGTGATCAGACACAAACCATCCTTGTATATTAGCAGAGATTGTCATTTCCATCTGGGGGAAGCATGAAGTTCACCAAAGCACTCTGGAAGCCAAAAGCAATTAGAGGACAATGTTAGTGCCGAATTATTGGCCAAACTGACATTTCCATTCCCTTTGGTAAATGTGGGCAAACTGACAAGATCTGAGCCATCCAAAAATCAGCCGTCTCCAAAATCAGCTGTGTTCAAAACTGAACACTGTTCTTTTCTCCAGACTGAACAACCTCAGCTCGCAGTCTGTCCTCAGAGCAGAGGTGCAATATGGACAGTGTGGGGCATCCCCCAGCACAGGGTTCACAGAGAACATCAACATCTTGAAACACAAAGAATGGGAAAGTTAGTACAACACCCAGGAATGGGAGTTTTACGGACTTGGGTGATGCCACACTGGACTTCAGCAGTGGGCTGAGGTAGGGGACACACCTGGCAGGAACAATGGCTGAGCTGTTCAGCCAGTGTTCAGCAGCCAGCCCTGGTCTCTTGCCGTTCACATCAACCATTACAAGGTGCAAGTCAGGGAAGAGAAGTGAAACGAAAGAGGAATGAGATCAGACTTTGTTCACAAACCATAACTAATGTACCTTGAAATTAACTTTTCTCAAGCAAGTTCATTAAACACATGTTGTGCTTTCTTCTGCCACATTTCTAGCAGACAGGTTTCTATCTGCAGGAGTTGTATGTAACATGCTTTGCATTTACAGGGAAGTGGCTTGGATATCAAATGACCAAATAGCACTGAAGAAAGGTTAAACAGTGTGACCTATTGAACACTAACCTTCAACTGTTCTTACAGGAGATACATTTTCCCTTAAGGAAAATAACTAACCTTTGAACCTCAGACCTTCATATTTATCTTCTGCCTTCTGGCCCCTACTGACAAAGCTTCAGAAGGAGAACCATCCCGAGCAGATCAGGTTTGCTTCACCCTTCTGATCAGGTTGGGGTTCATCTGGCTGCATTCTGCCCTTTGTTACCCACACAGGAATGCCAGATTCCATTAACTTTAACTGGCAACATCTCAAGACCAGAAATAAGCCGGTTTTTTTCAGCCTCATCACACTCATCATCCCAGATTACTTTAAATCAACACAGAAGTAAGTTGATCTACTATAACTCACCATCACAAGATCCATGCATATTACCTGCAGGGTTGCCCAACAAAGCAATGATGACAAACATCCTTCCAGATAAATGGCTCCAGTTTGGAAAATTAACATCCTGCATTAGCCTTGGATATTTGGGTAGCAACAGGACACTATTATCCTGCAACAACATTCTTCTCCATTGACATTATCACTTCATTTTTATCTGCTGCAGACTAAACTATCACTTGCCAAAGGGGGAACTCTGTACATGATTCTCCACCTTGGAGTCATCAAAGTCGTTACTAAAAACTTTACTTTCAAGGTGTTTCTATTCAGATTCCACTTGCATTCAATCAAGCATGCCCCCTTTCCCCATAAAAGACTGTAACACGCTGCTGTAAACTGTACCCACCAAAAGGTTGTATCCATCGTTTTTTTCCATTTTCTAACACATTCCAGAATTTCCCCTGCATTTTCCATGGCTTGTTGGTCTTCTGTTGGGAGAAATAACAAATATGACCTGTGGCACCATTCTATTGACTTGAAAATACTGACTACAACTCCCAGCACTATCACAGACTTTCTGCACAACTAGCATTTAGTTTCCCTTGGCCAGATTACGAACTGATACTCCGGCAGCTGCTCACCTCTGCAAGTAGATCTATTAACAGCAATATAAGAAACTCAGAATCAATTTCTCAAGTCCCTCCTTGAAAATGAGATTATTGTTTCCTACTTTCTTGAACCCACCATCTGAATCCAAAACAATAAACCGGATCTTCAGTTCGGTTCAGCTGAGCTCTGCCAATGAACACCACTGAGAGAATTGTATGAAAAGGCTAAAATGTTCAAAACCATCACTACCCCAAAACAGTCCTCATCACTTAGGTATTTACATGTGAAATTATAGCCTTGTGGACCTTCAATAAAGGTTGGGGTTTCCCCATTCGATCCTACAGCCATGACCATTTTTCTGCATTTTACTAAAAGGATTCACCAGTCCACAAATGTTATTGTCTCATTTGAGGATATTAGCTTCCTACTCCTTAAAATGTATGCACTCTTACGAGGTGGGAAAACAACTCTTTGGTCCACCAGGATGATCAGTGGTTCCAGAAGCACCATGCACAGTGCTTGCTGAAAAGTTCTCTCTCTTCCTCTTCTTTCTCCATAGTTTCAGACTGAAATACTGCAGTGGTGTGTCCTGGGCTGGGGATGAAACCAACACAAATCAACTCCCAGGCTGCAAGCAATTAAAAGACTCAGATTGAGTCTTCAAAGTAACACACAGGATGGGGAACCTCTGCCCAAGAACCACCAACTCAACCCTATCCTGAGAGCTCACACCATTCACGATCACCAGGGTAAAACACCTGAGCACTGGGCACTAGAGATTTGGCTGTGGAATTAACTTCTCCAGCACTATGAGATCAATCCAGTCTGATCCATTCCTTTCAGACCAGGCTTTCCACTGCAGCTGGATTAAGTATATATATGCATATCCCACATGGTGCTCTCTTCAAGCAAGGAGAAGAGAAGACTAGAAGTTAAGAAGACCATTGAATCCACACCTAAGACCCAGAGAACTATTTTAAGGATAACCAACATCTGTGAAGATATTTCCTAGTGTTTTCATCGTGGTTCTTCTGATTTATACCAGCCCTGACTCGCAACCTCCTTCATATTTAAAGCTCAGGCCTCCCTTGAAGTGATTCCTTTTCTTTATTGTGGGCAAGTGTCCACTGGGGTCCACTGCCCTCATCTTTCCATATAAGTAACCTCAAGATGTGGATCCCCATTGAGATGTGGACCTTTAAAAACATGCTTAGAGCAACAGTTTGCTGTTACTTCACTTTCTTCTTGAATTAGCAGTTCAAAAAAATAAATCAAATGCCTCACAGGAGCAACACCAAGCAGAGACCATCCACGAGATGTCATAAAAAAAATTTGCCATGGGTCTCAGAATCAGAAAGGTCAGGATCTCTTAGCTAAGTACCATCACCTATGAGGTATAGAAAAAACCCTACTGTTTTAAGAGTGCTACAATGCCTTACCACAATGGAGCAGATAAAAAAAGAGGACTGCAGCTTTTGCTTAATATTTCTGGCTTTTGTTGGCTGAAGCCAGATCCTTGGTGTTATTTTAATGCAGCAGCAAAGAGCTGCATTTAATACATGATAGGCTCAAGATGCTGCTTTTTTTTTTCCTCCTGCTTTTTTATATGTGTGCTGAATATCCAGCAAGTAATTGAAAAAGGAAAAGGAGCTGCTTGTTTGCTGCCTGATCCAGGAATGATTAAAGGTAGAAGTTTTTCAGACATTACTGACAGAAAGGGTATAGTTAAAGCTGCTTTAAAAAAGAGAGCCTTCATAAAGAGCCAGTACTCAAACCACTATTAAAAGCATCATGCTTGTTAAAACCTGTAAAAAGGCAGGAAATCAGTGAGTGAAATGCAGCTTCTTCACCAATTACTGAAAGGAGTGTACACCTTAAAGCACTCTTTGAATTGTGTCATACCAGCCTCCCCGCGCTCCCCCCAGTCCCTTCGTCCTCCACCAGTGTGTGTGTGTGTGTGTGCGCGTATGTGTGTCTGGGCTCTCAGCCTTGTGCCAGGCCATTCATTGGTACATTAGTGATGGGGAGGGGGAGGAAAGGGGAGGAAGAAGAGGGGGTTACAATGCTACACCAAGTTCACTTCTCGCTTGTTGTTTGCGACCCATTTACAGCTGAACGGCTTCTGTGCAGAGACAGCTCTAAATGACTCTCTCCACCTCTTCACCAAGCCACTTGTTTTTGTCATTTCTTTCTCTTTTCTAAAAAATCCAAAGGAAATAATTGATAAACCGAACGCCGTCCACCTTAAAGGCAAATGCATATATCCACCTGGTAAAAATTCCTCCTCTTTCTATTTTCCATCTCCCTATATCCATTTTGCTCGGCGCTGTTTAAACAATACTTCATCAAATGCAGCCCCAAGCAAATAAAAAGCACAGTAGAGTAAATAAAAAGTAAAAAAAAAAAAAAAAAATCACAGGCTGGAGGGTAAGTACTTTTATTCCTGTACTTTCATTGCCTGGGGAATTATTATTCCATTGCTGGTTTCAGGAGGGGGGAGGGAGTTGGGGGGGGTGAAAGGACAGCCATGTTATTCGCAAAATGGATTGCTCCTCTCACTGCTTTTCACTCCTCTGGGTTCTCAAGAGTCCACTGATTACAACAAAGTGTGGCCATCTATTCCGTCTTATTGACAAAGGTCCTTAATTACTGCTGCACCAGTAATACCTGCTATTAAATTCTGCTAAACAGAGGCTGCAAATTAGCTGCGGAGCCCGGTAACCTTTTGTGTGTAATTACAGGCAGCGGGATTGACGCTAAGGCTACAGCACTGACCCGAGTCATAGCAATGGGAAACCTTTGTTTATCACCTGTGGTGGGGGCCAAAATGTGAAATTAAAAGCTCTCCATCAGTGGAAGGCCTTCAGAAGCCCAGGAAAGCAACAGGAAGGCAAAAAGCAAACTGCTCTATATTTATAACCGACTTCTTCAATTGCTATTTAAACTCGCAGCTCATTAACCTGGGTGGCTGTTCTAGCATGCCAGCCATGCAAAGTTTAAAATGGCAAAAATTTAGGTTGTCTTTTTGAGGTGTTCTGTATTTCATCAAGGCCTTTAACCCGCATTTAAGTGCCAGTTCGACGCAATTACTAACTATAAACAGGCGGCGATATTGAAAACACCAAACCCAATAACGCACAAACGCTTTGCATTTCCACAGCGGGAGGCAGGTGGTTGTGAAGCCCTGGTCCATCTCCACTGGGTTTCAGCATGAGCATATCCCTGGGGCACCAGAGCCACCACCAGCCCTGGCTCCATCCTGCTCAGCTCTGCACACCCAGGTCCCATCCTGGCCAACAGCAGGATGGGTGCCTGTCTGTATCTCTGGTTCTACGTTATCGTGCTTGTCAGAGTGGGGCTCCAGGTGCTTGGGAGCATCCGTTGCACTTGTGGACTCAACCATTAATGGTACCAGAGCCAAAAAAAAAAAAGCCACCAACAGAAAAAAAGCCAGTGCTATAATTCTTTGCATTATATTGTCCCTGTTACAGAGGCTCGGATTCTAAAACCGAGCTGCCTGGAAAGAGGACATGCAAGGACCTCCCACAGTCTCCTGCCTCCTTCTTCTCTCCTCCCCTACCTTTACATCTGGCAGGTAAACTGCCCTTGATCCCAGCCTCTGAGCGTGACAGAGATGGTACAGTCATCCCAGCGGCTACAACAGGTCTTTTTCTGTTGCATTCTGTCATCTCAGAACGTTGCTTTGCTCCCCTAACTTTGCATCAGTGTTAGCATCATCCTCACCATCACTCTACTTTGTCTACTTCCACCAATGCTTCTGCCATGCTCCTTCTGTGCCCCATGTCACTGGCTCCGGTAAAGGCCCTGTTGAAGGCCACGCTGCGTCTTCACCTTCACTCTCTGTTGAGCATGAAGTTGGCATAAGCTCTTTATTCACAGGTTTGTACTCAACAGGTGTAAAAGGTAAACCTTCCCTTCCCATCTTCTGGATGTTTTCTAATTTCTAAAAGGCTGATTAAAAATTTTTGCCCTCACCCATCAGTAGTAAACGCCTCTGAAGCAATATCCAGTCCTGTTCCACAGGATTTCAGTTGATCTGTAAGTCCTGGGGAGAATCTACCTGGTAGGCAGATTATTTCCCATCCATGGGCTCTTCGTACATCCCTCTGAACCAGTTGGCCAAATCAGCATCTTCATGTCACACTAGGCATTTTCTTCCCAAAACTGAGAAAAGAGAATGAGGTGGTAAGACAATTCACTGTAAAAGAAATAGGAGATACTTTAATTTTCAAAAGAATAGTGTTTCAAGCAGTCCTAGCTAGCCTTTGATTACTTAAATATATAGAAATATGAGAAATTAATGGAATTTTAGTTATGTTGTAGTTGTAACACAATGTCATACTGCAGCATAGCATGTTAAATTCAACTGTTATTGCCAAGATATAAAATGCTATGAAAACAATAACACACCTGTACTTAACTGTAGAACAAGAAAAGCTGAGGCCACGCAGCTTTAATGGCTTGTGTCCTTACATCCCCAAATTTTTGTTAGTAGAAGCTCTCCCAACATGCTCCCCAGCACATCTGCATCTCCTCAGCTCCCTGCCCCACACTGCCCTTGAAGAGCAAGCTTCAAGCTTTTAGCCAGGCTTCAGACAACTAGGCAAAAAATATACAGTCCAGTCAAAGCTGACAACCCTTTAACTCACATTTTGAACCTTTAAAAAAAGTAGATTTTTCATTTAAAATTCAGTAGGAATTTGTGCTGATGTCATACAAGCACATACCCGTACGGCCTCCTTAAATCCTCTTTCTCAGATGAAAAGCAGCTCCAACACACACATAAACCAAGAACACCCTCTTCCATCAGAGATGGGATCAGCCTGTGCTCTCACCCAACTGCCAGGTCTCAGTCTTTGAGCTGGGGCCCAGGAGCAAAACATCTGGAGGATCTGAGCATCCATGAGTGGGTACCAGATGGGTACCCTTGAGATAATGCCAAGGAGAAATCCCAGAATTCATGCAAATGTGTTCTTACAATTGACCATAAATAGGAGTTCACACATCATTTTTTAAACAAGCAACTAATAAATCCTGCCTTTATAAACAAATAGTTTTTCTGGGTCTCAAGGACTCTGGTACAAATCCTGCAACCCTCACCCCAGCTGCACTCCCACCTCTCCCCCAGCAGGTAGGAGCTTCTGCTTAGAAATCTCCATTAATTCAGGGCTGTGGCCTAGGTCCTGTGGCTGCTATTCGCACCTCTCCTCTCTCTAACTCCACACAATCAAACACCGGGCGCTGAAGTTCTTTAATGCTTTATATGGGCTCATTTCTGCAAGTTACCGAACAATCAGGGTAGAGTGCACAGCACTTTGCAGTTCTGAGGCAGAGATGAGGTTCCCTAAGGATTAAATTTGATTCTGTCCAGAGGTCTAGAACTAGACTTATTCCACCCCTGAAGTCCCACTTAAGCATTATTTTGAAGGCATTAGTGATATTAAGGTCAGGTATTTCTCAGTCTTTAAGGGTGTAGCAGCAGAGCATCGCGGCACCTTATTATAGGCACAGAGATATAATTCCCAGCCTTGCTCCAGATGGCAGCCAAGGCCAAATGACCCATCAGAAAACAGATATCTGACCCGTCACACCAGGCATCCGAGTAGTAATTCTGCCCAAGTCCTACCTTTACGTGTGATTGGCAACACAGCCACCCTCCCCAAACCGTGCTTGCCAAAGGGGACATCCAGGATCCAGCTGCTAGCTGTGGAATTTCTGCTTCCCAGAAAATAAGAGGAGAAAAAAATATCCCAGGTTATAAAACGTGGCCCTTGCTCCCAGTCCCAAGACAGATTGGGAGCATTAGATAGTCAACAGGTCGATCATCTTGGTAACATCATGCCTCCAAGTACAGAAAGGTATATTTCTACACCAAGGAAACACAACCGTTATGTTAACAACTTTAAAGAGATTATGTATTTAACAACAAAAAACAAACTAAAGTATTTCTAACAGTGCTTAAGCTATTTGTGTCATAATCTCTTGAAATCTTAAAGCCCAAGCTCCTGAAACCTTTGTATTTGTGAGAGGCTCTGCTGACCTCTCTATTTCCTTTAGAAAGTAAACTAGCTCTCCTGGCTTCAGAAGCGAGTTTGAAATGAGGTCTGGAGGCTTTAAGCCCAAAAGACAAATAAAAAGAAATCATAGTTCATTAGCTTTTAGGGTAAAAGGGTTTTTTCCCTTGATTTGCTTTTGGTAAGCACTTAATATTTTATAGCATGTGAGCTTAGCAATATCAGAAAGCATGTTACAGAAGTGTATTACATTTTTGCACAGCTTCATATGATAATGATTCAGTGCAACCTGAGAATTATTACAGAAGGATGTTTTTTTTAATTAACAGTGCTAAGCATTACTAAGTGAGGTTACAAATATAAATCATCTGGTTTAACTGCCCTTACGACATTCACTTGGCATTAGCTTGTACTTTGGAGAAACTCTCCATGACCCTATAGTAAGTCACTAAATAAATAATGCAGACACCAAAGGAACTGCCAGAAATTGAGGGAAGATACTTGCTTTTCATGACTCGTGAATATTTGCATTCTTAACAAACTTTTAAGAAAGAAATTGCATATTAGAACATGTGCTATAAAACAACTAGTACATTCCTTTTCCTTTCTGACCATGTCTTAATAAAATTCTCAGAAGGAGCCTGCAGAGCGTGTTATGTAGAAATTTCTATAGAAACAAATATTCTTATAGTTTACTGGGATGGTTGCCAGTTTAGACCCGAGGAAAAAAAAAGCCTAATTGTCTTTTTTGGGCTAAAAGTAAGCATCCACCTCAGCCCTTCTACATCTATAGTCATATGATGTCTCCAGACAGTACCTCCTCCCATCCTGACCCATAAGCTGCCCCCCCCAAAGCTTCCTCTCTCCCCTCCAAGTGTGCAGACAGTGTGGGTCACTAGATGAGAGACAATGTTTAACTTTTGGACAGTTCACAATTAGTTAAATGAATCATGACCTATTATAAGCTCGCCCTAGAGAGTATTTTTAACAAGGTTGCCTTAGGTATTTTCCATCTCAGCTGACCTTTTTTACCCTTTAATTTGGGGTGTTCATTTGAGGGCATGATCTGAAGCTCATGAAGCTCAACTCGAGATGCCCTTTGGGTGCCTTCATCAGCTCATGAGCCAAACACCCACCACCACTTTTCACAGGGGTAAGTCTCACCTACAAGCAGAGTCTGGATGAATGTTCCTGGCTCTATTAAAGCAACTTTAAACAGCAAAACTATAGCCCAATATGACCACACCGACAGCTGGCATGTAGGGCAGGCTGCAGAGCAGCCTTAGAAGCTATTGCTCCTCTGAGACCTTGAACAGCTCCAGTTCTCATCACCTTAAAGACCTTGGGAGGCCATGTTCCCCGGTCCTCATCGCAATCACCTGACCTTTACTCCTAACAGCCTCTGAGCATGGTCAGGATCTCACCCTCCATGAATGGGCTTTATATTAACATTTACTGACTGCACTTTAAAATATTAAAATGTAATCATGGGTTTCCAGAGCAGGACGAGGGTTGAGGGCTTTTTTTTCCACCTCACTCAAAAAGCACCAAAGTCCCAGAAGACGCTGTAAAAAAATATGTGGCACTTCACAACTCAGATGGCCAACATAAGCATTTTCTAAATCGCTTGCCTATCAAAATCATATTTGGAATGGTGCTCTGAAAGTATGTGCAAAATTTACATTACAAAAGATGCGGTATGACATCGGAAAAGAGTTACTACAACTGTTCTAAAACACTGTAATGTAGAAAAGGGGCCTCCGAGGATGTTTTTTTATCGCCCTTAGGACTCCTGTTTTGAAGTGCCTCAGCACGACGGCAGAAAACCTACAATTAAATATTTAAATCACCATAACAGTATTTTTTAAGGAAAAAAGAACTTCAAGAGACCTCTTCAGAAATCGAGTGCTTCCTCGTAACATCACACATGCTGGTGAAATAATTTTAAAATAAAAGGGTAATCTAAATTTTATATCGCCCTGGATGTAATAAGCTCCTGGTGAGAACAGTAATATTGCAGTAAAATATGAAAGTGCAATGCGCTTTTTGATTACATCAGGGTTTTCTATTTGCCACTTTAATCCTTAGAATTCAGCTGTTCCCTGTTCAGTCCTTTTACATCATCCTTAGCTAATCTGTCAAACATTTCAGACAGCCAAACCAATTTTCAGATTGTTCAGGACTTTGCCACAAGCACCGTATGCTGTTAATAAGATTTTCATTTGGAGTGATGCCATGTCGTCCATGTTTTCTATCGTATATAAATACTGAGATTTAATGGCTTCAGGTTTTGTTTAATGTTAACATCAACAATAAAAAAAAGGGAGGTTCTCAAACGCCAAGCCCCATAGTGAAATGCACTAGTGACAGCTATTTGCAAGGTTAATGTTGTGGAAAACAACATCCATCTTTGAAACAGTTTCATTAGCCCCATACAGCTGACCTCTCCACATAATGTTGTCAAATGTGACGTGCATCAGATTATTGGGAATATGGAGATCAATAAATATGCAACACCAGCGCTCAGAACGCTCCTGGCATCATAGCCGTACAAACGCCATCTAACATCCCGAAGAGTAGCTGTCATCTGTCAAATCTACTAGCAAATAGACAGGCTTAAGGGGAAAGCTATTGGTAATAGTGAAATACATAAGTAAAGATGAATTAGGGAGTACAAAGTCAAGGTTCTGATACATTACGCTTCCAAAGGAAAAACTCCGGATAAACACTTTAGAGCAAGGCTTGCCTTATTTGTTGTGTTAAACCTAAACCCCCTTCATGAGGCAACATCCACAGAATCACAGAATGCCATGGGGCTGGAAGGGACCTCTGGAGATCATCTAGTTCAACCCCCAACTGCCAAAGCAGGGTCACCCAGAGCAGGTTGCACAGGACCATGTCCAGGTGGGGTCTGAATGTCTCCAGAGATGGAGACTCCACCACCTCAATGAGCAGTCTGTTTCATCCACTACATTTGTATTTTCACACGCCCTCTCCTTTCCTTGGTGTTGCTTTTGCCCCCCTGTCCTGGTTTGAGGCCCAAATCATAACCATGACCCTCACACCTTGTCCCTTCAGGAGCAGCCCAGGCAGCAGCCAGCGCCAGGTCCCCAAATACAGCAGGAGCTCTGGTCCCCAGTCCCACCACAGCACCCCAGATCAGCACAATCAGCTGAAGGATATGCTCTCAAGGAGTGGAAAGTTATGGCTGGATGTAGTAACTTCCACAGAGGTCAGTGTGTCATGAGGATAGAAAAATAAATAATGAAAAAATAGTATTTACTTTTAATTTTTGAAATAAATTCTACTGGCATGGCTTTTTACTGCTGTACTGTGGTCCTAAGCCAGAGTACAACTCAGTGGCAGACAGAGAAATCGACATATATTGCATCATCAGTGCACTCTGCCTTCAAGTCTTGAAGAGCTGCAGGTGCAGAGCAGTGGCAAATAACAGAGTTAAAGAGAGGGTTTGGGACAAAAATCCAAAAGGGAGGAAGAGCAGGCAGTTCCTGGCATGACTGAGCTCCCAGCCACCTCAACACAAAAGGAAACAATGCTACCAAGATCCCTCCTGCCTGGTCTTCGGCTGTAAAGTTCTAGTGACTGTAAAAATAACTGGGTTTTTTTCCCCTTTTTTTTCTGTATGCATGAGATCATTCTCATTATTGTTTCCTAAATAATTGGGCAGTAATCCTCAGGCTCACAGCTTTGGAGTCATTGGCATCACTGCCACAGTGATGGAATTCTGCAATAAATCAGCAGTCTGAATCGCTCACCGAGTAGGAGCTGAAAGCTCCCTCGAATCTCGCAGTATTTAATGCAGAGAATGACCCACCTGCAAACAGCAACTTCCACTAAGATGTATATGTATATTAAAGAGTTACACTGAGAACACGCTGTCCAATTAAACTGCTCGCATCGGGGTTTGGTTTTTTCCTTATGTGTTTTTAAAACACCGCTCATGTTGTGGAAAAAGAAAACAAACAGAAAGCAGAAAGGTATTTTTGAAGTATACAGTTATAAGGTGCTTGGCTGATAATTTGCAACCTTGGTACACAACATACCTTTTAGCAAGGCTATTTATTTCTCAGGGAGAATGCTACAGTACTTACGATAAAGGCCTCTGTTGGACCTCTTCATCAATAGCAAACCTTTAAGCACAGCACATTTCATAAATAGGAGTTCCACTAACACAGACTTCAAAAGGATAGAACCTGATAATTCAAAAATAGAGCTATATTAAGTGTTCCAACAGTCCATCCATAAAAGCAGCCTCCAAACGCCTCCTCTGTGCAGCATGACAGTCTATTAGAATAATAGCAGGGGAAAGCATAATTACAAGTAATCATTGGTTGGAAAGGAGCTAGTTGTTTTTGTAGAGTAAAATGCCTTACTGAACCCAGCAGAAAATGCAACGCTGGTTCTAGCAGTGAGGGCAGGTAGCCACAGAAAATAATCAGAGCACAGATCTTGAGTGGTCCAGGTTTATTTTTTTAAACCTTTCCATATGTCTTAATATTTTCCCCAATGAATCTCACTTAATTTGCTGCCATATTTTAAGGCTGGTTACCCTATTATCACTGTTGGTTGGGCGGTGAGGTCCCTCCTATTGGAATATCAGCTGGGCTTTGCATGATCTGGGACTTAATGACTTTATTCTCATTAATACAAAGATGCCCCTGTTCATGGCAAGAGGGGTTGGACCAGATGACCTTCCAAGGTCCCTTCCAACCCAACCCCTTCTATGATTCTATGATTTTAAGACAAAACACCTCCACTAGCCATGACTTTTAACACTAGAAGACTGTCCCTGCAGACTATGGAGGTGGCTCAGTCACTTGCAGTAGGAAATTCAGAAGGGATTCACGGATCTTCTCATCCCTATCAGTAGCACTTGGACCTCTAACTCCAAGAGAAAAAAGATCCTACAGGTGAAAGCAACTTCTGTTCACCTGTAGCTGAGCTCCAGAAAACTCACCTCTGAGGAATCCCTTCCTTTTTCTAAATGCCTTACCTTCACTCCGACCTCCTTCATAATCCCCAGCCTCAGGCATGCATCAGCCATCATGCTCCACCAGTTAAGACATTTGGAGATTTGCTGTTGACCTCAGTAAAAGCAGGACTGTGGGGTTCATCCTTATATATCATAAATACTATACGTAGGAAATAAATATATATCCAACTTCCTGTTGGAGTTGCATATCTTAACAACCTCTACATAACACAACCAACCTGCTTACTATAAAGCTCTAGGAGATCACGGTGGAGATCACAAGGCTAAGGACAGAAAATCTTCATTTTTGGCATTACATTCCTCAGCTTCATTGCTGTTTTTAAAATTGACAGTTTTCCTCATAGGCAATGAAGGCAAGAATATGCTTGGGCCAATTAAGCAATTATAATTACACCACCAATTGCCAATCACTGTATTTATTTTGCTATTCCAAGTAAAGGACCAGCAACTCGTTTGTATTCACTATGTAGAAAGCACCTCTGTAGAGCAGCCTATATTCCCCTGCTCTTATGATAATGCTTTTAAGGTAAAAACACCTCTTTGTGTGGACAGTCCCATTATAAAGTGATATAGTTAGTCGCAGCCAGCACTTACTGAAAAGTTTCAATGTTCATTACATTAGCTAGTCCTAAAAACAGAATACAAACCAATTTTAATCAATATGTAGTAATAAATAAATATTAAGAAACTATACCACTAATGTACAGGTAGCCTAATTAAAGCAACAGCATTTGCTGTACTTACATACCTTAATTTTCCCTACAAAATCCTTATTGAATCACTACTTTTAAAAAAAATTGCATTTGCAATTAGAAACACTGAAGTTACATTATCGATTTTCTGCTAAAAACCTTTTTAGTAAACAAGCACAAACTACATTCATTAAATGTAAGTGCTTGGAGCTATGGTGTGAAATTCAATTCAGCCATTATCATGAATTACACTGATTATTGCTGTAATTATTTTCTCTTGGATACAACTGCATTTCTGTTCCTTGCTAGTTGTGTTGGACATATAACCATGTTCATTTTATAGCTAATAATACTCAACTGTAGTTTCAGCAATTACTATCACTTATACAAATCATTAAGTTAAGCTATGGGTACCTAGTAAAATAAAATAAAAAAAAAAAGTAAGTAAAACATCCTTCTTTTTTTATACCTCTGAAATAACTAATGGCGTTGGCAACGGGGGAAAATTACCGATGTTAAATGATTTACATTAGAAAAAGTGATCACCTGTGATTCACTTTCACTGATATTTTGGTCACAGTGAACTCATAACTATCCATTTAAAACCTGCCAGGAAAAGTATACTTTTGCCTTTACCACACAGGCCAAGAGAACAATCCCTTTTTTCAAAGTTTACCCGTTTAGCGAACAAACTTCCCTCGAGGGTCAGTTACACACTGGCAGGCCACAGCCAAGATTAAACATCCCAATGACTTGATCCATTAAAACAATTTATTTCAGAGATCATTTCAAGCATGGCAACAACAACAACAACAAAAAAAAAAAAAACAAAAAGTGTTTTACAGTTAAAGACCCTTCCCCAAACCCATGGACAGTAATCAAGAGGCTGTACTGCCAGCAGTGCTTACAGCTCTTCAGCCCAAAGAACACCCAAATCACCCGGCATTTCTTAGTATAAATCTATAACTGTCCATTTCAAGTGTTCCTTGAATAAGAAGTGCAGTATTAGATGCTCTAATAAAAGGGATGTTCTTGAAAAGCAGTTATTTCTAGAACATACTGTAATAAAAAAAAGAGAGGTGCGTGAAGAGCAGTTATTTCTAGAATAGGGGGTAAAAGCAACCAGTGAATAACACGCTGTAGCCCAGTAAGGAAAGACAAGTTGTTTGGCTCGTGGTATTACAGCAAAATATTCTTTGACAGAGAGTCTCCTGGAGTATCAGCGGTCACCCTGCTGCTCTCGGTCACGGTCACCCTGCCCGGGAATGAAGCTTTTGTTAACATTTGCCTGATATTTGTATATAGCAACAGGGGTGCACATCACATCAAACAGCGTTCACCAGGAAATTCACAAGCTACCTGCGTATAGGAAAAAATTCTATTCTTGTGTAGAGAAAAAAATCCCAAGGAGCTGCTGAGCCACAGGTCCAGAGCAGAGTGTGACTCTGCTGTATGCAGGAGGAGGATGTCATCCCCAGTTGAGCACCAACGTTAGTCTAAAAACTCCAAAAAATTAATTGTTCCCAATAAAACTTGAGCTAGTAAGGGAAAACAAATACATGCACAATATAAAATCAATGCCTTTTAGTATTGGATGTAAAATTCACACAGAATCACAGAATCACAGAATGTCAGGGATTGGAAGGGACCTTGAAAGATCATCTAGTCCAATCCCCCTGCCAGAGCAGGAACACCTAGAGCACATCACAGAGGAACATGTCCAGGCGAGTTTGGAATGTCTCCAGAGAAGGAGACTCCACAACCTCCCTGGGCAGCCCCTGACAGTGTTCAGTCACCCTCACTGTGAAGAAATTTTTCCACATATTTAACTGGAATCTCCTCTGTTCCAGCTTGCATCCATTACCCCTTGTCCTGTCATTGGATGTCACTGAGAAGAGCCTGGCTCCATTCTCCTGACACTCACCCTTTACATATTTATAAACATTAATAAGGTCCCCCCTCAGCCTCCTCTTCTCCAAGCTCAAGAGACCCAGCTCCCTCAGCCTTTCCTCGTATGGGAGATGCTCCAATCCATCATCTTGGTAGCCCTGCCCTGGACTCTCTCCAGCAGTTCCCTGTCCTTCTTGAACTGCGGGGCCCAGAACTGGACACAATACTCCAGATGGGGTCTCACCAGGGCAGAGTAGAGCCTTCACTGTTCCTCCTGCCGGACCCAGCAAGGCCAGACTCTGTGGCCTCCTGGAGCTAGGCTCGTCCAGGATCTTCAGCTGCATCTAAGAAAATCTTTGCCCAAGTGCTCATGTCCCCAAGCTCTGGCAGGCTCTGCATTCTTACACCCTTTTACACAAGCAGAAGCTTCAACCTGGAAATATTTTTAGCAAAGGAGGCATTTGTATGATATGTTGGCCACATCATTATCATTCAGAATATTTCTTGTTCATCCCAAGTTTCCCATGTTTATGTCTCTCATAGGAAATCCTGTTGAGGACTGACTTCACACATGTCACTTTACATCAGCAGACGTCATTTGGATGTGACCTAGAACAAACATGGGACAAAACTGTTCACTAAAGACACACTAGTCACCTTAGCAACTTTCTGTAGCTTTATTGCACCTACTACAACGTACGCATTAATAAAAACATTCTTAACTAAGGAACATTCAAAGTATTTTGACTCATCTTTCTCAATAGCAGAGGAGGAGCCAAAGTAATTCCAAACCAAAACTTGACGTTGCTCTTGCAGCCCTCACTGTATCTCAGGGATAAGAGGTGCTAAATCCAAGGAGTCCCATCGCTCATTTACCAAAGGGTTTATTGCCAAAACAATGCAAATGTTCATTGGGACCGTGAAAACTCTTTAATGAGATACAGTATAGGAGTGGCTTATTTCAGATTACCCTCAAAACTGACAAAGGGCTCCATCTCTTTGGCTATTTGATTTACCTGGTCTGGTGGGAGGCGTCCCTGTCCATGGCAGGGAGGTTGGAACAAGATGATCTTTAAGGTCCCTTCCAACCCAAACCATTCTATGATTTTCCAAGATGTTGTCTGTGTCCTCATCTCGAGGAACAGTGTCCACAGTACTTCCCCCTGAAGAAAGACAGAAAGACAGAAAAAAAAAAGTTCTCAGAGCAACAGGCAGCGAGGTGGGAGATCCGCTTCCAGAACCATGGTTCACCTGAACCCACCAGTAGTCAGTCTGCACTGGAGGGCTGTAACACTGACCTTGAGCACAGGGCATATTGCTAACTCCACTGCTAGAAAAGTCCTTTAAATTATTCCTGCCTCATTTACCCTCAATTGTAAAATAAGGAAAGTGGTATCACCTTTTTTCCAAGGCAGAAGAAGTTTTCCTATAGAAAAGTTACATCACTTTTGACCTTTTCAGCAAAAGCCAAGTATACAGAGGTCTCTGTACATACATTAGAAAAAAATATGTTTGCTGTATTTGCAAAAAAATGCAAAAACTTTAAGAACAACACATGCAAAATTTTCTGAAGAAATAAAAATTCCACCTTTTTTCCCAAATCCAAGACAGAGATTTGAAATCTGGGGGAAAATTCAATGGAAAAAAAATTAAAAACACTCTGTTCTTACTGGCTGTCCTGCTGTATTATGTGATAAATTGGAAAACACTGAATAAATAGCAAGGAAATCCTGCCCAAAATGCAAGCATCAGATACACAGGACAATGGATACTCCCAGATATCTTCCTCATATAGGAATCTTTTCTCTGGCCGCTTTGAAACCAGGTAACATAACCTTCAAAGCAGGGAAGACGGTCTGTAGAAGTTCTGCTTAGCTAACCATGAACACTAATTGCAGGAAGAACGATCAGCCCGGGGCCGGAGGGCACGAGCTCAACCAAGGGGGCATAAAAGTTTCATCCCGCTGCTGCGAACAATGGAGCAGGGATGCTGCCAGGGAGCTAAAACAGCCTCCCTGAAAGGAGATACCTCCCAAGTCCTATCGAAACTCTGGAGGAGAAAAAGAAATCCCCTTGTCAAAGTAGCCTTGGAAAAGAACGGATGGGTGAGGAGGATTTTCACACATGGGTGTATATACTTTTGCAGGTACCCTGTATTCCCACATTGCAGACCATGCTTCTTTTGGAGCCCGCCCAGTTTGACTGGACAAAACGCAGCTCAATCCAGTCCAACCAACCTGGTTCCTCTGCTGATGTGAGGGATGAACCGCTCCAGCTCTTCCTCTGGGTTCACCAAGAGCTCTGTGGTCTCATCTCAATGGTTTCTTCTTTGTTGTACACAGGGGTATCCCCACCACAGAGGGGGCAGTGCTGGAGTTGAAACAGAGCTTTGGCCACAGCAGCAGAGACCAAACTTGTAGGTGTGCCTGGAGGAACCAGAGTCAGTGTTGAGTCACCAATGAAACAGCAGAATCAATATCACTGGGCCAAATGAACACTGAAGCTGCAATCCCATCACACCCACATTCCATCAATCCAGCATTTCATAAATAGGACCAGATCTGTGGGTGCAAGACCTGCACTGAGTTCTTGCATGCTTCTGCGTGCTCCTCTGGCTCAGAGCTCACCAAACCTGGATTATCAGGTCATCTGCTAACTCAACTAGCCTAAGGTCAACCTTTTTCCAGATGGCTTGTTCCTATCTCAGCTGAAGGAAAGATGTGTATCACTTGCTTTGGACACTCTAGGTCCAGGATAAAGCCCCAGTGGGGATGGCTCCCTCTGGACAGGATCTGAACTGAAACACTTCATCTGAACCCTGGCTGTGGGAGATGGTATGATACCACACCAGAGGTGGAAAGAGGAGGTCAATATGAAATCCTCAAAAGGATTTGCAATAAATATGTGATCCATAGAAAAATCAGGAACCAGTGAACTAAGATTGTTCTCTTAGCTTGCAGCACAGCAAATAGGATGAGCAATGCAATGACTTACAGGGATGGCCACCAGGTCCTGTTTGCTTGGATTAAACCAAGTTTGCCTTCAAGACCAACACATGCCAAAGCTGGTCTAGTTTATGCCATCTCCATAGTGGCAGGTGAGACACCTGGGTTTAGTACCTGCTCTCCAAGAGCCTTTTTTAGAGGCTTTCTGTCTGGAGAGCATAAATTGATGTTCTTTGCTTGGTAACCAGAGTGAAAACACTCTCCCCTTTCAAGTTGCTGGTTAGCAGCTGCATTATGCACCTTGAAGTCAATAGATGTCACCATATTGAACCCTGCCTCTTCGTCAAAGGCTCCACACACACTTCACGCAGGCAGCGCAGGACAGATGTGAAATCCATACCCTACGACAACATGGGCAGCCCAGATTTTGAGGACCACCTCCAGACCAGAAAACCTCTGAACTGTGAGGAGATGGAGGAGTATTCAAGGAGGGAAAAGCTATGAGCTGCTGCTGAAGATGGGGATACTGGGCTATGTGGAGTTTAGGACAACAACATTTGTCTTTCTTACAAATAACTCAGGAACATTCAGTTCTGCCTTGAGACACGGAACAAGCTCAATGACCTACTTTCTAGAGCTCCATTAATTTGCCAATAGCAGATGGGGGCCAATTTTAAAAGGCTTGATGTTCAAAGAGAGAGTTGCTGTCATTGCTTCAAAGTCAGATTCTTCTCCCAAGTCCAGGGCTCAAAACTGAAGGACTCAAAATCACATTTGAAACACGTGAAACACTTCTGTAGTTTTCTAATGAGCTTAATAATAATCCTACCAACGGCAGCTCTGCGATGCCTGCCGACGGATACTGAAGTGTGGTACTCTCAGGAAAAAGTAACCTTCAATTTCTGGATCAGGGGAACGTGTAGAGAAAAGTAAAAATAATCAGAGGAACTGTGCCTGGAAAGCCAGCCAGTAATTTTTCAAAAGCAATACAAGAGCTCTCTGGACCTTGCTTGCTAACATAGATTGGGACGGAATTCGCTGTGGCCTGGCTAAACCGTGCTCCCACTGAAAGCTGGAACAAACCAACGCTGAGAGCTTTTGGAAAGTGAAGTTATATTTTTTCTTTCCATTTGGGATGTGTGCAATGGGACTCAGGAGAAGCCAAAGCTGGATTTTCAAGCAATGACTAGGAGGTGAAGCAAACAAACACATAAACAAAATATCCTACTTGTCTAAATTCTAAAAGGGAGCGGGGGGTGTAATTCCTTTTCCTGCAGAGCTGGTGTTTGGGCAGAGACACAGTGAGGATGGGAGAAGCTGGGGAGGAAAGTGCATGTCCCACAATAGGAAAATCATGGAAGTCAGATATTTTTGTTGTGTATGTCTCCTGGTGATCATGTGGACAGATGAACAGACCAAGCCTGGCAGAAATATCTTGTGTTAGAGCTTTCCTGAGAGACAAACAGCAAGCTAAGATCCACCCAGCGCTGGTGCTGCCCACCTTCAAAAGCACAGAAAACCCAATTAGAAAGAGAAACGCCCTGGGATAAGTCGATTCCCCTGACAAAACCTCCAGCTGCCCATGGAAATGATATGCATGAAGGTTAGGGGGATAACATTGTTAACTCAACCCGCTCGATCACATCTTCGTGGAACTTTGCTTTTTATTTGTTATTAAGAAAAATTGCAGCTGAGGTTTTTCCTCGTCCCTTGCAGCACTTGGATCTGTACAATTGAAGTACTTAAAATGACATTTATATGACTGCTAGCAATGGTTGATCAGTTAGTGTGACATGGTACAGATAAAAGCTCCAATTAGGCCTTAACTGTTTACTTAATAGAAAGACCTGTTAGGAAGAAGAAGGATTGCCTGTTAGCAGAAGAACAGAACTTTTTCACGTGGCAGATTATCAGTATTCTTTAGATTCACACATAAACAAGGGTGAAATGCAATTACATTTTCCACAAGGACCCAAATGCTTTTAACCTTTTCAAGGTAAAAAGAGAGGGGAAAAAAAAAATGCTGAAACTGCTGTTGAATTAGGTCCAGCTAGCTTTTTTTTTTTTTTTTAAGTTTTTGTTTCATTTTAATAATGGTTTAGTCTGTTTCACAGCCTGTGGCCTCTTCAAACCTGTTACTTTTAAAGATATAGCAGATGCTTCCTAAATGGAAAGGAAATTGTAATGATGCAAATCCCTATTCACATGATTTTTCAAATAGGTTGGAGCACTACAAGCTGTATAGGGCAGGTGGGGTAGTGTTACTGACAACCAAAAAAGGTAAACTTGAATACAAATAGCCAAATCGAGCACACGTGTTCGTTTCAAAGTTTGCAGTCAGCTCCCCAATCTGCGTCCCAGAAAATAAGCTATTATCGGCCCTGAGTGTCCTTCTCAGCACCAGAAAGCTAGAAATTAACTTAATTGCTGAACTGCACCTAAAATCAGCTGCTTTAGACGTTGCAATTTGGCTTTTAGTCTCATCAAAATTCCAAATATGTTAAAATTCTAATTTGCACATGTGCTAAATTAACACTTTGAAACCACAATATTTAACCTGTTGGCTAATCCAATGTCAAGTGAAAAGAAGTCAAACAACATGGAAATAATATACTGTACAAAAAGCCACAGCCATTTACTTCCAAACCTTTACTATGGGGGTGCTATGAGGAATTCTGAAGTTGGGTTTCATTACAAGCCCTATTATGTCTTTCCCCATCCCAATAATTCATATAGATTAGTCTGGATAAAGAGGAAGTTTCCTCGTTTAGGAGTTTGTTGACATTTTCTTTGCTTTAGAAAGGTAATTTTGCAAATCCTTGTTAGTTTTACATGAGCAGCAGATTTGCATCCAAAAGCAAATTGGCTTCATTTGGTAATGAACCTATTGTGCCACGGAAACTCTGAGACTTGTGCTATCTGTGGGTCCAGTTAGAAAACTACTTAAAATATCTCCCCGACTTCTCCCCTGCCTGACTTCATACAACAGGTCAAATGCTGCTTTTTTTTGGTAGCAGGAAGAGGAGGGAAATGAAAAATTAAATAAAACAAGACCAGGCACTCTAGAGCTGGCTTCCAGTGGCACATCTTCTCGCATCAAAAAAAGGATTACAAAAAACAAACCACGGAGCACTAGCCAATAATGTTAATTTTCAGAGGATGTTTATTATTGCTATTTCTATGTAATATTAAGATCTTGAAGGAAGCAAGCAAGGGGGAAACTCAGCTTAGGGCTTTTGATAAACTTTTCCCCAAAACCCCTCAAAGAGGCTGTTATAAAAGGCAGCAAGAGGTAAAACATTGCTGTGGATTAGAAAGTAATTTGCACTGATTACGTTCAGAGAAACATCAGAGAAACCCAGCAAGTAGATAAATTGACTACATGACAGCGGCAACGGCCAATATTGACAAACACAAGGCACAGGAAGAGGTACTTGAATTCATACACGGAATTCCCTGTGAACATACACCTTATACTGAGCTTCCTTTGCTTAAAAACACATAACCTGTGCAATACATAATCAACGGTGGCGCTACAAACCTCCTTGCACAGACAAAACCTCAACTTCTTCCTGTGCAATTTCAACCGTGCATTTGCAAGTGGTATGCATGCCTGGGACCAGTACACCATAAACAGTGGTACTGCTATATTCCTACTAGGTACTATATTATATTCTATATATACATGATATACTATACTGTAAGCTATAGTATATTCCTACCACAGATAGGAATGGTAGAGAACACACTGAGAATAAAGAGAGCGTACAAACTGGTGCATCATTGACGTTAAAACCCTGCACGGCTCCCTAATCACTGGATGTAGATTTAGCAGCTACTCAGCGCAGTAAAATATGCTTAATCACTTACTAACCATCAAGACCTCTGGCTCTGTGTTCTTCAAGATCCTCCTGTGAGCTGAGGCTGGGAAATAACCTCTATTTTGTAATTTTCCAAGGGCCGCTGCTCTTCTTTGCTGACCCACGTGCCTCTGAAGGAAGAGAAACACTGAAGCCTTTATCTGATAACACAGACACGGAACTAGATTATTGGTGTGTGCAAATGATGACCATTAAAAAACTGTGCAGGCAAATTTGGGGGAAGCACGGAAACAGCCCAACAAACGTCCATCCTAACTGCTCGAAAGGAAGGGCATATTTCACTCAACAGCCAAGAAAAACTCATCAGCCACCAAACACGTTTGCAACAAAATCTTTGACAACTACAGGAGAGTTTTTGTTAACCAAAACCTGCTTTTGTTAACCAAAACCATTTTGCAGTTTTTCAGGTGGAAGTGCCAAGGCAGGCAATTCAAATAACCTCAGAAAATTGTTTTCCTCTTCAGGTAGGCTTTATATTAGGGATAATTAAATATGTAAACAACAAGAGGTAAGGAAAACATAAACATTTACCTTATCGGTTAGAAACAGGTAGGATCCCAGTGCTCTGGAAACGCACCAAATAACAGCTCTGTAGAGCCAACTGTATTTCCAGAGGAACTCCTAATTTTTACTTTAAACAATCTGGAGGGAAAACAATGGCAAAAAAACGAGGTCTACACAAACACTGATGTCACTGCCATCCAGCCTTATTCACACAAGAGCTTCTAGTGCACGTGGCATCGCTTTGGGCACACAGAATCAGGCTCGTGGGAAGGAAATGAGGATTAAAAAAAGACAAATCTCTGTAAACAGACTGCCACTACAGAAAAGACAATAGCCATGATGTGTTACCTTTCTGATCTGGTTCTTTCTTCTAGTATCTAACTGATTGTTTTTCAGCTTTTATTTATAAGGTCCTACGAGATGGAATATTTCACTATCAAAGTTAGCGATTCCAACAGGAAATTGTTTTCTGGGGGAAATATTTTTGTTTATTTCAAATTTTAATCATTTTTCATCCCAAGGACAACCCTTAAATAGAAAGCTTACTCTACACGGAATTTACATGTTTAGAAAGGAATTAACAAAGTTTCCAGTTCTGTAACTTATATCGAACCTGTAGGGACAGGACATATGAATAGAAAGTATTTATTCTGCTATAGCTGCTTGGCTTGGCTTCTCAGGGCTTCTAATTTTTCACCAAATTTAGGACTATTCCTCATTACACTATGGTGTTTCAACACTGGCAAGAGAAATTGCTTTTTGTGTAAAGCGTGACAGAGGAACCCCTAGTTCCAATCAGTTTCTAATGCACCGGAGCCATTAATGAAAGGAAGCCAAAAAATATATAAATATATATAAAAAACCAAACAAACCCCAAAACCTCATCCCAAAAAATGTCCATGGGAAAGGCAGTTGGGCAGCCCAGAGCCCTTGGCTGAGCCAGGGACCAGCTCAGGTTCCCCCTGCACTGACATGATTCATGGCCAGTGGGGATGGGGAGGCACCAGCCTCTGTCCCCGCTCTCTCCAGCCCTCACCCGAGCAGCCGGGGATGCAGAGGGTGAAAATACCCCCATCACCCAAGGTGACACCAAACTAATGGTTACAAATGGGTTTTCAAGAAGGAGGAGGGGGGAAACAGCTTTAGAAAAGCTTCCATTTTACTGTATGGGAGAGGTTTTGTCTTTTTCAAGCATTTTGGTGGTGTTGATTGGTGGTTTTTTTTTTTTTCTTTTAAGCATCTCTAAAAACATCCCCGTTCAAGACTACATTTAGAAACACTGGTTATAATGGGCGTAATTTCTCATGCCAAAATCAACAGCAGCATTTCAAAAGCGGTGGCCAAGTAAAACAGGGCAAGGATTAAATCAATTTAACACCTTCTCGGGTTTCCACCAGGGGCTCCTAGAGAAAAGCATGGTTATGTTTCCCTCACCGTCTGCTTTCTTCATGGTTCTCTTTTTCAATTTCACCCTTCTGACATCTTCTCTCATGAATACCCAGAGCCGTGAGCACGGCTGGGCAGACAGGAGACAGCAAAGAGCACCCTAAAGGAACCAGGGGCTGGATGTCATGGATGGCACCAAGGGATCCCTGGGATAGTGCCGAGGAAAGAAAGGGCTGATGAGGGGGATGAGGGTGCCAGGACTGTCCCTCCCTGTGTCCCCCAAGCTCCATTTCACCATGAAACGTACTAGATGCGGGTGGTCAAGTCTGCCACTGGGGCCAGGTTTCTCCTTCCACCTCCAGTTACTTCTGCCATGAGTAGAAAAGGAAATGGTGGGTGCTGCTTAGACCCAGCTCCACCAGCTTATAAGAACATACTTTGTCAGCCACAGACTGTGCCTCTGCTGGGACTCCAGCTGCTTTTCTTAGACCCACACTTCAGTGACTGACACCCACTAATTCAACACCAAAAGGCCTTCACCCTACTGAATAACCATATAATTCAAACAAGACACTGCTCTCACATGCCATGAACATGGGCATGGACAGAGACAGGCTGTAATGACAGAGCACAGCAGCTTCACAGAATCATAGAAACACAAGGTTGGAAAGGACCTACAAGATCATCTTGTACCACATCTACACGCCTTTTACATCCCTCCAGGGACAGTGATTCCACCATTTCCCTGGGCAGCCTGTACCAATGCTTGATAACACTTTTGATAAAGACATTTCTCTTTACCTCCCCTGGAATAACTTGAGGCCTTTTCCTCTAGTCATTTTCCTTTTTCCAAATCAGGACATTCCCCAGCAGTGTCTCAGACCAGATGCCCCATTGTGTAAAGATGGGACAAAGGATCATGCTGATCCAGTAGCCCACAGAGTGTTTCAGGGAGAGAAGAACCCACCTGAGGATGCACATCTGCTTTCAGAAAGGTCTGTTCCACACAGTCTCTTGAGGTCTCTTCTAAATTAAATCAATTCTGTGATTTGATGGGAGCCAAACACCAGGAATGGGCATCAACCTCTCATTTACACCCATTCAATGCAAACACAACTGATATACAATATACTCCTGGGAATTAGCACCTGCCTGGGCATCCGAGATCTGAATTTGTGTAGGTCCACCTTTCTCTTGCCTCACATTTACTTCTAGAGCACATATGACAAGGTTTCCACTTCTGTTTAAAGCTGTCTTGGTTAAGATACCTTTCTGCACAGGGGAGTAGAAGGTGAAGGCTCTCTCTTAATATTACACTGTCTTTCCTTTCACAAACCACTAATTCTTTTTTTAAAGAAAACATTGCTTGTCTGCATATTTAATAATATATTGACATATTCTGTATATGTTAATTTGCTGTTGAAGAAACAATTACCAGTCTTACATGTTTGCTTCTTTGCTGACAACACCTGTGGTTCATACAATCACATGAATAAATACTGGGTCAACTACGAAATTAGCTCCTAACACAGCAATTATGAAATATTCCCTGCACAGGTACTTATATTGTCCCTGTAAAGTTAGCTGGAAGTGTTTCACCTGGTAGTTTGTGACTTTCTAAGACGTTAAGACACAAAGAAGGAAGCCTTCAGCAGGATGCATCAAGAACATCAGTCTGCAGTCAGTGGGGATGGAGCAGGTACACAAGCTGGTGGTCTGCGGTAGCAGCCAACACCCAATAATAACTTATTAAAATGATTATATCAGGGAGCAATCACTCCAGCCTGAAGACACAGCTCGTCTGCTTCCCCTGTTTAAGCCCTCAGCAGGGAGACTTGCCAAGAAGCGTTGACTTGGAGCCCCCCCCAACACAACAGGAAGCTCTTGCGGAAGAGGTTCTAGTGAATCGCGGCTGGTTACACACCAAGCAACTAGCAGATTGGGGCATGAGAAAAGGTTTTCCCTCCTTTCTTCCCAGCTAGATCAAACCTCCCTCGAGGCAGAAGCCTCCACCTGAAAAGGAATGCTACATGCAAGCCCCTGCCTCAGGTAGTGCATTTGCAATGAGATGTAAAGTGACATCCGTCTTGATTTAACGCCGCTCAAGAGCCATCGGGATTCTGAGCAGCACTTGGACACAATCCAAAGGCGATGAATGTGCATTGCAGGCCTTAGAAACATCTCCCAAGACCCTGACTCTCTCCCTTCTGCCAGTAAGTAAAATATATCCCAGAGGCTTCTTTTGTTATACAGCAATCAGGTTCTCCAAATCCATTTGCTGGCTGCAGCGCATCTCATTTCCCTGTTTCTTTTCTCTTCCACCGCCCTCACTGTTCCAATTCAGGCCGAACAGCTGCAGCTCGGTCAAAAATCAAACTTTTCTGCAGAGAAGCGAGGGTGCAGAGAGGAGAAGGTGGTGCTAGAATTACCAAAGACAAAAGCCAACCCAGCCTTTTGCTCCTGCCTTAGCGTGAACACAACAAACCAGACCCCAGCGCTTCTCTCCACGAGTAATACTTGGATTAAAATAACCCACACACATCTTCCTATCATTTTCTTTCTTTCAAGCCCTTAGTTTGGCTTTGAAAAAAAGAAAATAAAATGAAAAAAAAATAAAAGAGAGAGAGAGAGGGGGGTAAATTGTGACACTTTCAACCAGATGGGGCTGGCCATGAGGTAGAACAACTGGACTCCGAATTTCTTACGCTGCAAACGTACCTCGTAATTGAGTAAGCCGAGGGGAAGGGAGGCCCAGGTTTGTGGGCATCTGTCTGCGTGGGCACACATGAACTTTCCTCCCATCTTGGTTTTAAACTGCTGGAGAAAAATCTTCAAAATGGGCAACAGTCGCAACGCAATCAGACAGACAGACTGTCTGCAGCAAAGCGATTTAATTTGGTCCTGTTGCCCCTTCTGAAAAATGATGTCGGCAGAAGATAAGGAGACAGAGAGTTTGAAATTGTTCTATCAGAAGAGTTGCCTGGTAGGAAGCTTATTCGAGGCAATTCAAAATCATTTCCCCCCCCCCCCTTTTTTTTTTTTTCCTTTCTCCTCTTTGTTTTTTTAACAAGGTGGTTGCCCATCAGGAGGACTGTTTGTAACTGAAGCAGAGGCCAAAATGCTTTTCATCCCGGGGAAGAGGGACCCTGGATTTGTACCTATTCTCCACGGCAGACCCTGGTGTGCATATTCCCCTTACCTTGTTTTGCTGTTTCCTCTGTTTGCTGCTGAAGCCTTTTCCTTCCTGAGAGTCTGTTTATTAGTTGAAAATAACAGGAGCTTTTTCATTTTTATTTTCCAGGGCAGGCAATTCAAATAATCTCAGAAAATTGTTTCCCTATTCAGTTAGGCTACATAATAAGGCAAGACCAAATCTTGTCATTTATTAATGAGCTGAGATGGATTATCCAGGGGGAGACTAAGAGACTGGTATGGTTTTAGCCCATCTTTTTTAGCCTAGCACAGTGTGGCACGTTTCACACAGGGACTGCCATCAGCACCTTGGTAGGGACCACTCTTTTGTACCCCATCCCTTACAGCCCTTATTTTATTGTTTTTATAGTATTTACAAATTCATCCTTGTTCATGTTAAAGAAAGCAGACTGGAGATAACCAGTGTATTATTCTGTATATACTGGTACATGAGCACACCAAGCAACAGTGTTTGGCCAGTCCCAGTCTCTAACCCTCTGAGATACAGCAGCCAGAAGAGCCCAAGGAGCTTTCTCCCCATCAGGAACTGGCCAAACAAAAGGAATGAAGCTCAAATTCAGGAATAGCCTTGCACTCTTCCATCCTTTCTCGTCTGTTTATTTTCTGCAACCATTTTCTCTCTCCACTTCTCTGTCCAGAATCCTTTCAGAGGAACACCACCTCAAAGCTTTTGGAAGAGGCGGGGGGAATGGGGATGGGGACTCTCCAGGAAAAAAAACCAAATACAATACAAAACAAAACCAAAACCCACATTATTTTGTTAAAAGGTGAGTTAGGAAGAGCGAAGCCAAAGTAATTAATTCCTGATATTAGCAGCTATCATTTCCATCTGCAGGTCTTTCATCTGAACCCCTCTGATGAGTTCTTAGCAGACAGTAACATCCACACCCCAAACATCACCAGCACCATTTGGCACCTGGTAGGACCCTGAACAGGGACAAATCCTGCACCACTCACAGGAAAATACAGAATGCTCTTGTCTACCCACTCTTCCCCCAGAATATCTTCTTCTCAAAGTTAACCAATGCAAGGAAAACCCTTGCAGGCCCATTTCATAGAATCATAGAATCGTTTTGGTTGGAAGAGACCCTTGGGATCATCAAGTCCAACCATCAGCCCTACTCTACAAGTTCTCCCCTACACCAGACCCCTCAACACCACATCTAATCTACTCTTAAACACAGTCAGGGATGGGGACTCCACCACCTCCCTGGGCAGCTGATTCCACTGACTGACCACTCTCTCTGTGAAAAACTTTTTCCCCATGTCCAGCCTAACCCTACCCTGCTGCAGCTTGCAGCCATTCCCTCTTGTTCTGTCGCTCATTGCCCGTGAGAAGAGACCAGCACCAACCTCTCTCCAATGCCCTTTCAAGCAGTTGTAGAGAGGGATGAGGTCTCCCCTCAGCCTCCTCTTCCTCAAACTAAACAACCCCAACTCCCTCAATCGATCCTCATAAGCCTTGTTCTCCAGGCCTCTCACCAGCTTCGTTGCCCTCCTCTGTACTCGCTCCAGCATTTCATCCTCCTAAACACAGAGCACCAGGCACAATGTCATCTCTGCTGCCTCAAGACAAAAAAAGGCATAGCAGCATATTTGCCCAGAAACGAATGACTTCTGCAGAGCACATTATGTTAAAGACTGACCAACCCCAGTAGCAGAAAACGCAGAGATCTGTGCTGTCCTGCTGAACTAAGGCTGAGCATCTTCAACTTCAATGGGGCATGATTTGTGCTTAAAAAAGATAAAGGCTATTAAGTAAAAGACAAATGTTTATCAGCCAGAATAATTTCTGTTGATGCTCATTAGCCATTCAAGACTACATGGCCGATCCAGATATATTTCATTGTCTGATGTAATACTATTTTCTATATCAGATCTTCCCATAAAATAAAATTGTTCTTTAAAGTAGGTTTCTGTTATAAAGTTAGTCCACAAAAACGGAATAAGGCATGAGACACTGTTGAGGCCATTCAGATTCAGACCAGTTACAGACCTGTAACTCAGTTTACGCACCCATCACAGACATCAGTTATGAGTCTGATCTGTGTTTGTTTGGAACACCAGTGGGCAGACAACCGTGAAAGACATTCTCATATACACTGTCTGACACGGACAGTTCTTAACAAAAGGAAAGTCCTAGGTCTATGTTGTTACTGTGAATGACACACACGAGAAACAAGCTCTCAGTATCAAAGACCAAGGTTTCCTCACAGGTCAGCAGTCTCCCATTCACAAAGTAAGGGGAACTGTGGTTCCACGCACAGGTTTAGTCTTAAGGACCTCATGGTGATGGCTGTCTCAGTGTAAACTGGTCTCTGGTCAGTACACCACCACCAGAGCAGAGAACAACTGTTCGAGAAAGCATACAAATAGGGGGCCAGCCCCTCCCTGATTTAGGGCAGCCCTGTGTCCATCTCCCCACCCAGAGCTGCACCAGAGCCATGAAACCGGACTAGAGAGAAGTGACATCAGCCCTGGGCCACCGTTCCTCACGTCTGGAGTTAAGGCTGGGAGCACAGCACTCTCTTCACCTCCTCATCCCTGAAGCCCTTCAGCAATTCTCTTCCCTGCCAAAAGGCCGAGTGCTGACGGTTGTTTTATGACTGAGCAGAAGGCAAGGCCAGAATGAGGGAAGTGCAAAGGTGGCTCTCGTAGACTCATGCAAACGAACGTCATTAGATCACCAAGTCTGCTCTTCTTCAGAAGACAACGTGGAATTTTATACAGCAAATTCTTCATTGAGCCTAACAATTTGTTTTTGACTCACAGCAAGAAACTGAAGCCAGATCCATTCATGTCTGAAGAGTGATCCTGGCTGGCTGTTGGAGCGTATGGCAGAAAGATGTGGTACATCCCCTGGGTCTTCCTGTCTCAAACCACGTCTGAACATCTCTGGAAGATTGGCATTAACCAAACACAAGTCCTTTGGTTTAAACTCAAAAGAGGGGGAACTTCTCCACCACTGGTACTACTCAAGACAACCTAATTGATCAGAGGACCTCATTCTGCACCTTATGCTAACAAACATCACCAGCCCAGCCTATGGAAAAGGCTGCCAAACTAGTACAACGTTACTGTTCCAGGCATGACCCTGGGTCTGATCCTGCATCTCACACGGTCAGAGGGTGGGTTTTTGTCACTGAATTCAAAGCCAGCAGAAATGACACTAAGATTTTTCCAGTTCAGATGTCAGCTATTAATTTGGATGATGGTTATTTGATTCCAAGGAAAGTCAGTGGAATCAAGTTAAAAAGACAGAGATATATTCATATACCCTTGAACTGGGAGACACCGCAACTCACTGATAACCTAAATTAGATTGAGCTGGTGCTATCTCTAATTAGGATCTTTCACTATGAACAAGGAAAGAGGACAAAGTGAATTAGCAAAGGAAACAGTACATACATTGGCTCAAAACAATAACCAGAACTGTTGTCTTCCATGTCAAGATTCCAGGTACGAAGAAAAAACGTTTCAAAACTTATTTCACTAAGGAAAACCTGAAACTATTCAGAATTAGAGAGACTCTCTAGAAATGTTGGTGGTATTTATTAACTAATTAGCTAAATGACCTTTGCATCATTTTTATGCACAGTTTTCTTTCATAAATATTTCATGAATTACATGTAATTATTAGCAACATCAACTTTAGTGAATTAATTACTGCCAATTCCTATTAATAAAACGCATTTTGTAATAAATAATGTTAGTTTATTACAGAGCATTGGTCTCGGAGGTATTCACATCTGTCAGTCGCCTTCTACTTCAGGCTAAAAGAAAGGTAATCAAATAACTGTAATTATTGTACTAAATATATCACCGTTTGTTTAAAATGTCAATGGGAATGGATAAAGGCATTTGTAACAATCTGAAGCAAGTATCCTAATCTGCCCTGGTGTAAGGGCACATGACAAAGAGCCACATCACCATGGGGATACCGATGTCTGGGGCTAACAGACAGAAATGTCAACAAATGGTTACTTCTCAGATTTACTGACGGGTGGTTTTTGCCCACAGGCCATTGGCTTAGAGGGACTCTAATAAGGAACAGTGAATTTAATCTGATGGCTCCTAATTAGCCCTTCTGAAAGGGGAGTTGGAGTTAGTCCGGTCCTGGTAGACGGGTTTCCATGTACTACCATGACTAGTAGCACCTGAAGCTGTTGGACCATGTGCTACAGGAGAGCAAAAACCAACCAAGATCACCTTTCCTCCTGCCTTACAGGCAACCACCACCGGGATTTTGCCAAGCCTGCATGAAAACTGTGACTTGCTGGGCTGAGGGGCTCACTCTTGAGCTGCTGCTTCTTCACGCTGCCCTGAAGGGTGGACCCTTCTCCCAAGAGCTGCTCCCAGTCTCACATCTAGCAGGCATGAAGAGCAAGCCATCCCAGCGATCTGCTCAGCTGCAGCACGGAGCCAAAGAGCAACACCAGGGAGTTTTAGTCAATTTGTCACCATTTCCACACAAGAACAGTGAATAATTCTCCCCTGCTATACCGTTCAAAACCACTTGTCTTACACATCTGAATGCTTAAATACTGGCAAGCGAGAGAAGCTCAACTTGGCCTCTGTCTGTTGACCTCTGTCAACATTTAAGCCTGGGGATAAACCACAAATTACCATGATTTTTCAGGGTCTTCTGCTGAAGCTTCCCAAAATGGTATTATCTAAAAAGGACAATAGGAGCAATAGGCATAGACTGAGTTTCCCATTCTCCACTCCCATTCTCTTTTACCTTGTTCCTGCAGCAGACACAGAAATTCTTAAAGCAAAATAAAGGGGAAGATGAAGAAGAAAATGGAAAATCCAAACATTAGACCTCAGGAGAAACAGCAAATCAGGTAGGGGTAAGCCCAGCCTCCTGTATCAGCCCAACTTACCTTTCCTGCTGCCCAGCTGCATTACAGTGGCCACACATACCCCCTTGCTGCCACATGGCTCCTGGGATTTAGGCTTTCATCCACAGCCAGATGTGCAAGGGAGCTGCTGTGCTCCCCACACTATAGCCCTTCAGTTTTCTCCTGATAGGAGATACCAGGGAAAACCACAAAGACAAGAGCAGAACTTCCAGCTGCTCAGGATTTGGCTTCTGATGCAGGAATATCTGCAATGCCACCACTCCCATGGAGAACCTGGCCTTGCCCCTGGAGTCTAGGGCTTTGCAGGAGTCTCTGCCAAAACCCTTTGGTTTTGTTCTCCCCCTCAGACCGCTCGTCATTTATTCTGGCCAAATCCTGTAGTATTTCAGAAGAGGAAGGGATCATTTCTGCTTACAGGCAGCCCAGCTGATGGCTGATTCACCATGGCCTTCGTTTTCAGGCCACCAGCAGCTGCCTACAGCCAGGCATCGAAATCATGTGCTTGGGAGGCCTCTGCTCCCTGAAAATGATTGATCAACCTAAACACCCGGGACTCCACACCCACCCCTCGTGGTTTGGGGATGTGCCTGGCTCAACTCTGTTTGGGTAACAGCTCCTTTCTCAGTGGCAGTCCAAAAGCATCCAAGTGGCCACCTAAGAAAGCTTTCAGTGGGAATGACCTGGTGACAAGGTCGGGAAACTCCAAACACTTGAGGCAACACAGGGAGTGCCTACAGATTTGCAGCCATGTGGAATGGTAGCAAAATAAGCCTAATCTTTTTACTTATTTAAATATGAGTCAGTTGTGGTGCTGATCATTATCTCCTGCATCATACCTGCCATCTCAAAGCAGTTCAACAGCACCCTAGAAAGAAGCTGGAACCCCTTCTAGCAGAGTTCACAGCTGAACGTGGCTCACCCCAGCTGAGATGGGCACTCTCTCCACTAGAAGCTTTTTGTTGTTGTTGTTTTAAGAGCAAATTGCATATATATTAGTCAGGCTTTGAAGTTACTACCAGACTGTGACAACCAGAAAACATGAGAAGAACATTATGGTTGGTTTTAAAGATAAGGGGAGTGTTGACCTGCTCAGGTCTGTCAAGGAGCTTTGGCTTTCAGAAACTTAAAGAGAAAGTAAAGCCCCAATGAGATTTAGGGACCTCCCAAAGTATTGCAGTAGTTAGTGGTGGTCCCATTCCTCAGGAATTCCACTTAACATCAGTGCATTAATAAAAGAGAAGGCACTGTCCCAGAGCATTACTTCTGGGACTGACTGGTAAGAATGAGAACAATCCCATCACCAGTATCATGTGTTTTGAGTGTTAATTACTCTGGTGAGTGCTGTCCCGCTGGGTTTGTGAAGCCCTCCTGATAACGGACCACAGATCTCCAACCGGGGCTTCCCAAGCGCTGTTGGTGCAAAAGCCACAAGTAGATGGACAAGACCTGCAGAGCCTCACTGGCATTCTGGAGTTTGTCCCACTGAACCTCTGTCAGAAGGATGTGGCTGCCTCATTTCTTGAGGCATTTCTTGAAACACACTCTGCATTTAATGAACGCGCCTCCCGCCCACCCAAGAACGTCGAGGAAAAGTTTACACTCCAAGTTGACACCCATAAAGCAGAACCACCAGGTAACAGGTTTCCAGTTAAACTGACTCTCTCTTGCTCGTAAACCTTGGTAGCGGGGCTGAGTATTTGCACTGGGATGCAGCAGACTGAGTGGAGGTAACCCCTCACAGCCAGGGAGCTTTCAATCGAGCAACACGAATGCCCCAAACTTGCTCCTTTCAACCCGCCAGCCCCACTAGGGCAGGATCTCAACGCTCCAATTTCACTCACTCTGTGTACTCTTCCTTCAGATTCATACACCGAATTGCAGGCAGGAAAAGGAGGTTTTTACCACCACGTGGTAAAGAGGGTTGTGGGGTTGGGTTTTTTTTTTTCCAGGAGCTTCTTTAATTTCCCCCGCACATTGTAGAATAGCACACTGCAAAATTGAGAGGCACATTTCTGAAAGTTTGAGAGAAAGAACTAGGAGGAAAATGGGGGAAAAAATCTAGCTTAACGACTCTTTCAATTTTGAAAATCGCAATTTGACAGCAATCCTGTGGGCTGGGAAATAAACGTTCATGCCTTTGCCTCTATAGTCATTTGATTGATGTCAAATTGCTTAAGATGAAATAAAGAGTGAGATGCAGTCATATTTTTCCAGCTTCTTTCTATAGAATTGGGGTCACAGTATTTGGGATCAAAAAGTTATTTATGACATTTATTTTCTACCGCTGATTGCACTTTAGCCTCTCCAAATCTTGGTTTTATCATGAAGATGGGCCTTTATATTTAGAACTTCACAGCACTGTAGTTCCTTAGACAGGAAAAGTAACACTTCTGATACCCACCATTTTCAAGACTTAAATCTCTCAACCACTGCAGATTTTGACCCTGACCCTACAAACCCCTTAAATGAACATATTTTAAAGCACGTGGGTAGTCTCATCGCCTTCTAAGGGTATAAATGCAACATGGTCACATATAGGAATATACATCTTCATGCCAATAACGGTTCTTCCACGGCCTTCTCTAACCTACACGCTCCTGCTGATGCCAGGATGAGCAGGGCAAGTCTTGGAAGAACGCTGGGTCTGGCTGCTACACAACCAACTTCAGGCTGTAGCGCTCGCAGGGCTTCGCAGAGGAGACGGCTGCCTTTAACCCCACTGTCGATGGAGACACGTGGAGAAGGTGAAGCCACTTGCCCAAAAGGCCATCTGCAAACACGCAGGACCCAGAACTTTGCTCACTGCCAGGCATCAAAAGCTGCAAGTCCTATCTCAGAGGGGAAATAAACAAATAACAAATTATTGGGAACGTCGTGATCCACAGACCTCAGCCTTCACGTACAATTTCTTGCACAAACAGGTGTTATTTTATAATACTTCAAAAACTGGAAATAGTGGACACCCAGGTGGCTGGCTCCCTCATTTAGGCTGAAACCCTTGCTTTTGGATTGCTAAAGGTAGTTGAGATAAACCCAACCCTGGATTTTCTATAAGAATCAAATAATCAAGTGGGTTTTTTAACTGACAAGTCAACTCCCAGTGCAGAGATTGCCCTTACACCATTTTATTCGCAGATGCCATTCCATTCATGATTTTTACAGTATTTTGAATTCAAAAACAAAAAAGGAGACAAGAAACACCTGATCACAAAAGCAGGAAGAAAAGGACACTGATGAGAGATGGAAATTCAGAGTAATTAAAACTGCTCTTGATTCTATTTTTACTGAAGTTAAATGCCACTTTACTGATAACTTTACGTGTCCTACAGCTTTTCATTCATTCCAGTACCCTCGACGTTATTCACATGTGAGAAATTTAAGAAAGAAAAGCCCAGAATTGAAAACAAAAAGCTCCTCAGCATTTAATATTACAACACATACAAAAATAAATGTAATTAGTGACCTATGGGAGGGGTGTGGGGGGCTGAGGGTTGGGGGGCAGCATTACTAAAACTTTTATAAAGATAATTACCTGATATAAAAAGCAACTAACAAGACCATTCTGCATTGGATATTGTCCAGAAAAAGAAAAAATTAAACCTATGTTGCTGCTTCAATACCATCTAATACTAGGAACTGGCAGAAAAACATCTATTCTATGAATAATAGCTCAACAGTCCCAAAGGACATCAATACATGAATAAGGAAAAAAAAAAAACCAACCTCAAGCCTTTCCAAAATGGTGCTAATGCTCCACTGAAACTTAATTTTATAATTTACTGGCAGTCAAGATGGCAGGAAATAAAATAATTTGCTATATATTCTGCACAACAAACCCCCTGCTTTTCCTGGGAAGGGTAATTATCCCTAAAAAAAAAAAAAAAAAGAAGAAAAAAAAAATACGACATCTCATATTAAGCTAAAGTCTCATCAAGAAGAGAAAGAGTGCCTCATTACATGTAATTACCAGGGAATTAGAAACATCATTTAACTAAATGAGCGAATAATGCTCAGGATATTGAAGAAACTTGCCTGCACTTCTGCAGAGCACTCTAAGTCCCATTACAAAAATTGCACCTCTTTAATGGAATAATTTTAGGCCTTGTCTGCCTTGCTTTAAAAATAAAGAGCCTCAGAGAGGCAGAAAGAGGCTGAAACTACCATAAACAACTGTTGAAAAGAGCTGCAGAGTAGGAGTAGTCTCTACTGGATACCATGATTTAAAATGACTCATAATCTAACATAATCATGAAAATTAAACCTAAGGACTTGGGTGGGAGGATGGGAAAGAGGGAGGGAAACGAATTACCCTTTTTAATTGTACTTACTCAAGACTACAATGTATTTATAATTATACATTATAGATAACGGGTGAAAGATTCTAGGTTAAAGGTAAATCTCATCCAGGGGGATGAAAGGCTGCTGCATTAGAACCCAGCTCAAAAGGAAAAAACACAGGCATACCTGCTGAGAGATACTCACTGCCCTGCACCGCAATTTTTCTCTAATAGTAAAGAGTTACTGGGGGAATTAATAATGCCCATGGTAATGCATTACATGCAAATGACATAAAGCACAATCTCCACTTCAGGAACTGTGTATCCGCCTCTAACGGGGATTCTGATGCTACAGTAACAAATAAAATCTGGAAAGCATTATCTGCCACCATTTTGATGCAGAGGTTGATCCCGTGCCAAGAGAAACAAGGTTTTCCTTGCTGATTTTTAGGCAGAGGAATTGTCTCCAAGCCTTCCAGCAAGTCACTGAATTGAAAAGGTCTCCCTGGAGTTCAAAAGGTTTCGGGTGAGGGTTTGAATCCTGGTTCCACATCACTCAGAGAGGAACTGAACAACCCGAGTGATGTTACAGCAAAGTCCCGTGGAAACAGCTTCCAAGCTGATGTACAGGAAAAGCATCAAGGTGCTGGTTTGGTTTTTTAAATCAAGCATCCTTAGAGAAATTAAAAGTGTAAAACCAAAACAATAAGGGGAAACACATACTGCATCACCTGACACATGTACACGTCCTCCATTAACATTTACATTCTCCATTTCCTTCTCTCTGCAAACATCAAAACTCCTCACCGTAGAGATTCTCAGCAAAATAAGGGTGACTTGCTCTTTCCTGCAATCAGTTCCTCAGCAGAGCCAGAGGTTACCCCCACAAATACCGAGATAAGGGGAAGAAAAAGGAACTACAGTCCCGAAGTGTCGAATCTGGACATCTCTGGGTAAGGTGGGATAGCAGAAAATTGATTCATTTTGCTCCTTTGGAGCCCGTAAACATTTCAGACTCTCACATCGGCTCGGTTTGTGATGAGAACAGCAAGAAACTCTGTATGCTTGGGGGGGGGAGGTGTGTTTTAGTTTGGGGTTTTGATGAAGACAATCCAGAAAAAAACCCCAACTTGTGAAAACATTAGTGTGCTACTCAATATTTCAATGTCTGCCAGGTCGAAGTTCTGTTTCACCTGATTGTAGAAATGGAGGCTTAATGAAATTTTAAATATTTAAACCAAAAGAAACAACAACAAAAAAAAAAATTACCAGTGACACAGAGAAGGAGAGTAAACAGAATTCTATGGAAAACTGAAATTTCCAGAAGGTGAAGGAGGCAAGAGAATCGCTCACAAGGAGAGAAAGGGAATTGGTTAATAGGCAGGGTGTAAGGTCACTCTGTGCTGGTGAATCCCAACGCTGCCAAAGGCTCCACAATCTCAGTGACTGATTAAGAGAAAAGCCAAGGTTTTATCCTGTCTTTGGGCAAACAGCTTCCAAAACAAGGTTTCATCCTATGCTGGACCGATCAAGGTACTGCATATAATGGACACTTGAGCAAACGGCACTGTTCGTACAAACTAATTGAAGAAGGGTACTGGAGGGTCTTAACCTTCATTGATTTTCTTTATATATATTATTTTTTTTAAAATTTATTCCTGGTTTTCTAAGGAAATGAGATTCGTGCAGTGAAATTGTCTGTGTCTGTCTGCCCGTCCCTTCTCCTCTCATCCCCCTAATAACTTTGGAACTGATTGACCAATTACAGCCGAGTTGGACAGAGGAAGGAGGTCTCAAAGGTATCAGATTCCCGTCTCCCTCATGAAAGCAGGCAGCCAAGCAGAGGAGACAGCCTTTAATAACGCACCCGGCAAGGGACAGCCAGGAAACCTACCTGGGAAAACTTTCCTCCTGATGGTGGAAGAGTTTAAGTCTAAACTTGACGTCTCAGGTGTCCCAGAAACACCCACAAAACCCAACCCCATGGAAAATCAGACCTTGTCCTGTGTCTCACTGAATGACTTGTTCGCTATTTAGATAAATTCTGGGTTTGTATGGACAATCTTGAGACCAACACAAGAAGAAAGAAGACACAAGTGCCCAGGAAGGAAATCTGACTTGGGTTGGCATTTACAGCCTCCCTATTGATTTTTGCCTCCACCACCAAAAAGGGCTGTAATTCCAAAAATCTCCTGCCTTCCTCAGCTCATCCTTAAAACTCTCACTTCTAACCCCATTATCTGCCTAATTAAATTTTGGATGTATAAAACTGTTAGACCCATCTTTTGGGAGACTGTAGGCTTTAATCGCAATTACACGCTGCATATTTCATGATATATATCTTTTGAGTATAATTAGGACTAAAAAAAAAAAAAAAAAAAGTAATCCCAAAAAGATGTTTAATAATTTAAATCCTGAGGATTTGATTAAAAGCATCCGAGAATTGCAGATGACAGGAAAAGAACAGAGACTCCATTATAACCACGGGAAAAACTCAAGGACTTTAAGAGCCGCTTTTATTTTTCAAAACCAAGCACCACAATCTTAAACACAAAGATTTTAAGCAGGAGCAGACAAATATGTTTTTCCCCAGATATCGTCCTGCCTTTTCATTTGTGGAACAGGACCAAGCTTTTGGCACGAAAGGCCAGATGTTGCATTTGAAAAGTTTCTCCACCGCTATTTCTCACAGTGTTTCCCTCCAAAAATCTCATTAGCAGGAATTAATGTGCTCTGACAGAAGCAGGACACTTCTCTTACCGCTCAGGCAGCTTCACCTTCAGTGATCCTGGTGTTGGCAGGCCGTGACGTAGAGCCTGAGCAGGAGGAATCAAACAATCTCAGCATTAACAAAAAATAGAGATAGAAGAGAAAAAGCCAAAGTCATGTTCTCCAAACCTGTCATTTACAAATACAACAGAGATTTATACAGTCTGTGTCACCAGTTGACCTATTTAAATGACACAGAGCATGGCATGGATTATCAGCAGCAAGAAAAAAAGAAATTTAAAAAATTACTATATATTAAAAATAAACCTGGAAGAATAGGCTGTATGTGGAACTGGGAACAGGGAGACTGTATTTGTTTCCAGGGAAAATATACCTGCAGCCTCTCAGCAACTTGGCAGCAGTGGAGGAGCATCCCTCAAGGCACCAAAGCCAGAGCTCCCCGTTTGACCCTGCAGCAACAGCAGCCACTGACTCCCCAGCAGCACGTGACGTGTCTCTGTGGGACGAGAAAACCCATTTGTCAGGAAAAGGAACATGGTAAATATATATATATATATATAAATATATATATAGGTTTTTTTCTTGCTGTCTCCACTTTTTTTATCTGCTGCACAGGCTACAGCTCTGCAATTATTTTTCTTTTGAGCTTTACAAAGCAGATTACAAATTCTCTACTTAATAGTCTTTGATTTGGGGGCCTGAATTCCACATTTTTTTCCTGCCTAGATAATATGTAGAAATACAATGGCTTGTTTTATTATTATTTCCCAAAGCACAACCTCTACAAACGCTTGCACCCTCTCTCCTTTCATCCTGTTACCTTTATCCTTCGCTAAAGCAGCAAATAAAACAAATCTTCGTCGTCTGTTGGACCCTCTTTGTGCTTCTTAGTACTGCTACAGATCAACACAATAGTGTCTACTGTACCATCATGGAAGAAAAATTTGCATTTAAGAAGACTCATCATCTAAGGATCTTACCTCTCCTTGAACGACTCGGTCTCATTTACCTTCACACGGAAGCTCCGCTTGTTCGACTGACGAAAAAATTACATCACTGGCATAAAAAAAGATGAACTGAAATAACTCCCCACAGCAAGGCTAGAGCAGAGGCAAAAAATTAAACCAATTACATGAGCGAGGAATCAAGAAATCCGCTCGAGCCCTGCCTTTGCTCTGTGACAAGGAAATTCGTTTCCTTATTCTGTGCCTTTGTTGACATCTGTGGAATGAGAATATTCTTTTCCCCCAACCTCTGGCTCCTGGAGAGCCAATTCTCAAGCTGGCATTGTTTCCTACAACGCATCTGTGCAGCCCTGAGAGTAAAGCCAGCGCTGTCTTTCCTGTGTTGTTGCTGCTGCAGAAGGGTTGCAGGAGACACAAGCTGAGAAAAGCAACCCTTGCCCAGTTTAATCAGTGGGAACTCCCTAGAGCAAGTGAATAAATTATAACTTCGGTTTTGCTTGATGCTACCTTGCTCTGTTTGTACCTAAAGAGAGTATTGTGGGTTTCTGTAAGTGGGGAACTGATTAAAACATACAACTAGATGTGCCGCTGGTACAAGAGTTGTTCAGTGTCAGCTGTAAGCTTAAGCTACAACTATGGAGAGGTTGATGTAGTTTAAATGTATCATAGAATCATTCCAGTTGGAAGAGACCCTTGGGATCATGGAGTCCAACCATCAGCCCCACTCTACAAAGTTCTCCCCTACACCAGATCCCTCAACACCACATCTAATCTACTCTTAAACACAGTCAGGGATGGGGACTCCACCACCTCCCTGGGCAGCCCATCCCAGGCTCTGACCACTCTTTCTGTGAAGAATTCTTTCCTAATGTCCAGCCTAAAGCCATTATTAGCCACTAAGAATCAGGCACTCCATTAACCATATACAAATTCAGAAGCAGGCACAGAATGAATACATACATTGAAATTAAGAAGTATGATGGCATTGTTCAACGGGACACTGGTGCAGAGCTTTCTCCCAGGTGTGCCAGGACACACCACCAGGTTAAGCTGGGAAGCAGGAATCAGAGCTGAAATGAGATTTTCTGCTCAGGTGGTACAGAAAAATAAAAGTTTGTTTAACAATTTCAGAGTTTTTAAATAAAGAGGAATCCCTGCCTTGGTTACAGACTAGTTTGTTGTAACAGGAGCAATGACAGGCAAAGGAATGCTCAGATGGAGCAGCGCTACAACCACAAGTACAACTGGTACTCACTTTTCTTCCCTGCCTGAAGACAGAACCAGTTAAAGCACACCACTACCCAGCAGATGCTCCTCTAACCTGTGCTTGAGAAATTCCACAGATGGAGAGGCTACAGCTTCCCCAGGCAATTTACTCCAGGGCTTAACCATCCTCACACTTCAAAAGTTTTTCCTAATGTCTAGACTCATCTCTGCTGCAATTTAAGCTCATTACACCTCCTCCCAGTCCCAGTGGACATGGAGAACAGTTTATTCCGTTCCACTTTGCAGGTAATCACAGGAGACTCCGAGGACAGATTACATCCCCCCGTGTCACTGTCACACGTTGGCACATCCCTACCTTTTCACGCCACAGGAAAACGTAGGATGTGGTTAAAAAAGTGCCGTGCCCGGAGCTTCAGGAAATAAGACACTTTCCATGGGAGGTGCCTTTAGTTAGAGGAATATCTGGGTGAGTCCTGTATTTGACTTTTCATCCCTAAATTCCACGTATCTAGACGTATTACAAAGCATCCCTTAAATACTGTTTTGAACAAAGGAGCCGGAGGCGTTTCAAAGCCACCGCCACGCGGCCGGGGGGCCAGCAGCCCTATCGGTTGCATATTGACAAGAAAATTACTAGTGTTGTGGTTATGATTATACTAAACAACATAAAAGCAGCTAATGGCGTAATCACCAAGACAGATGTCTGCTAGTCAGAAGAAATAGGTTCTGCTCCAGACCACTAATGCCAATCACTGATGGCCGACGCGTCACTTAGGCCAACATTTGCAAGAGCATCCGACAGTAGAACCCCCCCTTCCAGCTTTTGGGGTATCTGCCTTTAACAGATGCACCAGCCCAATTACTGCTGAACTGAGTGACTACGTGATGCCAGCTACAGAAAATCCTTCATTTTCAAGGCAGTAAAAACTACTGGACACTTAGAACAGTGAGAGCTGGTTAAGGAAGATGGAGCCAGCAACGCCTACACAGCTTGGGAATCCTCATTCTCAACGGCATCACGAAAATCTCCCTGTGTTCAGAGCTCAGAGTTCAGCTTGGGACTGGGTTTTGCTCTGGAAAAACGTCCATCTAAAGGACACGTTCTTTAAATATATATTTGTTCTAATCACAGCAGCACAAAGCATCACGTCTGAGATGCAGCAGAGCTCCAGCCCTGTAGCGGTGACCATACAGTGATTGGTTTGAAGTACTGGCCGACAGAAAAAAGTACTTACCAGCTTCTGAAAGATTCAGGGCACAGATGCCACTTGGCTTCCACCACCACCGTGTTACGAGGCTCTTGTGAGAGACAACCCGGGGTATTTTTCCCTGCAAGCAGTCAGCGGTGATTGATGACTCTATTAGAATGAGGGCTGTGACTCCGTGTTTCCTCCGTGTATGGCCCTCAACACCGGGCAAAAAGCAACGGCTTAAGGAGCATTTTTTAGCTCTCAGGTCCTCTGATCAAGAGTCAGTATATCCTCTTTGTTTGGCTGCTTGTTACACAGGTCAAAAAAAAAAGGGCTTGTTTCGTCATGTCTCCAGCTCATGAACCTCTGCCTTGCCCTGCATTTCTAGAAGACAGCTGATAAAAGGAAGATTAATCTTGTAAAAGAAATACCCAGATTCCAAGCGCCCGCATTCGCATCCGACATAGGGACACAGCTGTAGCCCTGACCAGTTCATGCTTCTCTTTTCCATAATGCCTGGATGTCTCACCACTTTCTGCAGGTTGGTTGTTTCAAAGTATTTACATAAAACGCCAGCACACCACAAGGAATTCTCTATTTTGGCTTAAAACCATTAGGAACTGGTAAATCCAATCTGTTTTCTTCTCCAGATCTTGGGCTACCTTTGCCTGCTGAAGCGTGCAGATCTCAGCACACCAAGCATTGACAGTTTTCTTTCCCCCTGCCTGATGTTTACCAATGAACAGTTCCAGAGGTGGCATCGTTTCCAGGCCGTTAGGTGTCTACTTTGTTAAGCAAACTATTTGGAATTCCCCTTTCTCTTTCTTTTCCCCACTGGCTCTTTCATAGAATCATAGAATCATTTAGGTTGGAAGAGACCCTTGGGATCATCAAGTCCAACCATCAGCCCTACTCTACAAGTTCTCCCCTACACCAGATCCCTCAACACCACATCCAATCTACTCTGAAACACAGTCAGGGATGGGGACTCCACCACCTCCCTGGGCAGCTGATTCCACTGACTGACCACTCTCTCCGTGAAAATTTTTTTCCTAATGTCCAGCCTAACCCTACCCTGCTGCAGCTTGCAGCCATTCCCTCTTGTTCTGTCGCTCATTGCCCGTGAGAAGAGACCAGCACCAACCTCTCTACAATGCCTTTTCAAGCAGTTGTAGAGAGTGTTGAGGTCTCCCCTCAGCCTCCTCTTCCTCAAACTAAACACTCCCAACTCCCTCAATCCATCCTCATAAGCCTTATTCTCCAGGCCTCTCACCAGTTTCGTTGCCCTCCTCTGTACTCGCTCCAGCACCTCGATATCTCTGTTGTGCTGAGGTGCCCAGAACTGGACACAATACTCAAGGTGCGGTCTCACCAGTGCTGAGCACAGGGGGACAATCACCTCCCTACTTCTGCTGGTTTCTTCAGCATGCTCCCCACAGCTCTGCCTCCGTGGCTCCCCACTCTATCCTCTCTCCACCCCACATATTCTTTCCTCCACATCATCACTAAGCCACCTGCTCACCACACCCAGCTTATTTGTGCCTTCACACGTTATTTATTTGGACCCATCCTCACTTCAGGTCTCTTTTCTCCACAAGCAGGTCACTGTTACGCTTCTAGGCAACAACAAAATAATCAGTTTGTGGGCTCAAGCTTCTATTTCATAACATTACACTGTCTCAGCCAAGAGGAGACGGAGAAACAAGATATTGAGTACGTTCACTCTGCAAATATATATGTTTTTAAACCTCTACACACATACACATTGCTGGATATTGCATATCTGGGACTCTGGAATGCTTGGCAGTGTTCTGAACACAAAGTCTGCTGTCTCAACCTACAGTTATTCTCCACATAAGGGGTTTTGGTCACTATTTCTGTGCTAAGTCACTTGCAAAAACCTCTGATTCCCATGTTTAGGCCTCTGACCCTACGCATCAACTCATCCCTCAAAAAAAACAAACAATTTTTAAAACCCACCCAAACACCAAGGGTTCACCACTTCCCAAGGTAACATCAAAAATTCCACCTTTGCCCAACAACAGCCACATACCCTCAAGGCCAAAAGGCCAACTGAAGCGGGCAGGAACAGGGATGGTGCACGTCTGTGAGAGGAGAGGCTGGATGCTACCGCATCCAGGGAGATTCTTTAAAGATTCAGGGAGATCTTTAATTCCACCAAACCTATCAAAACCAGTTTCTATGATCAAAGAATCTGTATCTAGCTCACGACAGACTACAAAATCTTCCACATCCAACTCATTTACTACATCTACCTGGTAGGTGTGTTAGCTTTCTGCACAGCCAGAGCTCGGCTTCCTCTCCATCACCACCTTTTTCGGAAGGATCAGGCACTATTTCTGCTGTCATCAAGTTTTTCTGGACGGTAATAAAGCACTCCCACCAGGCAGGCACTGGTAACTCCCAACAGAATTAGCTGGGAGTAAAGTCTGAATCCAGTCAGCATTGCAAAATACCCACACCTTAACCACCTTTGGTAAGGCCCCAGATTTTTGTTCTGTCCCTCCTCTCCATTCACTACAAAGTGAATACTTAATATTTAAGTACTTCCCAGAAGCAACCTACTGTTAAGAGAGCAGTGTGACAGTCTGTTCTGCAAACAGAGCTGGATGAGATGGCTTTTACTGGTGGCACTAATCAGACAGTGTTTATCTTTACAAGCCCGTCAAGAATACGCAACATTAATACACTTTTTAGCAGAAGATGGATTTGGAGGCTTAGTCTCTTGATCAGATCTACATTCCCATTTAGAAAACAAAACAAAAACACACAGTGTCCAGGTTGTTTTTCTAATACCATTGTTCTAAGTTCAAGCATCTTCTCACACCAACTCCCCAACTCCAAAATCCTCAGGGGACTGATACAAAACCTGATTATGGATTAGACTTCCTACCAACTGGCAGCAAGGCCCAGCAGACAAACGGTGTATTTTCATGGGGTTTGTTGCCAGAATGACATTTCCACTCTGGGAAAACTCCTCTTTTCTACCTTTCCACTTGTGTCACTCCTGGGCTACCAGATCGGATCTGCAGACTTGGAACAGACCCCTCAGCTACTGGGTGAAACTGCATTTGCTTCTGTCTACCCTCAATGCTTCCCAAGCATCATCAATTTTATGGTTTTATGTAGTATGTGAAAAAAAACACCCACAAAGTACCACACAGTCAAGTTCTTTCTTACCAAAACAGTTAATTGCTCTCCATCAAGATAAACAATCCTACCTAATGCTGCTTTAGGCCCTGTGAGAACCATTGCCTGGAGAACCAACATCCCCCAGGAATGAAGGAATTTCCAGTTCATCTCACCAGAAAAAAGACAAGAAGTTGAGAAATTTTCCATCAGGAAGATCTAGAACTCAAGAACTCTTACAACTTAAAAAGGTTTGGTCTTTCATAAACAGTAAAAGGTTGTTACACAAAGTATTTGTTTTCAAAAGAGATATGGATATTTATTGAACAATTATGAAACCACTAGAAGTTTTCATAATTAGATACTACAAAATGTGGTAAGTTTTTATAAAGGTGTATTCAAAGTTTCCTACAGGACTGAACTAATTTAGCCACAGACAGCAGACAGAGGAAAGTTGCACTAGTATTACAAGTGAGCAAATGATGACAGATTAAGACATACTACAATATACAAACAAATAGTTCTTGGTTAAAAAGTACAAAGATCGTTCTTCTCACTTCTACTGGTTTAGTTTGTCTCGGTGGGAGCAGGTGGGCAGCTCTTGTAGACACGTATCAGCAGAAGTTCAAGTAGACCTGAAATAAACAAATTGCATTTCAGCAAGGGATGTTCAGAGTAATGATAAGCAGGTAGAACATTCAAGAGTCTATAAAAGCAGAAGTGTGCAGAAAGACCACTGTCACTTGGACCAAGATACAATTAGTAATAATTTAGCAATCAGAAAGCTGATCTTGCTGTGTTTTCTTTATATAATATGGCCCCACCTTCATACATTCAAGAGTGCATCGTGCTGAAATGCCAAGTGATCCAAATTAATATGCAAAAGGATCACTATGAAGCAACTATTAGTCTTCTGTCCTAAGTAACCTATTTTTAGAATGAGCCAGGGATGACTCACAGTGCTGTAACATTAAAATATATGCATCAGTCTTAGTGCCCTACAGTTGGCACAAGCAACTTGTAAATGTCAGAAAAGCATACAAACCTTGTTAATGTTTTCAGAAATTCATTTAAAGATAGAAACAGGTCCAAAAAGATGCCTGTCTAAATGCATTGCAATTACGTTACAATTATTTTCCAAATACACAGATATGCTCTGTCTTTTCTCAGCTCATTACTGACTCAAACAATTTGCCCTTCTGGGATCAATTGTTTGCTAATAAATAATTGTTTACAGTCACAAAATGATATTAAGGAGTATTCTTATTAGTTTTCCTTCTACAGCCTAATAAGATTCAAAACTAGCTGATTCCCAAGAGTCTAACCTTAACCTTGCTGTGTTTAACAGCCCAGGAAATGATGAACCATCTGTTTCAGAAAATAATGGAGGGCCAAGAGGAAATATTGTTTAATTGTAGATTAACCTCCTCACAAGGCAGAATGAAGCATCTACAGAATTAGCAACCATAACTAGCAATGAACAAAAATAACTGAAAGCAGCTCTTATTATCACAAGACCAATAGCAGCCAGTATTCTTTTATCACTTTTTTTTTTTAAACCCTCCCAAACATACATAAAAGTACAGCTTGATTTTAAAAGTCAATTTGAAATATCGTCTTTGGCAGGCTGTGTGTGTGTGTGTTCTAATTATCTTTTCACTTGAGGAAGCCCCAGAACTAAATATTGAAATAGCTCTGGTTCTATTTTTCCATGAGTATCAAATTTACTAGAAAACAAACCACTCTGAGAGACTGTGAATTTATTCTTCTGTAACTTCCACCTCGCATCTCCACAGGGAGAAAAAGGCTGTTCCAAAGCAAAATTCAAGACACTTAGAGCAGGGTGGGGGGGAGGTCTTGAGGTTTTACACTCAAGAACTTTGATCACTTAATGTGTGTCTATTTACATAACCACTTAAGATAGGACTAAGTGGAGAGAGGACTCTTTGTCACAGAGTGCAGTGACAGGACAAGGGTAACAGCTTTAAATTAGAAGAGGGGAGATTTAGATTAGATACTAGAAATTCTTTGCTGTGAGGGTGGCAAGACCCTGGCCCAGGTTGCCCAGAGAAGCTGTGGCTGCCCCATCCCTGGAGGGGTTCAAGGCCAGGCTGGATGGGGCTTTGAGCAACCTGGACTGGTGGGAGGCGTCCCTGCCCAGGGGACAGGGCAGGGGGGTTGGAACTCGATGATCTTTAAGGTCCCCTCCAACTCTAACCATTCTATGGTTCTATAGTAAATAATGGAGACAACCAGATAAAGTGTAAGACAATTTAAGGAACAGAAACAACAAAAAAAAAAAACAACCAATGATAAACCCCAGGAATTTGAGAATAAACCCAACTGCTCCTGCACATAATGAAGAGCAGTACAATCCTGCACCCTGACAGCAATTTTTCTATGTAACACTCCCGCCAAAGCGAGCTCAACAGAAATCTTTTACCTCCATCAATCAGTTTGCCCCTTTTTGACAGCAACAATGACAGAGGAGTGTGTTATCAGAGGGCTGCAGCAAACTCCAATACACAGGGAACGGAGAAAGCTTTTCCCTGCTTTTACACACCCTTCCCAGAACGGTATCTACCTTCCTGTCTGGCTGTGACAGCTGGGTGCATACTCAGCGTGTAAAGATTTCATTAATTCCAAGTTTTAAATATCCAAACACAGTAACATTTACTCAAATAAATTATTCCTGAATTCTTCACTTAATTCTTGAAGCAATGAGCTAGCAATAACTCCACAGCCTCATATAATAGCACCTATTCACAAAGGATAAGGGTTTGACATTCTTCTCCTACTAAACAACTAGGCACAATTTTATCCATCAGACGTCTATCAACCTACGGATATTGAAAGCTTGGGTGAACAAGATAAAATCAAACCCAACCCTACTGTCAAGCTGCACTATCTGCTGGCATCAATAATGCTATTCATGAATTTAGGAAAATTAATAAATCTTGGGATGAATGCTCAGAAAAGCTCAAATACAGGTGAAGCATACTCACTTGGGTTTTGTTTCTGCGTCTGTCACTTGGCGAATATAGATACCATCTTCAGGATGCTCAATGTCATCCATCTCATACATATACGAAGAAGCTATTGCCAGGGTGGTTCCGTCGTTGCTGAAGGCGAGTGACGCTATGCTCGTGGGATACCGGTGGAACTGGCACAGCCGCTTTTTGTTAAACGGATCCCAGATATTTACAAATCCATCGGAGCCTCCTGAAAATTCAAGTTTAAACACTCTTTGTAAATTGTCATGGGGAAAACAGCAAGACTGAAAGGAAACAGCAAGGAAATAAAGAAAAGAAGGAAAATATAGAACTACCTGTAATTACTTTGTCAGTAAAAACACGGGGTTATATAGAGTTGTACAACTCAGTAAAGAGCACAACAATTATTTCCCAAAATCCCTGCTAAAGCAATTAACTCTTACTACAACAAAGAATTTAAAAGCTCTGCTCATTGCAAGAAATAAGATTAAATGCTTCAAAAGTAAGGGCACATGAAGCGAAGGTTGACCTGTTCAAATCACAGAATCACAGAATATCAGGGATTGGGAAAGGACCTTGAAAATCAAAACTAAATGAACTGCTGCAGGTGTAACAAAAACAAATTAAGCATGTACTGTACCTGTAGCAAACGTGTTGTGGACGTTGTGGAAAGAAATAGCATTGACTGGATAAATCTGCTCAATGTTGTTTTCCTTCAAACGGTGACACTTGAAGGCGTATTTCTTCTTCTGGATTTCCGGACTCGGATCCAAGTATTCCACGGCAACACGACCTTCGATAGAACTTAGCACATAACCCTACCAGAGGAAAAAAAAATGGAGACTTTAGGACTTTGGAATGCACATTTTAGAAGTTTACAACTGGAGAAGAGATTGCTGTATAATCGATCTTATACCCCTCCAAATTCAAATATTCGAATTCTAAATAGGTGAAACAAACAGGCTTAAACTGAGTACAACCAGAAAATGTTTGTTACCACAGATCCACTGCATCATAAAATTTGCTTCTACACAAGTAATAATGCAGAAAAAAAACAAAACCAAAGATAAAAAAAAAACCCAAATACAAATCCCCACAACAAACAAACCCCACAAACTTTCTGAAACATTCTCATGCCACCGTAGTTTGAAGCTGACAGTAAAGACTTTTAACTACCCCTGCAGATCTAAACAAAGGTTGATTTGGGGGAAAAAAAAACATTAAAGAGTTAAGAACCTCCTGTATCTGCCCACCCATCCCCCAGGGCCTAACTAACGATCTCAAATATTAGAGACGCCACAAGACTATTTAGTTTCAGAATTGCATTAAAATTAGTTCAGAGCTTTATACTAGCAACTAACCACTCAGGTTGAAATAGTATTTCCAGTGAAACTTGATGATAAGTGGTGCCCACTTATCCAGTTAATTACAGTCCTGACTTAAGAGCAACCCGAGATGCTTATTATAACTTCAGAGTTAAGCCCATAATACATCTTTTCAGAAATAGGATCATGAAGATATCTAGCTGTAGCAAGGTCCTTTAAAATCCATAATACAATACAATCTGGAAGATCAGCTTGTTTTGCTACAACTAGAACTGAAAACGGACAGAGCGTTCAGGCCAGTTCAAGAACAATAAACCAGGTCTTGCAACCCCTCTACTATCACTACGTGCACGGGAAAACTCCCCTCCGAGTTAGAAAAATCTAATCTGCTTGTTCTACTTCAGGAAGTGCAGCTGTGGTATTTCTGTGTGTCAACCTGTATGGAACAGCTGTGTGATCACCTAATTGTACAATTCCCCCTAGATAATGGATCACGGGTTCTTGAGTGCACGACACAGACTCCGAGTTTAAAACACAAAAGAAAACCAAAACCCAAAAAATACATATACATATGTATATAAATGGCATTCATAGTTTGAATCCTGCCCCTGTTCACAGCCTGGTGAAGAGCTCCAATGCCTAAAGGCTGCCAATTCTGTCATCTCTTCTTCTGCAACTTTGGGGGGAGGAGAGGGGGAATCAGTGTTTGTTTTGTTACTGAACCACACATCAGTATTGTGATGCATTAAATAGGCTATTTTTAAAAAAGAAGACAAAACAGAGAAAAAAAAACAACCCTAAATCATAATATGCTGGTGAGTCAGTGGCAAACACTTCTAAGCTACACTATTAAGAACACTTAACCTGGAACAAGAAGCCTCAATGCCATTTTTTTCCCTTTCTTCCCAGAGTTCAATCACAAAAAAAAACTTTGAAGACCAGAAGTTTTTCTAAAACGATAAAAAGTTGCAGAAAAACTTGAAAAACAAAACTACCTTCTTCCTCAAGAATGCCCAGCAGCAATGTAATTACCTGTTTGTTTGGAAACGCTCTGATACAGCGGGTCTGGTATTTCAGACTCGACTCTCTTCGCTGCTGAACGTAACCCATGTTCCGCAAATCCCACACCAGCACCCTCCGGCCTGCCGTCCCCACAATCAGTCTGTCCCCAGACACAGACAGCGTGTAGACCTTGGGAAATAAATAAGTTAATTAATTAATTACAATATTTAGCACTTAACAGCCTGGGTATCTGGTGTTATTTCTACAAAACAGCGTCAGTGATATGCAGTAACAAAACACACAACATACACAATAAAATCCATAGCTCTAAAGTCCATAGCTCCAGCCTTTACCTTTCATTTATAACACACATTTGGGATACACAGCTGTGTATGCAGCTGGTTAGTGATAAGACACTGATGCAGCATTTCAAAAGCTCACCCTGAATTCTGTACCTTACCACACCTGGAAAAATCCAGCTGGATGCAGCATCATATTGCTAAGTTAGCAAATAAAAAATATAAGTACTCAGCATAGACATGCACTTGTGGAATTGTAAATTTCAAGCATGTTCAGTTACCAGTCCCCAGATCCTGGTGATATCTAAATCTTCCACACCTGAGATTTCCTCCTTTTGCTATTAGAACCCATGTTCTAAATGCTACAGGTGTGCAGAAGCATTTATGTATAATGCAAAAGGGAAATCAGCATTATTCAAGTTCTCCTCAAAATTTTTCTCAAGCATTAAATTTATTGGGTATTTCAAGGCAAGAGAAAAACAGATATAAAGTAACAGGGGCAAGGTGGGGAAGGGGGCATGGATAATGGAAATCATCTCTGTTTGGTACACACAGCTTGCATTCCCCACTGTCAATTCTCCATCCTGCACAGTCCGACCATACTAAGTCGTGTATCTTCTCGGTTTTACTCCACCCGGTAATCATGTAGATTTCAAACAGAATAGTTCAAGTTGAGCTTCATGTTAATAAAGAGAAATACACTGCCAAGAAACCATTTCAAATAAAACCCCAAAAAACAGCACTTTGTATGCTTTAATAAAACTAAGTTGAATTGAAGGAAGCAATATGCTTGGCATTAAAAACCCTATCTCTCGGAATTTCAACGCTACTCCAAAAATTGGCTCAGCAGCTCTAATCATTGTTTATCAAAGTTCACGTCAAAGCATTCAGCACAGAAATTGTTTTGTTTCCAACTATTACTTGGGATAAAGCTAATCTGGGAATACATTAAAAAGAGAGAGCAAGAAAAAAGGCTCAGTCAAAACCTGCGTGTTACCACATGAGCTGTTGGTGCAGAAGCGAGGAGGATTCCAGCCACCTCCAGCTGCCCTGTCGCTGAGCTGCTGACAAGAGCAAACTTATAATAAGCTTTGAAAAAGTCATCTAATGGAGCTAAATACCTAGGAAACAGATCTTGTATACACCTCGGGTCAGGAATCAAAAATGTAAGAGAGCCGGTATCCCCCAGAAGGATTCAGTTTACTTTTGGCACGTGCCGGTACAGTCTCACTCAAGCCCCTGGTTTCGCTTTCTGCTTCCCCAAATAAAGCCTAATATAAAGCGATTTGATTCTGGTAAAACCGCATTGAAATCTCAGGTAGCTTTTTTCTTCATTTGCTGTATGTGTTTCTGGAGAAACTGCATTTTCAAAGAGTGAATTTCTAATAAAACCCCTCAGCAGACAGGTGTGTTCACATGTGTATGAACAGCTACAAACTTCCTTTACCCAATCCACGTCCCCTCAGTGTGCATTCTTGCTCTAAAATGTGATTTCATCTTAAGGTGGGAAACGTCTTGTAAGTTTACACAGGAGTTGCCTAAACTTTCTGATGATCCCAATTGCCAAATCCCACCTAGGTATAAAAAGGGCAAGAAAACCTTTGAGTCAAGAGTGAGTTATACACTGTAACAGGACTTTTCTTTTTAAAATCTCCCTTCATTATTGGTAAAAGGATTAATCCAAAAATCCTAACGTTATATAAAATGTGTTTGTATACACATATGGAAACAAAGCCCTAAAGAACATTAAATATCTTAAATCTTCTTTACAAACCGATGTCACACCTGTACAGTAAGTGTTCCTTCTACACTACACAATCATAAATCAAACTGTCGTGCAGCTGAGTAGGTGTACACATTCATCAAAGGCAGCATTAAAAAAAATGACATAATGAACCTCAGCGAGCCAATAAGCAGCTTGATTCACTGTGGCTGTCCATTATGTGATACTCTGTCAGCAATTTATCACCGTTCTTTACATGCTACATACAACAATAAATCAAAACTAGAACTAATGCAATTACTTTATTCTGCACAAAAGGTCTTGCCAGAAGTAGGTTCAGCTGCGTTGTAACAAAAGTAAGAGCTATTTAGGTGCAACAGGAACCCTAATGATGGCTCATAATTATGACTTGACGATACAACGCGACAGAGCTACGTGAAATTTTTAAAAAACATAAGCAAAAAAAAGTATCTGTACATAAAATTATCCAGCAACCCTGCCTGTGCTCAGAAGGCTGGGAAAAAAACCCTAGAAATTATAGGAATTCTCTCAGTGACACCACTGTAAACGGCATAAGGATTAAGGCACCATGCAACCCTTAGCAAAAGCTCAGGACAGTACATTCTTGTGGTCTCTCATCGGCACAGAGGAGGTGAGTGTTAGCAGAATGTCTGCATTTACTGGGCATTAGTCCAATGACAGGTGAATTCCACTACAAGCAATTCTGCTCAATCTTTAGGTACAAGTGGAAAAAACCAAAAGTATTCTTTCCAGCAACATAAAGAGTCTCCTACTGTATTTCTATGCACACTTCAAAATTGCCAGGATTTGATATATCTAAAAGTCAAAACTGATAGAGCATATTACAGTTAAGCCAAGGATTATTAATGATTGCATCAATTTCACACGCTGGTCTTGTTAGGTTTTCCTTCCTCAAGTTTGTTTTAAATTATAAGAATCTGATTTACCTCAAGTGCTAAGAGCTAAGTTACACTCTCCTATCAATCAACCTTAACCTAAAATTGCACTATATTCTGAATATCAATGTTATAAAATGCAGTATTTTCACAGCTGAAAAACCATTAAACAACTTTTCAAACTGAATTCAGTTTAAGGCAGTGTCCTGTGTGGTGATGCTTGACCAGATGCTGGATGTATTATTTAATGTACCATCTAGAATACAGCACCCATTACATACCTTTTCAGGCTGAGAGAAGGTTCCTGCATTGCAAGGAGTTCTGGGATCCCACAGCTTAACTGTTTGATCCCAGCTTCCAGTCACCATGACATTCACTTCTGGGCAATACTCAACACACCTGATAGGAGCATCGTGAGCACCAACAAGGTTTTCTGGAAGAAAATACGATATATTGTAACTTTATTGGCTCTACAAACAGACAGAATGTGTTAAATAAAGATTTTTTTAAAAAAAAAGGACCCACTACTGCAGTACAAGCACCCTATTTTCTGACATTCCCACAGGTGTATTGATAGACAGGGAGTCCCTTTAAGGATAATTTTTGCCAAGATCAAAAAAGTTTAAATTTAAACTTATGTCTCCTGAGATTATGAGCTGAAGTTAAGAATTTTAGGCAGCCACAAAGAGATCTTCAGAAGTATAAGGAAGTGCTCAGCCTCAAATGGCATCACAACCTGTGGCACAGACCCGAGGACGGAAAGCAACTTAAGCTTGTATATATTAACATCATGGCAAAAGAGAGTAATTATTATAACTTAAGATCACATATTAATAAAAATATTAAACACTTCTAGAAAGTAATCTCTAACAGAATTGTGTGACCTTTTTCATAACATTAGAGCACACACACACTGGCTATTGGCTGGTTCCGGTGATCGCATTTGTCCCAGGCTGAGATTCCCTTTTCTCTTTAACACTCAAACACAAAAAAAGGCAGATGAAGTAGCTCTGTATTTTGCACAATGAGGCACTGGAACTGTGTTACTTTCAAGCAATCTTTATTAGAAAAGAAAAAAATGCAGTATAAGGCTATGATGTTTGACACAGCTTTATATATGTTCTGCCCATAAGCGATAGATCACTCTAAATACATCTAAACCACGAAGTTTTGGAAAATAACATGCTCATTTTTAGTTCAGCTGAGCTAATTCCCCCTAATTGAAACACTCTGGCTACGGCAGAGCGGGATTATCCCGAGAAATCCAATTCAAGGCATCCCACAAGTGCCTACAAAGCTTCCTGGCAAAGGGCCAAACGCTTCCACGCTCTTAGGTGGTAGTTCTGAGGGCCAGCAGTTGTTCTGCTAAAGAAAGGCACACGCGACGCGAACCTGAAGTCAACGGTGTGACAACAGACTGCTACTTCCTGTCCTCCCCTCTGCACCAACAGATAAGTAAATAAAAAACAAAAATACAGGTGTAAAATATATCAATGAATATTCATCATGAGAAAAGTTGAAGTGTGGGTTTAACAGAAGGGCTGAATCTGTGGCTGCCACAAGTGTTACAGCACCATCCTCAACTACAGAGCGAGGAACGCCACCCTGTCCAGCGCCTCGGTGACGAGACAGGGCTGTCACACAGCACAGGAGACTGCTGAGCACCGACACCTTAAATCAACAGAGGCTACTATTTAAAGCAAATACCCCCCAGCTAAAAAACTTGAAACATACTCCACTCATCCCAGTACATACATCTAAAGCTGAGGCCAGCTGTTGGGACCGCTTACAGAACTCAATCTGCTTACCTTGGTCCGTGTTTAGATCGTGCATTTTCAGCTGCTGATCTAACCCTCCACTCCAGGCATGGGTAGGATCCTGCAGAGCAAAACAAAGTTTCATCTCATAACATGCCTTAAGTTTTCCTTAAATGCATTTAGCAATTCCTGCTGAATATTTCATCTCCCAGGCTCATAACGCTTGACTTGTTTTCAAGTGTTTTGGGAAGCTGGGAGTTAAAGACACAAGGGTTAAGATCCGGCCCAGATCTAAAGCACCAGAAGACAGAAGCTTTGCAAAACGCTCAAGTACAGCACTTTGAGCTATACAGTTTTATTTTTAATTTAAAAATAAAACTAAAAAGAAACAAAAGCAGTCAAAGGCTGTATCAAATCGCTTGTATTTCTCTAACAACAAAACACATAATGTTTATTTTTTAAATGACCACTAACCTAACCCAGTTCCATCCAAGCAAAGTGTATCCCTTCTAAAACTAATCTGGAGACCAGGAAGCACTTGGGAACCTGTGTGCTGATCCACAGCACGGCATTAGCCACGTGACAAAACGTTCAGGGAAGAAAGCACAGGTGGAACTGAAAATCTAAACTGACCCTTAAAACATTCAGTAACAAATCAAGATCCAGGTCACTGGAGGACATGCCAGAATACAAGGAAAAAAAAAAAAAAAGCTAAATTAAACCATCCATTTCAAAAAAAATAAATAAAACTGGCACAAATAAACTTAAACCATTTGTATTTCAAATCCAGTAATCCAGAATCTGGTAAATGGCTCACCTGGAACAACGCCATGTGTCCAAAACAACCCGGTGTGAGCAGGTTAAAAAGAAGACACTAAGTGGCTGTGAGCACTCACTGGAAATAATGCTTTCTGGCCAGACACTGCCAGGACAGCTCTGTGTAGGAAACCCACACGATTTGCAGGAACAGCAGAAACCACCTCAAATTACTTTTGCCTGCCACTTCCCCCAGAAGTAAATTCCTCGAGCGCCTTCACCCTTCACAAGAAACATCTATATTTAGGACTAGAATTACACTCATTAGCAGAACAACTGGCAGAAGCAAGGTATTTTTTTAAAACTAGACTTCAGGTAAGATTTCACTATCACTATCCATTTCATTTCAGGGACTGACAATTTCTCACGCACCTTGAGTGCTGTACATCTATAAAATAATAGTTAAAAAAATAAAATAAAACCAAGACCCCACTTACATAAAAAGCACAGTCAAGAACAGCTCCTGAATGTTGATATTTGAGTCTCATGGTGTTGGCAGGAACATCATAGAGCCGGACAGTTGTGTCCCAGGATGAAACCAGCAGGAACTGCGATGTATTTGGACTAAACTTTACCGACGAAATACCATCGTCTGGAGTTTGATTTAGTTTGAACTCGTTCGATCCCGTCATCTAAAGACAAGACAGTAACGCACAGACAGCTCAGTAATAACAAGAGCATGAACCAGGCGAGTCAGTCAGTCAACTGATCCATCTTAAACGAAGCAGACCTGAAAAGTTCACTGCCTTTTACACAGAAGTTCAGAACACCCAGATTTCTGACAAACTCTCTAAATTTCAAGACGTAAATCACTGTCCAAACAATCAGTAAATTCCTCCCCCTATAGAGGGCTTTTAAATTTAAATATCGGATACGACACAGAACAGTATAAAAAGTGACTTTTTATTAGGATCATCTCTGAGCTTAGATACCATTACTTACAAATGTATTTTTCCCTCATGCTACTGTGTATGTGCATGACTACATCTTTAACAGTATTTATAAATTGCTGCAAACATCAAGAAGTTACTTTAAAAGACATGCAGGCAGGAAAGTATCCAATTTGGAAACACCAACATAAAGTGCTGATTTGTTCCTGATCGGGTACGACTTCCACATACATCCCAAAAGTACAACTGGATCTTCTTTTAACTAGTTTTGGGCTCTGCAGCTTTCCAATTCTTTGACTTCCATAAGTGCTATAAAATATTTCCAATGAAACAGCTTTAAGATTATTTTTTTTTTCCTTTTGGAGCCTAAAGGTCAGACAAGAAAGGAAATCTATGCTCTGGGGGGTAATGAAACATAGACCAAACCTGCAAATGTGATGTGAGTAGAGAAAAAAAAAGTATCAATTCAATGACAGATCGATGCCCATGAAGGTAACTCACTTCACAGGACTGGTTAGTTACAGACACAAACATTGAAAGGAAAGCAGAAACTTTGAGCAGCAAATTTCATCTGGGAAGACAGTGCACATCTTACAAATGCTCCAGAAAAAGACATAATTCATTACATAGACACTAACAAAATCAACAAAACTTTTGTTAAAGCCTCAGAAAGCCTTAACAGCACATTTCCCATATGCTACAAGGGCAGAGCTCAGATTTTCCTTAACACTATCACTCCTGAATTTGTATGTACAACTGCAAAGGTGAGATCTGGGAATAAATCAAGGGAGAGTGGTTCGAGGAACTAGGACAAGGGTCAAACTAAGAGCACTAGTATTCTGGTTCGGCACTTGTCAGAAACTGAACAATTATCAAGTTGTATAATACACACTACACATTCTTACACTGAAAAATTTCTGAAGTAGGAGTGTTGGTAGGTGATCTGCAAGACATCCTTAAAAAAAAAATCCACTGTATAAACAGAGTGGCATTTCTGCTATTTGAACATGGAGGGGAAAAAAATTAATTTAAGAATTAGAAATAAAACCTTCATCCTTGAGTCCTCTTTAGCTCTGCTTTGGAAATACTTGGGGGGAAAAAAAATTGCTTCAGACATACATATTTTTGTATGAATACTTCAGAGAATTTGCACTTTAAGTGGTGAAACACACCTGAGTATTTCAGAAGGATGTACAAAGACCCAAAATCTAAAGGAATTCAGAACAACTATGAGAATTAGGCTGGATGTGCTAATTATCTACTTGTGGCAGAAAATTCAACGAACAACAGTTCCAAACCAGCCCAAAAGCAATCAACAAGCACTTACTTACATCAGAAACCTGAAAGGATCTCCCAAAGATATTTTTAGCCCAGGAAAACATGTAGAATACTAGAACTAAAATACTTAGAATTTAAACGTGTCCTACCTTTTACGTGCTACCCAGATTATTAATTAATCTTTAATTAAAAAACAGCAACTAAAGAGCTCTATAGAGTTCTGCCTATTTTTCTAACTGCAACTGCTTCCCAACCATAACTGCCATGCCCACCCCAAACAACACAAAGTCCGGGTAAAACTTTCAAGCACCACAAGAGGTAACTCACAGAGAGGACACTACGGGGAGAGCACACGCTGCAGAAACCTCCACGCTGACTTAACTACAGGCTGCACCTTCGCAATTCCACCACTGCCAAAAGCTCGGGTTTACTGAGCAGATAAGATCGGTGCTTTTATAGCTCCTCTTAACATAGCACGGTCATTCGCCATCCAGCTACCCGGCAAGAGCTGCTGGAAGGAAGCGTTAGGACCATCAGCCTGCACTTTCTTTAAGAAGATATTAGAAGTACCGATTTCATCTTGCTCCTCTGGCCGATTCCCGCAACGCCACGGAAAACCTTCCTTCCTGCCTTAGCAGCGCCGGATGGCGGGAAGCACCGGGGCTCGCTCTTTTGAGGCGGATCTGAGGAATACGTCTGAGACGCCGGAGATGCTGCGGATGGAAGAGAGTGAGAAAAAAAGGCCCCAGGAACCAGGGGAGAACCGAGACCAGCGGCGAAGAGGGCGGGCGGGCGGCTGAGGGAAGGCCGGCCCTAGGCCGCGGCACCCGCTCAGCGGCCACGCAAGCCCGGTCGTACCCCGCAAACCCCTGCAACCTCCCAAAGGCCGAGCACCGGGTCTGGGCACCGTGACCGAGACTTATCCCCGGTTCCGACACCCAACCTCAATACCCAGACCAGGACCTCACCTCAGCGCTCCCGCCTGCGGCCTAACAACAACCGCCACTGCCGCTACCGCGCAGGCGCAGTTCCGCTCACCCTGCCCACCGGCGCCGCGCCACCTCGTCATTGGTCGGTTCGAACGAGACGAGCCCTGCGTAGCATTGCGAGGTATGCTGGGAGTCGTAGTTCTTCCGGTGAGGCTGGGGAGAACACACCGGGCGGCCGTCGCTCCCGTTATCACCAGCTAACGGAGAGGCTGCGGCGGGTCCGGGCTGGGGCCACAACCAGGCCACAGCGCCGCGGGCATATAGGAACATACACTTCTGGGCTGTAATAACATTAACGGACAAACCTGAAATATGAATTATTCCCCCTAAAAAAAGACCTTGGGATGTGGAGCGACGGCACGGGCACCCACTACCTTCGGGGCAGGGGCAGCACCGGGCTGAAAACACCAGCTGTGGAGCTCCGGTCTCGTTCCCACACGTTGAAATCACCTTATTTATCCCTTCGAGGCATTTATTTCACTCTTTTTTATTATTTTTGTTGGGTTTTTATTATTATTATTAATTTGTTATTCGGCTATTTTTCGCTACTGCAAACGCCCCCCGCGATCGGTACCGGCTGGAGCCGGTGGTCGCCGTTTAAGCAACCACTTTGCCTCGGATTTGGTTTTTGGGGTTTTTTTTTTGTTTATTTGGTTTTGTTTTGTTTTGTTTTTTTTTTCCGGTGCCAACTTCTTTCTCCGTCCCGATTGGGAAAGCGGCCGTGGATGCCCCGGGGCCGGGGAGCGGAGCCGCCGAGCGCCGAAACCCCTCACCGGGAACTGCCAGCCCCGTTAGTTGGTGGCTTCTTTAAGTCACCGCAGCTTTTAGCAAAATACTCCAGGAAAAAAACAAAACGAAACAAAACAAACCAAACCTTCCCGAATCCGGCCACGGGCAAGGGCGGGCCCGAGATTTCCTGCAGAAACGAGATAACGAGGCGGAAAAAGAAACCCCGGGCATTACACGGCGCTTTGGCTCTCCCCTGCATCGGTCCCGCCGTGCCCGGGTCCCGGCTGCACCCCCTGCTCCCGTGGGACACCCCCCAGGCGGGAACACGCAATCGAGCCGGCAAATTTACAAACGAGGCTTAAAACGTTTTATTTTTCTTTCGGGTTTTTTTTTCCTTTTTTTTTTTTTCTTTCTTTAAAAATATTTACAGATCTGAAATAACGCTTTTTTTAATTAATTTTTGTTTGGTTTTGTTTGTTTTTTTTTCAAGTGCCAGGATAGCTTGGGCAAGGAGAGTTGCTCTCCCTCCCCCGGCACCCCCGGCTTTCTCCGTTTGCCTGTCCCTCCCATCAGTTCTGTTCCTCCCTCCCCGCCAAAGAGGCGGACGGAGTCCCCGGGTCCAGGCCCCGACGGGGCGGCCGTGGAGGGTGGGGTGGGCGATGGTGGCAGGCGGTGGGGGGACACACTCATGGCGGCGGCTCAATAGTCGATCTTGTTGTAGAGGTTGTAGAGCGGTAAGGCCGAGAGGTTGCTGCCGGGGTAGTAGAGAGGGGCGGGGAAGGCGATGGAACGGGGCACCGGTACCCGGAGGAGGGAATTGTCTCTGAACACCAGCGGCATCCCCACCAGAGTCTGCGCCGAGGCATGGGCCATGTTGGCCGCCTCCAACTCGGCCGAGAGCTGCCGTTTCCACTTGTTCCTCCGGTTCTGGAACCAGGTCTTCACCTGGGTCTCGGTGAGCTGCAGGCTGGAGGCCAGGCAGGCCCGCTCCGAGCTGCTCAGGTAGCGCTTCATGTCGAAGGTGGATTCCAGCTGGAAGACCTGGCTGCGGCTGAACACCGTGCGCGTCTTCTTCTTGGCGGCACCGGCCTGCCGATCACCGCCGTCCCGCTGCCGGTCCCCGCAGGAGGGAGAGGCGGGACCCAGCGGTTTCTCCTTCTCCTCCTTACAGTCCTGCTGGGGGGGCGAAAGGAAAGGCCCCCGGGGCTCCCCGCCGCCCGCCGCCGCCGCTCCGCTCCCCTTGGAGCTGCCTGCAAGAGAGGGATAGGGCGGAGGTCGCACGGCGGCCGGTACTGACACCCCCGACGGCCGACACCCCCCGCAGCTACCGCTCCCCGGCTGCAGGAAGCACCGGGAGGGCACCCGCGGGAAAACACCACCGGCACCGGGAGAAGCCGTTCCGTCCCGGGCTATCCCTGTCCCTTCATCGGATGGAGGGATGGAAGGATGGAATGACGGACAGGTGGCTGTGCACGCCTCAGTGAAGGCAGTGAAGGCAGCCCTAACCAGGCTGGGGGTGCTTTCCTATCCCACACGAGCCGTCAGATTTTACTTTACAGCATTGCGTTTCACAGACCCGTTAGTCAGAATTAATGGGAAAAAAAAAAAAAACAACAGACATCTCCCCCCAGAAAAACCCCAAAACCCAAACAAACAAACAAACAAACCATATTTCTTCCCCTTTCCCGAGCGCTATAAATAAACAGAATCTGAGAAAACGAGATCTAAATCCATCGCATCGCGCCCCTTCGGGGGAATCAGTCCCGAG
>VZTM01011670.1:230362-243340 GCA_013400555.1 Jacana jacana
ACAGGGCGCCCCCTGCCGGGCCGCGCCGCCCCCGCCGCAGGACCCTGAGTCCCGGGACGGGGCTCCCGGCCGAGGCGTCGGTACCGGAGCATCCCTCCGCACCGCAAAATAAATAGCGGGGCCACGGGAAGGAGACGGTGGGGCCGGGCTGCGTGTGCGGGCGTGTCTGGGTCCGGAGGGCCCAAGACATGACCTCCGGTGCAGCGGTAACAACTGGTGACATGGTAAAGGCCATGGGTACCATCCACTGTGTGGTGGCAGCATGGACAGAAAGGGAAGGGGAGGAGAGGAGAGGCAAAAGGGAGAGAGAAAAGAAGGAAAGGAAGGAAGGAAGAAGGAAAGGGAAGAGAGAGAAGAGAGCATGCCATCCTCTCAGTTCTGGTGTGCTTCTAAACATCTGAAATACAGCACTGCCAAAATCCATCCTGGCCCATGCGGAGCTATAGACTGGGATGTGTGGGCAGGTGCACGGGGTGGGCAGCAACAGTCTCTGCATCTCAAGATTCTAATGCCCTGATCAAAGAGAACCGATTTCTCTTCCTATTCCCTTTTAAAGACACCCACCTGGCAGTTTGAAACAAGGCATCTTTTAGCTGGAGCAAACTTCTCAATGTTACTGCTTGCAAGTCTTAACTTTGTTAGCATTCCACTTCCCCCCCAGTATTTGTGGTGGGAAAGCTAGGAAAAACATAGACCCAATCGTGTTAATATATTTTGGCTGCAACAGTCGTGATATTTCATATTCCTGCCGTGTATGGGGCTTTTTTCAGAGTGCCATCTCTTATGTGACCATTTCTGAACCATTTCAGCCATCACGAGGAGCAGTGTAGACAAAAAGGGACGTGCAGAAATGAAAACTCTGCAAAACACATCTTGGGGATGGGATTCCAGCAAGTTATAAGAGTTTACAGAAATATTCTGCTCTTGTTAACAGCCCTTTCACTTAAAGGCATCAGGCAAAGTAAAGCTCATCAGGAATTGTGCAACGAAATGCTATTTCAGTGGAAACACTCCTCGACTCTGGGGTAAAATGGACAGAAAAAATGAGAGAAAAAAATAGTTTTGATACAGAAAACAACCACTAGTCACCTAACCAACCACTAGTCACCTAACAGTCGCCCACCCTGTGAGGACCTGAAGCTCTCTTTTATCTGTTTGCAGCTCCCACGTGAAAAAACCAAGGTTGCAAGTTCTTCTAGGAGAGACCCCGGTGCATTTCTCCATCGCAGTCAAAGTCTTGATTTAGATACGAGTCAACAAAATAATTCTGTACCAGATCTCCCACCCTTTCCTCTCCATCTTTGACTGCATTGGTGACTGTGAGGTCCTATTCCCTTTGGAGTCTCCCAGGGTAAACAACCACTCGTGGTAGAAAGCCAAGCAGGGGCAGAAACCCAAGGAAAACAAACAATCAATGTTCTACAAGAGCCTTTCTATATCTCTGTCTTTTGCAGCCCATCGATTTCTCATATATTTATGTATTTCTCATATAGTTATGTATTTTCTTTTTTCCCCCTTCCCCCCTCCCCCAGCAATATCTGGACATTCCAGACTGGTATTGACCCCCCACCCAGCGGTGATGGAGCTGAGTGGATTTTGCTGCAGTCTTTCTTTATGTCTGTTTCTAGACCTGCACTCGTACCATTCCATTGTAAACAGATAATTATTATTTCATTAGTGTTCCAATTCAGAATTAATTGGCTAATTTACACATGGATCAATTGTATAAATGTGATGTTTGTGATAGGTGCTTGATATGATTTAAAGTAATTGTTTATTTTTCAGGTTTTGGCTTTGCATTGTATTGCAAAGTGATTTATCTCCTTATTTATCCCGCCTCAGCGCTGCCTCTTCTTTTTCATTATTTTTTTTTTTCTAAAGAGCTACACTCTTGCTAAGCTGAAGTGTGAACCTGTGCTGTGTGACTGTGTGGTGCCCTGCTCAGATGAGCTCCAAGATGCCCTGCCCGGCAGGCTGCTGCTGTGACCCGCTCACACAGCACCCTGCCGACCAACAGCCCTCTGCAGCCTCCACCCACCCCACTTCACACAGGTTCCTGTACCATCCTTGCCCCTCAGTGTCTCCCCCTGTAGCCACAGGTGACAAACATCTATCCCTTTGGGTTCAGTTTCCTCTTTACCATCCCCAGGGGGTTGAGGGAAGTGCAGTGCTTGGCTCCCTTGCTCCTTTGGTTGTCCACCCAGGAGCACCCCCGGCAGCCCAGCCATTGAGGGGACCGCAGCCAGGACTTGCAGGGCAGAAGAGGTGAGGTTTGCATCTGCCTCTGCTCTGCCAGAAGAGTTTTAACAGTGGCAGGACCTTCTGCTGCACAGCCTGCCATGTCTCTGCAGAAGGTGGCACTGGCCAGCCAGGATTCTCTCCCTAGACCTGTGCTCTCCTCTAGATGTTTGAAGCGTTTGGCCTTACAGCAACTGTAGGGAAACAGTAACCCATCAGGACACTCTTGTACTTAATGGCCAAGTTTATAAACAGTTTATTCCACAGGGAAGTGCTGAAGTACCTCCTTGCATCGGGGTTTGGATGTTCAAAGGGAAAAGAAAGAAGGTATGAGGACACAGCTTGCCTCACGCAGAAGCTCTCCTTTCCTGAGCAATCACAATGAATTCTCCCACCATCAGATTTTAGAGCTGCTGTTACGCTGTCTGGGCAGATAAATGATTTTGTGAATGCCAAAGATGAACTACTGTAGCATTTGAGCCACTGTCAAAGGCTCTTCTCTTCCTACTGCAAACCATTACATACTACCAGGGCCTTTACAAAAACCTGAGTAATTCAGAAACATTGCATTTCTCTGTCATTCTTTCAATTGCTTCCTCCAAAACGCAGGATTAGAAACAAACAGAGGTCACCCAGAAAAGGGATGCTACTTCCTCATCATAAGGAATGTCTCTTGCAGGGTGTATTTGATAAGCATGCTTTATTCAAGACTGGAAAAGCCACAAGGGAGCGGTGCTCCATAGCCTGGCTCTGGTTTTGCTTGGTTGAACGTGCCAGGGTGTATGTGATGTGTGGGGGCTGGGAGGTGTTTTGGAACAGTTAAAGTTGTTCCCTTATTATGCCTTACGATGGCATTTTTGCACCTATTGGGTACAAAAGGGAAGGCTTTGTAAGTCTCTGTTTTTCTGGCAGCTTCCTGGCAAGTGGAGAGTTTTTCCTGACATATATTAGAAGCTGACAGCACTGCAAGAAAGCAGGTTGTTTAATTTATGAGACTTTAATTTCTGAAGCTCATCACAGTCCTGTGTCTGACTCAAAAGGTATCATTTTTATAGCGAAGAGAAAAAAAAAATCTAGGTTGTGATGTTTTTGTGAAACAAATGCTGTTGCAAATTCCATGTAATTTGCAATAAATCCATGGGGACAGAACCGATGGGCAAGCGATGGGATCTAAGTAGTCTTCATCTCACACAGCGCCACATACGTGCTCCCTATACCCTGATACGATGCTCTGAAGCCATCACAGACTCATACAAAACATCCTTTGCTTTTGTCGTTGTGACCTGCCCGCCAGCCCCGCTCCTGGAGAATCTAATCACCTTTCTGTTGCTATTAGTCGTGGGCGCGCAATTTAGAGCCTTGGCAAGCGAACTCACACAATAGAGGTCAGCCAAACTCGCTGGAGGAAATCTCCCGTGAGAAGTAGCACTGGAGGGTTGCAAGGCAGAACGTGTGCTGTTCTTTGACATCTCTCCCGAGTGGAAGCTCTCCTGCAACGCATCTTGCCCCTTTCAAAATACGGCTGGACAGAAACACCCGAAGAACGATGGACAGACGGTGGCTTTGCAGCTTCGAAATCTGAAGATTGGTGCTCCTGTATCAACTTGTAAACTTGGAGAGATCACTCAGAAGGTGAAAAAAACAAAACTCCAACAAACACACAAACCCCTGTGTAAACATCAGCAATGGTGAAATTCCAAATCTCCCTGTGGCCACACATAGCTTATTTATGAAAAGCCATGAGTGTCCTGTGTCCTGGTTTGAGGCAAAACAAACCAATTTTCTGTTCAGTAGTTTTACTTTTTTAGCTGGGCCTCTTCTAACTAACTAAAGTCTGAAACTAACAGCACATTGTTCAGAGAGTGTTTCGTCTCACAGTGATCAGACCTGATTATACCAAGGGATGGTGCAGAGAGGCCCTTGCTTATACTTACTGCTAGAACAACCAAGGTCAGGGAATTCTGTCAGGTGACCTAAAACCGGCCAATTGGGGTATTCCATCCCATCCACATCATGCTCAGTAAAAAAAGCTGGGGGATCAAGGGGTTGTTAGTTTTTCTTCCTTCAATGGCCGACGTCTGAGGAGGACCCTGTCTGTTCGTCTGCCTCTGATCCTGATCCGGTATCCAGCTCCTGCCGGTCACTGAGTCCAGCCTGGGACGTTCACTGGTGCTGCTGGTGATGTGATCGTCGTCCCGGGAGCCTGATATGGTTTTATATAGACTGTATACTTTTTTTTTTCTTTATCCTTTCTTTTATATTATTTTTAATTTTTCTTTTTATTGTTTATTATATTATTGTTATTGATATTTCATTAAAGTAGTTTAGTTTTTATCTAAACTCCTGAATCTCTTAATCCTTTCCTCTCCTCTCTTTTCCTTAGTGGGGGGAGGAGGGGTCAGCATCTGTCTGATTGGTCAAAACCACGACAGTCCTGGAACCACACCTGAAGAGTAGAGAGTATTTTCAGCTCCTACTGAAACAATAAATGAATAATCAATTGCTGCAAAGCTGCGTGGTGAATGTTTTGCTGGTTCTGGCTAGAAAAGAGGTGTTAAAATCCACACTCAGCCTTCAGACCTCAGATCCACATTATCCATTTGCAGAGAGCCGACAGAGAGCAGAGTAGACCCAATGTTTGTGTGCACAGCAGCTAGGCAATGTGCAGTTTTAGGAGTTCTTAAATAATCATTGATTTCAAAAGTGTTACAGCCCATTGACTCAAAAATCAGCTGCTTATAAAGACTCTCATGTTCATATCAGGGAGCCCTGGCAATTGTTATGCAGGACATACATACTGAACATGAGCTGGGTGTTGAGTTTTATGAAAAGATTCTGAGATCACCCAAATTTCCCTAAGAACTTTTGTTATAAATGGCATGGTAGTCTGAACCAGCTTGTTCTGAATCAGCAGATCCCCAAAATAGCTCATGGTTTTGCAAAATAAATGAACGATGGGGCCATTCTGTGCTTCCGCAAGAGCTTCTATGTCAAGACCTCAGTGTGCTTTGCACTTATTAATGACTCTGCCTCGCCTGCCAGTCCACAGGGAAAGCGACTCCTCAGCCAAGTTCAGTGTTTCAGGAATCCCATGAAGCCCAAGTGATGTGCACACCACAGGAGGCTCATTCTACCTCTTTTGGCTGGGGTAGCAACAGAATATCTTGTCTTCAGATATGCAGAAAGCTCGGGTACTCGTATCACCCTCACGGTGCATGGACTCTCCTCTGCCAGTTCTGCAATACAGAACAGAGAAAAACAAAGTTTCATGTCTTCTTTCCACATGTTTGTGTACATTCCAGGGAAAACCTTATCCTAGATAACACCCTTTCCACCCTCTCTCTACAGGATTAGAAGTGCTCAAAGTGCTCACAAGATAAAGTGTCAGAGGTCAATAAATGACTGCACCGGGGTAAGAGTTCTGTCTCCCAAAGCCAAATTCCTAATCCCCCTCCTTTGAGTCACACCTTCACATTTATGAAGCAAGCACTGCTTTTTTTTTTCCCACAGTTGAAAAGTTAGAAATCTATTAGAAAGCCAAAAATTACGCAGAAAATATTTTTAATATATTTCAGTTAAACATGAATCATATCAGAAGTTCATCTGTAATAAACTTGATTAAAATAATGCTGGTGGAGAGCAAAACTTTCAATACTCAGCTGCATCAACGTCACAGCTGTCATTGTTATCCCACTGTCTTCGGCATAACAGGAGATTATCTTCAGTACAGGGACCCAACCAGTTCAGCCTCACAGTCCAGAACAGTGGCTTGAAACTCCTTCCTCCTATAGAGACATGAGAGTCAGCCACGAAGCACTAGCAAAGCCAGCTGGGAACCAAGGAAGACCTTTTCCACCTTGTTTTACTTTAGGTATATTTTTGGCTTGCATTAAGGATGCATGAATAATAACAGGAAAACAAAGAAACCAAAACAAACAATGAAAGGGGACTGTGTATGACTGAACACCTTGTTCAAGGTGGCAGATAGGGCAAGTAATAATAATACTAATAATGCATACGACAGAAAGTGGAACAATTTCAGCTTGGCATATGCATCAAACGTAATACATTTAAGTACTGATGGGTATCTACAGAGCAAGAGAATTGACAAAATAATAATCCTAACGTATTAAGCAAACACTAGCTGTTTCTCCTCAGCAGCCTGATGTGTATTCTAACCATGTGTTGTCATTCCCAGAGCATGAGATCTAAATTACTTGTGTAACACTGTCATAAAAAAAAACCCAAACAAAAAACCACAACTTTTAATATATTTCCATTTTCCTCTAGATCACTCCTGCCTCAAATATTTCAGTCAGTAAAACTGTGTACAGTACCCAGCATGTGGCTGTGAGGAGTTCACTACGTATCTCTCTGCTTGAGAGCTGAGATGGAGTGAAGAGGAGAGGATATGCTAAAAGACTCTAGGGCAAACGTGCAGATAATACCTCTGCTGGCTGTCTGTCTGTCTGTTTATTGGCAGACAGGCTCGGTGTGAATGAGAGGATAAGACACTGTCTCTCTAGTTAGAGATTTTGATCTGATTTAGTTCCAGAGACCACGCTTGTAAAGCACTGAAGCTGATCAGAGATTGCAGAACACTGATCAGAGTTTCCAGATGTCCTTGATAATGCCCTTCACCTTCATAATCAAGCTCTGAAATGATAATATATTGATCGGAATGCTTCGCAGCCGTATGACACGCACAGCATTATTGATAAGCGGCTCTGAAATTTTCAGGTGACAAACAAGGGCGGGGGAGGCCATTAAAAGGGGAACGCAAAGCTGCCGTGATAACCTTCGCCTGCAAAACTTGGCTTGGGGACGATATTCCTACTGAAATATTTGCACTTTTGCCTTGGAACAGATTTCCATCTTATCTTGTGGAGAATTATTGCTATTATTATGCTACTAATAGCTATGAGTAAAATCATAGCACAATTAATAATAGCAATATAATCTCTTCCAAGTGTACCGTCACGTTGCCCGCCCACGTCCCTGTCGGAGCGGCCCCTTCAGCACCACGGACAGCGCCGGGCGGCGCGGAACTCTGCGCGGACACTGCGGGCGCGCAGGACACTGCGCGGTGCCGTGCGCGGACACGGAGGCGTGCGGGAACAGCAATGTGCCAAGAGCCTTCCCGCAGGCTTAGGGCGGGCAGGTGGGGTGCCACCCCGCACCCCGCTGCGTCCCTGGACGGCCCCGAAGTGAGCAGGCTGCAGGGCCAGAGCTCCTCCGCGCTCGTGTGGGTGCGCGAGGGAGAGGTCGGGCACTAAATTGCTGTGATCCGTCGGGTAAAAAAAGAGAAGAATTAGAATTACCGCTATTGTAAAAGCTCCCGAACAACAAAATAATTAGCTGTATATAAATCCTGAGATTATAAGATAAAACCAGGGCCCTTTGTCGACTATGCCCTGAGCCTTCACAGGCAAATTCGAGAGAATTACACCTTGGATTATTTTAATATCAAAGCATTTTACAAGAAGACATGGAAATTGTTCCCCTTTCCAACAGTATTGGCGCTTTGCCCTGTCTATTCCCCAGTTGGTATTTTTTGTACTTCTTAGAGATACATCAAAGTTTATGCCGTATGTGTAACTTGGAGGAGATGGAAAAGGCATTGACAATATTAATTGTTTCATAAATAGAGTCAGATAGGATATGCTTTTTATATCCTTGGTTTAAACCTTGTTATTGAAAAACCAATACCCTGCCATTTGTTTATACTTTTCTTGGCATACCAGGCAGATATATTAGAGCGAATGAAGCTCATAAAAGGCTACAGGCAGCATTTTCTGCACTCGACTTCCAGGCATGGCCCCTTTTTCAAAAGAAAACTGTCTTTTATTTTGGAACATTATCACCATTCCACCCGTCTGTAAAAATGGATGAAGAACCAGAAATTACAAAGGACCAAATAGAAAGGGCCCTTTGCTTTTTAGGTGAGCACTTCTTCACACAAGCAATTCCACCGGCTCCAGAGACCCACTTAGGCAAGGAGCTGCCGGTGAGGAGGGATGAAGGGCTCCATTGGCCAAGCCAGCGGTGTGGGGGTCTCTGGGGCAAAGCTGCCAGGCAGACAAAGGCTCAGCATCCAAAACCCAAATACAAAAACCTAATTATTTGGATCCAAGAAGTCAGTTGCAGAGCAAAGTCTTCCCGAGTGTGGAAGGAGGAGCCACAAACTCTCCCAAAGGCAGTGCACGACTGCTGGATCCAGACAAGGATGCAAATTGATTACTGGAGATCTTGCCCAAGTTTTTCATCCCAGCAGGAATAAACTCTTGAGAAATCTGTTTGCACCACAAGCATTTCACTCCTTGCAGCCCTTTTATTTCTTTTACTCGGCATTTGGACTTGATGATCCCAGGGGTCTCTTCCAACCTAAATGATTCTATGATTCTATTCTATGATTCTATGATTTTAGTCCCCGCAGGAAGGAATGGGGAGGGAGGTTATGCTGGGTTTACCTCGGCTTTCATTTTTAAAAGTCTTGTTGTCATGTTCCATGCAGTGTCACGTGCCAAAGACATATAACACCAGCACATCTTTTAAACAAGAGTTTCATTGCTATCGTGCTCTGCCAAATGAATGTCACAGTGTGAGGAGGATATCTAGCCTGGCAGAAACCGAGGACTGAAACACAGAAACTCAGGCAAAGAAGGAAGGAAGAAAATGAGAGCTCACCATTCAATCTTCCTGGAAATTTCATAGAAATTTGTGAAAATAAGCTAGGTGTATTTTTCTCATGGCATGGAACGACTCCAGTGCAGCCTCGAGTCACTGCTGCAGGACACCAAGAGCAAGAGTAATCCTTAAAACATCTGCCATAACAGGGTCCCAGGGTTTTGCCTGGCTCCGTGCTCAGGGGACGTGAAGCCTGATGTCCTGGTTTCCAAAGCAGCCCCGCAAGGATCATCTCCTACAACTTCAGGGAGTTTCTGTGCAGACACAAAGGTCTGCACTTGTGGTAGAGGCATAAAATTCACTACCAGAGGGAGCACCAAGGCATGGTCCTTTCTCTGCTTCATTTTAGCTCCAATGTGGAAAAAGCTTTTGCTCAGCAGTCCTATTTATTCCATATCATTTATTCAATTTGTTGCTCAGTCTACAGTAAATCAGGAGTATTTGACTTCTTCAGCATCTCTCAGGCTCAGAAGGTTTTTAAGGATACGTTGCAGAAAAACAGAAACTATCAGAAACTAACAGAAACTAGCAGAAACTAGCAGAAACTAACAGAAACTAGCAGAAACTATCAGAAACTATCAGAAACTAGCAGAAACTAACAGAAACCGAATCACAGAATGGCAGGGGTTGGAAGGAACCGTCAGGGATCATCTAGTCCAACCCCCTGCCAGAGCAGGGTCACAAAGAGCAGGTTGCACAGGAACGTGCCCAGGTGGTGTTTGAATATCTCCAGAGAAGAAGACTCCACACCTCTGTGCAGCCTCTTCCAGGGTTCTGCCACCCTCAAAGTAAAGAAGTTTTTCCTTATGTTGAGATGGAATTTTCCCTGTTCCAGTTTGTGCCTGTTGCCCCTTGTCCTGTAACCGGGCACCACTGAGAAGAGTCTGGCCCCATCTTTTTGATGTCGGCCTTTTAGATATTGATAAGCATTGATGAGACATTGATGAGATGCCCTTTTGGTCTTCTCCATGCAGAAACTGATCAGATGAAGGGAAGGGCATTGGGGCCACCCAAGAAATGCACACTTCACTGCAATTTCAGTGCCACGAGAGCCACAAGAAGCGACGCTTGAAACCCAGCCTCTTCCAGTTGCTCTGAAAGACTCAGACAGAAACCAAGAGAGAATTTCTCCTCATCAAGGCAAAACCAAATGTGACAATTGGCAGCCCCCACCTAAAAGTATTTATCCTAGTCATGTTAATCTCGCTGTTGGACTCCAGCTGGATTTCCAGCTCCAGTGTTACAGCACAAGGTGCAAGGCTGAGACAGCAACACGCTTCTGCTACTCACGACGTCTGTTGAGCTGATCTGAAACACCGCAGCCGAACCCTACTCCCAGCGACGCGCCCGCTTGGCTTCCTCCTCCTCAACCCGCCAATTCTAACGACTTGCAATTAAATAAAAGCCTTCCTCCCGCTCTGGGTCTCCCTGCTCATCCTCCTTCCAAGGCTACGGCTTTAATTTCGCCCCACGACGCCCTCGCGGCAGCAGCAGAGTGTTCGGGCAGGCAGCGGGATTCTGACTCGTCAGGTGCTGTGGGAGGTAATGATGATCCAAAAAGCAAACGGAGGTGGGCAGTGAAGGAGAAATCACTTATGCAAATAGAAATACTTTCAATAATGATCAACAGCGTGAGAAAGAAGATAGGAAAAATTACATTAGGCAGAGGAGCTTCATTTTTAAAATGTTCCCTAAGTGCTAGAAATCTTCCCATCTTCATTTTTCCCTTTAAACTCTGTCATTTGTACAGCCTATTAACCTTTAACTTTATGACTATCCTAACGTGAAATACTGGCAGCATTTAAGTCTGAGAATACTAGAGACCTGCCTTCCTGGTTGGCAACAGAGGTGAAGCACTTTCTTTTAAATCAGTCATTTTTAATACCAGTCATATACACACAGCTATTTTTAGATTCACGTGCTGGTGTTCCTTATAATAGATGCTCTACAGACTCCAGTTATCTTTCCTCTGAGGTCTGAAAACTCTCCTCCTTGCCTGGCCGCTCCCAGTTTGTGGCCCGGATTGGAGCCTTCAATTCTGCTCAAAAAGTAAAAGAGTGAATCAAATTAAATCACTTCCTTCCAACTTCCTCTTAATAAGACAAGGGCAAATTAATTCTCTGTGTTCACCAGAGCTGCTGGGGAGTCGAGCGGAGGCCAGGACGCCACTGTCTGAAGCACTAAACCACCACGTTAACTCCGGCCCTTTCTTGCCCTGCAGACCTGGCAGCCCAGACGGGGCAGGGGAGGGACGGGTGATTAAGTGACTTCCAAAAGGTGGTCAAGACAAAGTGGCTCATCTGGCCGGCATGTGCTGGGGCTGTATCGATTGCACCCGCGGCAGGGGATGTGAGCGCTTTAACGCGTGGTTTTAATTGTTATCATTATTTCAAACCATAAGAGTGACAAGGGCCGCTCAGACCCGAGGAGAGGAACTTCCGACGGTTGTATCGAAATCTCAGCAATGACGTAGCACTGGGGGTGACCTTGATCTGCTGGGAAGCTCCCCAACGGCTCCCCCTCTGCCACTGAGTGTCTTCCTCCAGGGCCCTACCATGGGGCATCGCCACGGCCCCGGAGAGCTTCCAAAGAGGTCTCAGCTGGGAAGAGCAGCCGAAGGCGTTACGCCAACAGCTGAGAAAACGCTGCTGCAGAGCTGAACCACCAGAATTTATCTTCATGAAGTCTTCCCCTTTTCTCTTGCTCTTTCAGCCTTGGCAAACCTTCCAAAAGCTCAGCCAGGAGTGCTGAGACAACACTTAAAATCGACTTTGCCAGGCAGGAGCCCGCGTCTCTCTGCTTAATCGGCAAATATCCAGCCCCAGGGAGGGCTACGGGGACCGTGGTGGCCCCAGCTGCAGTGGCCTTGCCCTGCGTGGTGGCTTGGGTGTGGGAAGAAGCCCACAGCTGCACCAATGTCCCTCTCTGCCAGCTCCTATGGTCAGACCTCTCTTCTTGAGTGAAGGACACAGACAAGGGACATGGAGCAGTGCTAGAGGCGGCGGATTGCAGCTGCACCAAAGGTTTGGCCCCGGAGGTTTTACACTGATGCAAACTCTTCCCTGAACTTTCACTGCTAAGAAGAGAGAGGTAGAAAACCAGGCCTCTTCGGAGGTCTTCTGCTCTCAAGACTGTTCTCCTGAACCTGGAAAAGCTCTGGCTGCTTCCCTGCTTACACCAGCCCTGGAGCTCAAAGCACAGGCTCACTTTTGGGTAGAAGTGATGAAGCACCAGCCCGGGCTGAGCAGGGGCCTTGGCAGCCTTTCTTGGCCACAGACCGAACTCAACCAAGAAAAATAAATAGGTGAGACATTTTAGGGTTTGAGCAAGGACCGGTCAAAGAAGGAAACCCAGAGTTCAGCTTGCTCTTGCATCCTATGTGTCCCCCGTCTTACAGAGTGCTCCAGCTTGTCCTGTCCACTCAGATGAACAGATTTATGAGGTGGGAGAGGAAGCAGACAGCCTTCTCCTCCCTGTCTACAGACTTGTCTAGATTTTGCAACAGGCTCTGTCCAAGGCATCCACAAGGAGCCCAGCACACTGCACTGGCAGGGATGTCCCTCCCCGGGTGACAGATCAGGTCCCCGCAGGGACAGCTGGCACAAGCCCCAGTGGCACAGCTCTCCTCTCAGGATCCATGCCACCTCCTGCTTTCCCGAGGCCTGAGGAAGGTCCCCAAAACTTCCATGGGATTTAGCCCTCTCGGCGTGGAGCTGCTTTTCTCAGCTCCAGCCGGGTTGGGAAACACGTTTTGTTTCGGCCCCATTGATTTTAATGTAACCATCGGATGTTTAAAACCCAGCACGTGTTTAATTGCTGCGGTGGAAAACAGCAGCCTGGTGGAAAGGAACAGCAGCAAAGGCATCGAGGGGATGATGTTTGCCCCAAACCCGAAACCCCACCATCAGGAATTCTTGGGTTTTTTTTTATTTTGGAAGCAGATACAGTTTCCTAAAAGGAAGGGAAGTATAGAATCATAGAATCATTTAGGTTGGAAGAGACCCTTGGGATCATCAAGTCCAACCATCAGCCCTACTCTACAAGTTCTCCCCT
>VZTM01011670.1:248422-297913 GCA_013400555.1 Jacana jacana
CTCTCCCCTCTTTCTGGAGAGAGGTCACTTTGCAATTTCAGATCGTTCTCCAAATGGCTTCATTTCTCCTACCCCTGGTTGAAAAGCCAGTTGCTGCTGTTTGGCTTTTCCAGGCTTGCAAAACAGATCAGTGGCTGATGCACCGAATAGGCCCCTTCCTACAGCAAGAGTTTTGCCTGAGCGAGAAGGAAACATCTGTGAATTTCTTCTTTTGCCCCAAAATGCTTTAATTACTGGAGCGACTGACGTCCCTGGGCGGAACAGCAGCAAATAGTTACTGAATGCCATTAGCAGTTGTCCTCAGACAGACCCAGTTGAGGAAGGTGCAGGAGCTGGCTGCAGAGGATGGGAACTATTCAGAGAACAGGGTGGATGTGCTATGGTCCCAGTCCTGCGTTCAGGGGGAGACCCAGCTCACATCACCTCCAGCCTCACGGCTGAAGGGTCACAGCCACAGCTTCTGCCTTGAATTCCACACGGATTCAAGACCTTCAGACTAAGGGACAAAGTAGGAAGGCAAAAATTGAAGAAAGGTCATTTTCCACAGCGCTGGACAACATGAGAACATTCCTGATGTACAAAACATTGATTATTGTGCTTTCAGGAAGAAACTAAAACCACCAATGGCCTGGCACTGCCCCCTTCCCACTGCTCAGCCCTACTCACCCATCCTGCACCAGCTTCACCAGGGCTGTGGCAGCACCCAGGAAATCTGAACGTCCTCAGGTGCAGTCACAATTTTAGGGGAGTCTTCCTAAACTATTCCAGGAGCCTTAAAGGGAAATGAAGACATGCTGCAAGAGAGAGCCTCAAAAAGCAAAATTTTTCTTTCCCTCTGTTATAATTCCTTTGCTGAACCTGGAGTTCAACCCCGTCACCAAAACAATGCAAACTCCTGTTTAAAAAACGTTTTAAAACCCAAGAGATAGTTAAATTGCACCTTGACCTTGTTCTCTGCTGCCAGGAAGGGCTCTCACCCTCCTCTAGCAGGCAGCAAATTTGGAGCCTTACAGAGATCTTCCAACTCTTGGGTTCCATGGCTGTGATTCTGGGCTGCCTTCTGCTCCCTCTAAGCAGAAGCAGCCATGCTGGTGGGGTACAGGGCCACCATGCCAGGATCCTGTGTCACAGGTTATGGCCGGATCAGTCCCGGGCTGGATGGGGACAGCTGAGGGAAGGACCTCTGCCTCCTCTCCAATCTGCCATTCAGATCTGCTTGACAACCGTCTGAAAGCCATTATTGCCCTAACTGTTGCTTATTTTTAAGTAATACAGCTGCTCTGCACAATCCTAACCGCCTTTTTGATTGTTCATTAGGGACCTGCAGTACTCTTGGTTTATTCCATTTAAACCTGGATTTAACTAACAGCAGTTACGTGCCCCATCACCTCTTCATTATCAGACTGAATTGCTTCCTAAGGACCAAATCATGCAGAGTCTGGCAGTTTCTGCGAGGCGCTGGGCACCTTCTCTTCTCATCCATTTCACTTAGGCAGCAGCTTTCCCTGGAAATTGATGGTGGGGCCGAGGCTGGGTGAGTCCTGAGCCGACGTTCCCAGTTATGGTTTAAAATCTTCATTCCTGGCAAACAATGGGGCCCGTCACCCTGCGTAACGCCAGGCAACGTCTGCACGACCCGTCAAGGAATGAAGGCGGAATAAAGGATCGATAATCACAACCCTCTAAGAAACGGCTTCGAAATATTTCACCAGAGGCAACAATTGAGGTTCTTTTGATGGTGCAAACTTAAAGCCTTGAAGCAGAGTCAAGTGTTTGCCCTTAATGGTTGTACAGGTTTCCCTAACTGACGCTTCCCCCCCTGGCTGAGCTCATCTACAGAGCCAGCACAGGACCAAAAAAATGGCACTCTGAAAATCACATGAAATGACAATGAAGTTGTCTCCTTTGCTCACTTCTCATCTCTTTCAAACAAGCCTAAAGACAGAATTTACAATTTAACTCGCATGACAGCAAACCATTAAAGGAGTCCCATGGAAATTTTGCATGAGGAGGACTTGCATTTTATAAAGACCTGCCATTATTCCTCAGCTGGTGGGGGCTGAAATGTCATTGGGATTTTTGGTGCTGTTTTCCTGCATGATATTCAGATTTTGGAGGGGAAGGAGAACATTTGCTTGCTGGCAGCCTGAATCCCACTGAGGTAGAAATCTCTGTCTCCGAGAATGATAAGAGAAGTCAGGCAGGGTATTGTATACCGTCTTGCATTAAGAAAAACTCAGAGGTTTAAGGCCATCTGTATTTAAATCCAAGGACAGATGAGACATTTAAATTTTAGTAGCACTCAGTTATACACCTGACATAGAGAAATGGCTGCAATCCTTTTTACCAGGCTGGAGAATAGGCCTTAAATGACAAAATATTAGTCAGGCCATAGATCCACGAAACCTATAAGTTCTGCAGCAGCTTCATTAAACCTGTTTTTTATCAAAGGGGAGAGAAGGGTCTGGTATAACATTGCCAGCATTTGAGGCATTGGGCTTTTAGAGGATGGCTGCCAGATACTTCATCCATCTGTCTATTTTCATATTTATTGTTTTACCAATCACTTTATTCATCCATCTGTTCATCTGTGTAAACCCATTTTTTTAAATTTTAATTTTTATTTATAGACTGACCTTAATAAACTCTCCTCAAGTACCGCGTGTTTATCACTGTCACGGATGAAAACGTTATTAATGACAGGAGGGCTGAGCGGGGAAGACGACTGCCCTTTAAATTCCTTTTCAGCTGACTGGACGGCAGCAACTCAGCTGGGTGGAGGTGGCTGGATCGATAAGGTCGGAGTTCAGTCACTGGTCCCATCTCCTCTATCATCCCCCATCGCTAACGATGCCTGCAGGTGGAGCGGGAGGGGGGGGCACCCGGCTCCCTTTATGAATTGCCCTGGCTCCGTAGCCAAGGCTTTTCCGCCCCCTGTAGGAGAAGCCGCGGCCGGCTCAGGGTATTTATCCCGGGATGTTTACACGGGAGGAGGCGGATGGCGGTACCAGAAAAGCAGCCCGGCTTGTTTAGAGTAAATATGGCTTGTGCTCAGAGAGCGGCGCCGGCACCGGGGGGTTCAGCTCTTCCAGGGAAAATGTGATTACAGATAAATAAGGGATGTGCCGAGTGCTTTCCACATGGCAGGAATGAGAGGGGAGGTAGTTTTCAGCACATAGCCCTATACTTTCCATCCAACTACTTAAACTGCCTTAATTGCCAGGAATCTGATAACCACAGCATCACATATGCCTCTGTATTTGCCTGTGACAGCAAGGCAATACCCAGGCCTGGTTTGGGCAGAAACAGACCCATTTCTCTTTGCAGGTGCAAAACCTCATCACGCAGTTCAGAAAATGCCACTTATTATTACTAATCACGTCCTTCCCTAATTGCCAGTGGCAACGTAGACGATTGTTACATCAAAACTAGAAGGCGGTGAGAGTATCTCAAAGCGCCTCCAAATTACACACCTATGGATTAAGAGCGTTTCGAATTTATGAAATAGTCATGGGGTGGCTATAAAGGCTTTACGAGTTCACTTAGCTGACATAAGGTCTAACCTTGCTGCAAAAATACCTTTTTATTCTGCTGACTTAAAGCAGGGGTGACAAATACTCTCCAGGATAACTCAAGCCTGGCGTTTTATCTCCGGCTGGCCCAGGTGCCGTCTGCGACGGAGCTCTGCGGTGAAAGATGTAGCTGCAGGGCTGGGGACATTCCCCTCATGGCTTCATCTCGCCTCCCAGCTCATTAGAAGCCTCGGGTTCCTGCCTGGGGTTTTATTTTGACATCAGAGGTGTAAATCAAGCCATAAACATATTTAAACTAATGTTGTTGAAAATCCGTAATTCTGACAGCGAAATGAGCAACCAAAAGCGCATATAATATTTGGTGACATGTAATTTTAACTTCATCCAGTCCCTTTGCTTTTGAGACATTGTTACCTGCAGGATAAGGCAATAAAATAAGGATGTACAAGAATGTGTCAAATGTAGGGCTTCCCTAAATTACACTCTGAGGCACAGATTAATACATTTAATACATTCCAGTCATGAGTGAAGTACTTATAGCAGAACAACTGCTCCTTCAGTGATATCATTCACTGGAATGAACTACAGCTAACAGTGACAAGCTGGAAAAATGCCCCCACTTTTCAAACTGTACAAATGGCATTTGGACACAGTAACTCAAAACTGGACACTTCATTTCAAGTTTAAAGCTAGTGGTCCAGTCAAAAGCTATTACTCCATCTTCTTTATTTGTAGTCCATGCTTTTGTGCTCTTTAAGAATCAAATAAATACTGGTGTAATGGTTAGCAACTGCCAGTTCAACGAAAAATACTGCTAAATTCACCAATAAGTCTTTTTTCTACACACACAAATTTATGACATAAGAACTGAACCCATTCCTGCTACAATGTCTGGATAGTTTTTTAATGTAGAGGGAGACTCACTTTAGTGATAAGAGTTTAAACCTCAACTCCTTTTTCCTTCTTTCTGGATCATACATCTAGATAGAGAAGAGCGTGAAATAAACGACCGGTGCGTGTCAGCCAAGGTGTACTGAGCTGGCCCGTTCTCAGCTCCATCAATTCAGCAGAGACAAGCGATCCCCGCAGCTCTGCAGCCTCTCCCACCCACTGCTCTTCCCCTTTTCCATTTGCACTGGGATTATTTAAAAGCAAAGAGACTGCTTGCCCTGAGGCTATTTAAAAGAAGACGCGAGGTCCGCCCTCTCCTCTATTTTAAGAGCTTGGATGAGAAGGGAAGGAGCCTGCGCTGGATACAGGCTCCTATGATGCCTCCTCCTTGTCACTTCTGTACCCTCTTTGGCCACAGAATCATAGAAACATCTCCATTTGAAGGGACATTTAAGATCATCAAGTCCAACCATCAAGCTAACACTGACAAAACCACCTCTCAACCACGTCCCTTCCACTGTTTGCAAGTCCCTGTCCCTTGAAGGGACATCCCAAGCCTCCCACCCTGCCCCGCCACTGGCCATACAATCCTGGTTTGTGGTCACCATGGCCATCCTGCTGCCACGTGGGCCTGTGCAAAGGGAGGGACCAGCACTAGCCTTCAACCAAGGACTTTGCAGAGAAAGAAGAGGTTCTTTCCCTTCCTGGCTGGTTCCTTTCCATTTGTTGTATCACCAGGTGCACGATTTGGGCCTTGAGTTTGAGTTTCATTTTTTGCTCCGATCTGCCCATTGAAAATAACCGATGCTGAGCTCTGTAGTGATCAGCACATGGGGAGGAATCTCTCCCACATCCCCACACAAACACAGCACCAGGGGCTAGGGAGGGGTCTGTAAAGTAATGCCTATTCCAGACAATGTCTCCACTAAAACAAAATGCATTATTAGGTGCTGCATCGCACCTGGAAGAACGTTTACGGATCTGGGGGTTAGGCCAGTAATTGTGCTAAACCTCTGAAATGGGCTGAGGTGAGTCTGGAGCAGAGATGGTGTGATGAAGGGATAAATATTCATGCTGTCCAAGTGCCACCTCTTCTCTCCAGCCAGCCTTTTTTACAGCGTGCTGCATTAAATGCGACAGTAAAGCAGGAGCCTAACACCCACCGCAGGGAACAAGGGATTGCTTTCTAAAAGGAGAAAAACCTCACAGCCTAAGACTTCTTCAGAAAAGTACACAAATACATTTCCCCAAACTCGTCAGGTTACTTTCAACTTGGTTCAGGGAAGACAAGGAACTAAACCACAAGTAACCCTGGATTTTCTCAATGTGTTGGGTTTGTTCTCCAGCTTCCCCAGGCAGTGATTATAATTCTGTTCCTTTTTGTCTCTGCTATTTGCAGTTTCTTTTCCACCAGGGCAGTGGTCCCACCATTGGAAGACCCACAGTTTCTGAAACACTCATGAAAAAGCGTCTGGAAACCAAGATTATTTTAAATTTCCATGGAAAGGACTTAGATTTTCTTTTCTTCAGTTTCTTAGATAGCGATGCTGAGATGAACGAGGATTTTATGACGTTCTGAGTAATTTCATTTGGTGTCATCATTACATCTTGATTAATTCTATCCACATGGAAAATCATGAGTTGTGGGTTTTTGGTTTTTTTTTTTCCTTATCTGCAGGGTGAATTTTAAGGATTTTGTATTAACTGCAAGTAATGCGAGTTGGGAAGAACTGTGACCGTCTGCAAACAAAACGCCTTTCGTGACCGAGAAGGGATAAATGACAGGTATAACAGGGGCAGGACTGTCCCCCCCAATCCCTGAGTTGACATTACGAGAATATAAAGGCCCTGTGTAGGGAAAAGTAAGCTGCTGATAGACGTACCTCTGCCATCTCCCTTCTTCCACCGCTGACACCGAACGCAACACGTCTGTTACTGGCCTTCTCGGAGAGAAGGTCCTCGGGACTTGCTGGGTGTGGAATGAGAAGGGAGAGCTCAGCGGGATCCAGCAGGACACAGGCCTGGAGTGGCACGACTGGCTTTTGAGATGACAGGCTGGAAGCCCTGGGCTCCTGTAGGTTTTCTACAATAACGTAAGGTTATTTTAATCCTGTCGTGGTTTAACCCCAGCTGGCAACAAGGACCGCACAGCCATTCACTCCTCTCCCACAGAGGGCAGGGAGAAAAGGGAGGGGGCTAAAAAAGGAAAAAAAAAACCAACCCTGTGGGTCGAGATAAAGACAGTTTAATAGAACAGTAGCAAAAGATTAAAAAGCCCACTATTGATAACAATGGTAAAAGAATATACAAAATAAAGTGATGCAACCCAAGTTGCTCTAACCACCACGGCTGCCCAGCCCATCCTGAGCAGGGATTGCAGATTTCTGCCCCCCAGCCAAGCCCCATTTTCCCACTGACCACGACATCTGTGGTATGGAATATTCCTTTGGCTGGCCTGTCCAGGCTCCCTCTCAGCTTCTGTAGGGACCTGAAAAAGTCCTTGATTTAATATAAACATTATTTAGCAACAAGCAAAACAGTATGTGTTATCAACATTATCCTAAATCCAAACCACAGCAGCTGCTAGGAAGAAAATTAACTCTATCCCACCCCAAACTAGGACAAATCCTTTGACCTTGGCCAGCTGACTCCACTTTTGGACATTTTAGCTGATATTCTAAAAAAGCAAAACTTTAATTTCCTGTACATACAGACTTGCAAGTTGATCTCTGGAGCTGGTAGCCCCAAAGAGCGGTAGGAGAAACCACGCAGGTTGCAGGAGGTGGCTTCTACCCTGCCCATGGAATTGTGCTGCAAGGCAGCTCCGACAGCGCTGAAATCCCCCTCGCTGGCAAAGCCTGCCCTTACTGAAAGCAACCACAGCTCGTTCCTGGATGTTTCCACCTGGCCTTCATCCCAAGGATTTGCATGAGAACAAGAGACCACAGGACCTCACAGGATGAGCCCCATGGAAGAGGAAAGACTGTGGATACATTTAGTTTTACCTGTTTCAGCTCCAGTGAGCTCATGGATGGGCTTCCCTGTGTATTGAAGCACTCAGTGCTTTGGCCAGGGGAAGAGTCTACACGTGCCCATGCCTATGGCCTCGCCAGACAGCGAGGACACCACTTAAACCATCGTCCTCCAAGAAGCTGAAGCCCAGACTGACTGAACTGAGGCCTCCAGTGCGTGTTACAGGTAAAGGGAGCTTTGGATCCTGCCTGGAATCCAGTGCTGAGCTGACCCTACTGCTCAGCATCAGCATGGGTTCTGCTGCCACTAATCTGACTTTACTGGCAGGAACAAAGCGGTTTCACTAGAGCAAGTGAGAGGACGCAGGGCTAGGGATGCTTTTTTACCAGGGCACTGTTTCTGCTCGCCAATTTTTCTTAAAAATAACCTAGTCCCTGCTTTACCTTAGCCCACATCCAATTCTAACCCAGCTTTGAAGCAGAACTCTTTCTTTTTTTTCCACTTTTACCCAGATAGCTGAGGTTTAGATGCATCTTATACACGGGGCCACAGCTAAGGATCTGAGATCAAGACCAATAAGAACAAAAAAAAAAAAACCCCACTGTGTTCTAAACTGCTATGATCAATTCCTTGTATTAGTAATAAAAAACCCCAAACCCTCAAAACACTTCAATCCATATTGCAGGATTTTATCAGAGGCCGATTCAGTGCTAATTCAAAACTTCAGCAGCATCTGCCTGCGTGGCCATGGAATAATAGCAGAACATATTTCCAGTGCTGATTTTGACTCATTAAATCCTGCTGACAAAATGGTTTAAGAATTAAACAAAACCCTTTCCAGAAGAACTCTCGGCAAGGGAAGCAGCCGTTCTTGGGAAAGCTGAGGCCAGGCTGCAGCGCCCGTGCAGAGTACGGGGCGCGGAGTAAACTGAGGAAAATAATTGGATTACACGTGCACAATTCAGACTTTCAGTCACTGGGTGCTTTCTTGCTCCTGGTTTCCACAGAAAAGTCAGGTTTTTTTGTTCCTTAAGTCCTTGTACTGCCTATTTACATATGAAAAGGTAAGTTTATAAAAGAGCTTTCCTATTTTACTACGTCTAATAGTTAATAATTTAAATCTGTGGCCATTATCATCATATAGATTGACACAAATGGCATATGGATCATTCTGGGGATGAGGGTTAGTTTCTTTTAAGAGAGAATTGTTTTAGTTTTTGCAGGAAATTAATCAGGGGAATGGGCTTTGTGGAGCATGGAGCAAATCTAATCTGTTCTTTGTTCAAATTTGCCTTGCTCCAATTCCTAGCAATTGTAGACAACATGCTCTTTTGTTCAGGAGCCACTTGTTACATGCATAATTAGAGACTGCAGTAGCTGTGTTTAAAGAAAAACTGTTTTCCAATGTAATGTGTGATCTTGATAATAGTATTTTCATCAAAGGTAGCAATTACATTCATTAAGCTGGGACTGGCAAGGCAGCAAGGAAATTAAGTGGAAGGTGAATAAAAAGCTCCCCGTTTCTTTTTAAAATCTCTGCCTCTTTATAAGTTGAAATGCACCATGTTGAGCTGCAAACTGGAAAATACATACTGAATATAAAAAAAAAAAAAAAGAAAGAAAGAAAAAAAATAAAGTCCTCCTTAACCTTTCTGAATAATGATCCAGAAGATATCCTAGGGACACCTACTATAGATGCACTTTTCAAATTAAAGGGCTTTATTCTACATTAATTTCTTATGCAAGTTTTAAACGAGCTCAACATATGATTCAGGTCTTTAAAGGCTCCAGGGCTCTCTAGGATTAATTCACTGTTCTTTTCACACATAAATTAATTGTTTTGTGTTCTCAAAAACAGCAAACAGCACATAAATCAACCGGTTTAGAAAAGCAGCAAGGCTGGTACCTTTTGCAAATCACTGAAGTTTGCTATTTACACTTCATTATCATAAGATGGAACTTTTAAAGGAAAAGATGGAAAAGTAGGACATATGTTGTTAATTCTAAGCAGATTTCTTGAGTGCACAACTCATTTTAGCAATTTGATTCCTTGAAAGACCAAAGGTGTGGAGCATGAAAAGCCATTCTTCCAGCACTCTAACTACATTTTTTTCCAGTTAATAATTCAATTACACATCACTAACATATTTGCAAACATTCCCATGTAAAAAAAAAAAAACAAACCAGCTAGTTGTGTGAGGAGGTTTTTTTACACTCTTTTTGCCTTAAGCCTTGTAAAAGTCAGATTTGCAGATGGGAAAACGTGACAATCTAAAGACGTGAACCCCGGGAGGGCTGTGCTGGGCCCATGTGCTGAGCACACACAAAGAAATCTCTTTTTTTTCTTGACTCCAAAATTTAATCCCCCCACACACCTCTTTTTTTTTCCCCCAGGCACTGTATTGCAGGCCCAGAAGTGAGAGGAAGCGGGTCCATCCCTCCGTACCTTTGCCCCATGCGGACAGCAATGCAGAGAAACAGTGACTTCAGATGAGGGCTGAGCCCTAAATTTGCACTCAGGCAAGAACTCAGAGACTTCAGGAGGTGTCAACCAAAGCAGACAATGTAGCAGTGAGTGGGGCATGTCTAATTTACAAGCACTTACAGCAGGAGAGGCACCCAGAAACAGGCAGTGGTGGGAACCGTGCTCCCTCTGGAACAGGGATGTCCCAGCGTGCTCTGAGCTCGAGGCAAGAAACAAAAACGAAGCCAGAACCTGGTTATCTGTAACTCTGAAAATAACCATTTCTCCGGCTGCCCTTCCCAGAAATAGAATATGAAACCACAGCATCTCGGCCAAATCGGAATTTGCATAGTTCTGCGAAGCATTTCCTTCAGTTAGGAATGATTTAATTATTCTTCACTTCCTCTTCTAGAAATCATTCCTGGATAATGAGGTTAGCATAGAGCAGATATGTTTCAGTCAAGAGATAGATGTAATTCAGTGCCAGAAGGCTTTTACAGTATAAAAAAAGAAAAAGAAAAGAAAAAAAAGAAGACTTTTGGACACTTCTAAATAGAAGCAGCCATAGAGAGAAGGTTGGTTGCTCAGTTTAAATTACAGTCGTCTGAGACACCAGATCACTGGCTGCTTTAACCCAGTGCTGTGTCAGCACCCTGAAGAATCGAGGACAACCACAACCCTCCTCCGGCCCAGATTCTTACACGAGGGTAACAGGGCATGTTTTAAGTAATTATAAAATAATGACAAGCCATATTACCTCCAGAGAATTGTTTATCTCTGCAAATTGAATCACTGCAAAGCACAGTAGAGCTACAACACTTCTAGCATAAACTGGAAGAGCTACTGCTGGTTCCTTACTTTGGACCTTGGAAACTGTGAATCCTGCACAGCAGTCAAATACAATTTATGACAAATAGCTGGCTGAATCTAGCTTTTACTGTGCAAGAAGAGAGATATCCAGGTGCTGGGGAGGCCGCACCTTGAGTCTTGTGTCCAGTTNGGACTTGATGATCCCAGGGGTCTCTTCCAACCTAGATGATTCTATGATTCTAGGAAACAATCAAAACAACCTGCCATATCAATCAAACCTAGACATTGCTAGGTTTGCAACTAAGCTGAGCAAATTATTTTCTCTTTAAATTTTTTATATTTTCTCTTGGCTGGACAGACGTCGAGAAGACCAAAGTCATTTGGAATTAAAGAAGGGAACACAGTGGTTTGTGCTTGATAAAAGTCATGCCTTGGAACATAAGGATTTGTTCTCTGAACGGGAAAAACAAGACTACGAACGTAAATACAGCCTTCATCTCATATAAACCATCTTCTAGTACATAATAGGGAATCATAAAACATTTTCAAAGTTCAAAAAGTACCGGAGCTGAAAAAAAAGTGCTTTGCCTCAATTCTTATGGGAACAATTGGAGCAAATGCTGCATTTGGTGTGTAAACATCCTCCATCTCAGAAACAGAATGTCTAACATTTTCTTTCCTAAAACAAACAGCATCAGCTTTCCCACTGAAACACATTTGCCCTGTACCAACTGTGTCTCCAACAGCTCCATTAACAAAACCAGTTCTAAGGAGCTTTTTAGTTTTTAACTAGATTTCCAGAAGCTTAACTCTAATTACTGAATTAGTCCCTAATTTTTTCAGGCCGGTTTAGCAGAGCTGACACAAAGCTGTTCTGTATGAGATAAAATGCAAAAAACCATAGGTGTTGTGCTTAGTGTAATTTCAAAGTTGGCTTTTCCCCTTCAGCTAGTCCTTTAGCCGGTGCTGGGTGCGTGACACGGTGGCTCCATAAACAAAGTTCTATCAGCTCGTACTTTTTTTGCATAAATAACCATTTGCAGCTTCTGGGACTCTTAACCTTTCACACTCACACAGAATAATAATAATGCTGAGAAGTGAGTGCCTTTCTGAAATGTAGTTATCATGTCTTTGGGTACCACCTAAACAAAGGCAGGAAAACTCAGCTCCACAGTATTACAAGTGGGTGACTGCTCTGGTTGTACTGAGAAATGTACATTTAATTTGCACCTTTAGGATACAAATTGGCAAACAAAGAAATCTTGCAGCGTGGCCTAGAAAACAATTCAGACCAAAAATATCCAAGAATCTTGCGGCAAACAATGTGATAAAAAGGATGATCAGAAAATAACTGCGTTCCTCTCATGGGTAGGTCATCATTTAAAAGGCTTGGCTGAACGTTCACAAGGAAAGGCAGGAAACCAACCCTTAACCAGGAGAACATCAGCTCTGGGTGTGTGCATCTGAGCTCTTTGTGTCCTACCAAGGGGAGACCCCACCAGGGTCCTTCTGCAAAACGGCAACGTTTCAAAACTGAAACCATCAAACTCACTGGGCTGAGAGGGGCAGGAGACGCCAAACCCAACGTGAATCCATCCTACTGCAGCTCCGCTCTTCCCTTTGCTCTCTTTACACTAGGAAACAAAAGCTGTCATTAATATTAAGGCACTCCTTGATCTGCCAGCTCATATTTGGCCCTAAACCAACCAAGCAATAACGCCCCGTTTCAGCGCTTCCCACCAACGAGGCACTTTCCCGCCATCACCCTCCAGCCATGGCTACAGATGAAGCAAAGCTCATTTTAGAAGTCTTGCTAACGTCTGTGAGGTGACTTCTCTCCTCTGTAACACACATCCAAGGAACACCATTTACTTTTCAGTCCATATATGCTAATCTCCTGGTTAGGTACCAGCACCAACTTGCAACATGAAAGTTGGGGATTTATTGCCGTATTTTAGGTTTTCCTCTTGCTACCCGAATTTAGGTGGAAAGGACCTTAAAGATTGAGTTCCAACCCCCTGTCCTGGGCAGAAACACCTCCCACCTGATCAAGACGCTCCAAGCCCGGAGCCTGGCCTTGAACCCTTCCAGGGATGGGGTTTAAAACTGTTTAAAACTGTTCTCCCTTGTCCTATTGCTCCACTCCTTGTAAAAAAGTCATTGTTTTATGGCTGCCTGTTGAGAGTGTACCTGAGAGTGAGAGTGCTTTGATTTGTATTCTGCAGTACTGTATCAGAAAAAGCATTGCAATAGGCGCTGCACGTCCTTTTGAGCATTAATAGACCAATAGGGTTCACTGTTTGAATGCTCTGATCTATGACACAAGCTGTTAGGGAACACTGGTCAGTTCTAGTCACCTCATGTATCAGACACACAACTGCACAGGAACAGAATCTTTTTAGAGGATAATAATCACCAAGATTTCAAAGCAGCTTCATAGTGTCTTTAGTATCAGAGAAGGAGAAATTCCCTCAGTATCACCAAGCTGGACTTTGTTAGTTACAGCGACTGATCTTAAAACTGGCCTATTTAATGGAAATAATGATTATAATTCCTATTTGTTAGCCTGGAACTCTGGATTCGCTCGGAGCGGGCTCAGAAAGACCTCCTGCTTTCTCTCACAGCTGACCACGCTATGTAGCTCTATGCTACTAACCAAGCCCCTCACCCAGGTCTAGGCCAAGGTGATACACTTCCAAGAAGACAACTCCTTGCAAAATGCTCTACAGCCAGTGTTATTTCGACCCAACATCGACTGCCAAATTGTGTGAAGGCTCTTTGGGAATTGTACAACACACGTTCACCTGCCCGTCAGCCTCTGCCAACAGTTTGCACAGCGGTAACCTCACAGGTAAACGTTTGTGAAGCATTTGTAGAAGCTCTTTCACCACTTTTTCCCCCTTCCCTTAGGGGATCTATTGCCCTGGTACACTGAATACATGCTGGGGTTGAGGAAAAACATTCCTTCGGCTTCCAGGTATCCAATACACAAGCTCAGGGAAGTCAAACGGCTGCTTTCGAAGCAGACTGTGTTTCAAATCGAGCTTAGCTTCACGGGAAGAACTTCAAATGTGTCTCTCTCCAAAAGATTTCCAAATGGAAAGGCAGTAACACGTTAATTAGAGAATTCTTAACACACCAAAAGGCTCCCAGTGAACAATTACTGTGTATTTCACGTAAGCCTTTCCTAACACAATCTTTATATGGGGAAAAGAAAATATGAAAGAAAGAACAACAGCATAGAAAACATCATATAAAATGTTGTATTTCAGCGTTTCCCAAGTAGCAATTAAACCTTTCTGTGGAAATCTGCCTCAGACCTTTATCTCAAACCAGAACAACACTGAAGAAACCTGACAGATGATAGAGCCATTCTCTCCCAGTACAAAAATGGCAAGATCTGGGAAAAAATTTAAATGACAGATTATTAGAGAACCATCACCCAATGTAAAAGATTAGCATTGTATCAAATCAAATAGCAAATTCAGGCACTTTTAAAATACATTCTCAATACAGTTCTTTTCTTCTAAACCAGGGAAGCCCAGATGCAGCATCTGATACCGAAGATGGATGCTGTTTCAGATTAGACTGACTGGGCTGACTAAGGGTATATAGAGGGAAAATTCACTAATATAAATACTTCTTGTGTATAAAGCAGCGTTGAATCCTGTCACCAGCACAGGAAGCCTCACAGAGTTCCCAACACCAGCTTTACACCTACTGGTGTGGCCAGTAACCACCAACACTCCTGTGCCCATGGTGCAACTTGTGACAACCCATAAATGCCTGTCCCAGAGTGAACAGGGGGTGGGGAGCACAGGCAGCTCTTAACAGCTCCCAGACAATGACATTTAGGAATTTTATTACTAAACCAACGGAATCAGACTGAAGGGGATGAAACAAGTTGACTCTTCCCAGAGGCAGCGAGCAGAAAACCTAATGCTCTCCACAGCAGCATGTGTCCTCTCAAAACAACGGTGGAAGAAACTCAGTGGTTGCCAAGTCATTTGTGCGCATATTACTCCACAGAATTTTGCAGACAAAAATAAAATACAATACATGCACTTCTTTCCAAAGTTATTGTGTACAGAATACAGCAGATAAAACCAAGAGACGTGAAATATTTACAGCTGTAACATTAGCTAAAGGCTTGACCTTGCTTTTCTGAGAAGAACTGTTGAGGAGCTGAGGAGGCCATTCCCTGGAGTACAGCATCCCAGTTCAGGCTGCAGGAAATCACATTGTTTTGACATTTTTCTTTCTGATTATTTTATAAATGGAGACCTGACACAGTTCCACACAAAGAGACAGTCCTTTTACATAATCCTGGATATCCAGCCCTTAACAGTTCTTCAAAGAGCTCTGCACTTTCCTCCATAAAGAGTTTGCTTTTAGCACTACATTAAGTCAGTTAAGTATTGTCACTCACTCCACAGCCTCTCACAAAACTACAGAAGCCAAGCTAAGGGAGTAACTCAGACGAGTATGAATCAAACCTGAGCTCTGCTGACACCCATGTTAGCAAAGCAGGTTAAACTGCAGCAGTGAAGGACTGCATCTCCCATCAGCACAACTTATCTTATCCATCAACGTTAACTCAAGCTAATTGCAGAATGGTTGTGAGCATTTTAGACTATGATTGACCACTCTGAGCTGAGTAACTGTAGTTACTGTTGGGGTGGCCACAGTCTTAATTCTAGTCAAAGAATCTCCCCAACTGTTCCAATCCAGCTGAAAGCAAGCCTGCAATGACCTAAAATGCATTAATAGCAATAATAATACATCTAGGAGAAAGCTTCAGAAATCATCTACTCTACCCTCCTACTCCTGTATTTTTTCAAAATCTTGAAACTGTTGATCAAAGTGATATGGGAGGTGCTTTTTTTCTTGGTGTAAGGATAACCACATTAATTCTTCACCTATCAACAGGCCAAACACTTACGTGGGGGGAGATATTCACCAAAGTAGTTGCCTCTCTTTGAAGCTCACAGCAAGTCAGGAAACTTTTTGATAGTGCTTTTCCTCCTTGCTTGTTGCTTTCTATAAGGCACTGCGGTCTGCTTGCCTTACAAAATCACACTTGTTAAGTGTCATTTCCCCTGGTTTTGCTAGAAAGACCTTTAGGAGTCTCAGATTGTAACAGTCTAGGCTGCCCTCAAAGGGACTCATCAGTGACTAGCAAGCTTTAAAAAATAGGTTCTTTCTAAGTCAGCCAAAACCAGACACTCCATCTTTCCCTCCCAAAAATGCTTGAAACAAATTAACAATTATAGCAATTATAATAATTTTTCATGTATTAAGCTTTCCATCTCTTGATTCTTAGTTAATTAGTTCTCGAGCTGAAGAGGTTTCTGCAATAAATAAAATGTCTAGTTTTGAAGTAAATGGAGAGGGATAAAAAAGCAAATACTTCTCAGCCCACTCCTCTCTCAAAAAGGAGCAAAACTTTGCTCATTTTGTAGAGAACCACTGATTTCCATGAGCGAGTTTCCCAAGCTGCAAATTTACAGTCCCTCCCTGACTCCCAGGAAGGCTCTGAGGATTAAAGTTTGTAAAACACACTGAGAACACGGAAAAGCCACCGTGATGTATCGTGGTGTTCCTATTACCCACCTTCTATCTCTGTCTTTTTGCAGAACTACTAGGCTTTTTTAACCCCATTTCACAAAGACTTCAACTCAACCTTTTATGAAAGGAGAACTATAAATAGCCTCTTAGATTAAAACCCTTAACAGCTGAGAAGGCTAGAAAGGGAGGTAGATATTATCCACCTTTCAGTACTACAAATTGGGGCTGGAAGGGCTTAATTACCAAGATATACTTAAGAACACACTAAGGGCTGCTATAAAAATTACTCCAATTATGGCACCTCCACAGATATTGCTCCACCTGGGAGAGAGGAAACCATCACGTCTGTCTCTTTCCACATACCTCTCCTCTGCCCTATGCTAATAAAAGGCTTCACCAACTAACAGCAGCTTCACACCCTGCAAGGGTCCTGCTGCGCGTCTGGGGTCCTTTCTCCAGGGTGCCTTAACAGAACCCATTCACACCAGGCAAGCCAAGGATTTGGCTGCTTCTGGTTTCACTTTGAAATCTCGAAGCAGAGGTAAACTGTTATGGCAGCAAAATAATTGCAGCCAACGTATCAGCTTAGAAAAGTCTCGGGTGGAAAAAAAAAAAAAGACACTTTAAACCCACAATTTGGATTTGAACATGGAATTCATCGTTTCACACGGCCCACACACTCACTGTCCTGAAATGGGGAACTCATGGTTTTCCTTATGATTTTGTCTGTGATGTTGTATTCTTGTTTCTCATTTTTGTAGTTACAAATGAATGTGTAATTCACAATGAGCGTTCACGGGAGTAACAGTCAAGAAGTCTGCCTGGTTTCAGTACTCCTGCGCTAGGCTTTTCGCAATGGTGCTCAGCTGGATGTTTGAAGTTCCTTCATATATTGTACCTGAAATCAGAAGAAAATAAATTAGAAGACTATAAAACCACAGTGAGCAGAGGAAAAGAGACCAAGACATCATCCCAATAGTTAGAAAATTTACGCTTATGAAGTGCAGCTTTAACTGAGCAAGTTCTAGAAACAGAATTTACAGAAATACTCCTAAGTTATTATATGCAACAATTAAAATACTTTTCTGCTTGCTCAATGGACTAACAAGATGTTTTCCTGAAAAGCAATTCCTAAATAACACCTAAAAATGAAGTATTTACAAACGCTATCAGCAATAACAGCCAAAGGGTAATACCATTAGAAATGCTAAACTCTTGGCTCCGAGGATTATACTGGTAAGCAAGGAAGTCCAGAAAGTGAAACTCCACATAGAGCCAGATCTTAAAGGCAAAGAAAGTACTTTCAACTGTTTTGAACTGGAATTTTCTTAATCGAATGGGACACAACACGTGTGTCTGTATATTACTGGTATCTAATGAAGCATTTTAACGAGCCTTACCTACACAGATGCGTACAGCAAGTTTTACTGTTTTATATCTCAGCCTTTGAATCAGTGTTAAATACAGTCTCATGGGAAAAAAAATCTTAAAAAAAGTAGACCATTATTCCCCCTCAAACTTTAGTACCACTAGTGCTTCAAGAAATAGTGGTTAAGAAACTCTCACTCACCTATCTTGCAGTCACGATAGTACTTTTCTATTGGATAATTTTTAGTGAATCCAACCCCGCCCATCCATTCAATACATTTACTAGTTGTCAGTGTTGCAACCTATGAAAACAGTTTCAGAGTTACTATTTGAGGATTCGACTTCATGCCAGTTTTATTCTTTGTAGCTATGCAAAGTAAACACAAAACAGTAATTAAATCAGTTATGAGAACAAGTGGGAAGAGGAAGTACTGGTATTTTTTTATTATTCATATTATTTATACTAATTATTTTAGAATAAAAATTCCATTTGTCTAAAGCAGAGGACATAAAGAATTCAGTAACCATTACTGCAACAGTTCATATGCTGCACTATGAAAAAGACAAGGAGCAGTGTACAAGACTGCAATTACAAGGAGGCAGAAGCAATCCAGTTTTGAGTTGTATTAAGACTCAGACTAGTGACCAGCAGAGTTGAAATGGTCACAAACAGAGTCTTGCCATGCCATTTCTCCAGCCACAAAGAGAGAACTCGAAGAAAATGACATCTCTTTAGATAAGGGAAAGTACTAATTCACTTTCTCTTTTAATGTTGTTGCTTGTTTTTCAAAATTTTATTCAGAACTTTTATTCAGTAAGCAGTTTGTTCTTTGGTGGCCACTCTACACTGCCTGAGAGCAAGAGACAAGGTAAAAGTACCTCCACAGATCCCAGAGCAAACATGAATTACAAGTCAACCTTTCAGTACCAGAAGAACAGCTCAAACAGCAGTGAAATAAACCCACTGAACAGAGAATGTGCAGGTTACCTCAGCAGCGTAGTACTTGGCCATGCTTGCCTCCTTTATGAACGGCCTTCCTGCTTCGGCGAGACGAGCCGCGTTGTAGGTCAGCAACCTCGCCGCCTCCAGCTGCGTGGCCACCTGAGCTATCTGGTGTTGCATGCCCTGTAACGAGCGGGCCACAAGTCAGACAGAAGCAGTACCTACCACTCGACTGGAAGTTCTAGCCAGAGCCATTGTTTTAATCAAGGAACATACCTAGGTTTTAAAATAAACCCACAAAATGTAGAAGGACTAGCGATTCTGCACGTCCCTGCATCTATGATATTAGTGTTGGAAAAACTCTGGGCCAAAGTCCTTTCTGGAACCACACTCCCATTTGCTCCTTCCCTCTTCTTAGATTCAGGCATACTGGGTAGCTTCTTGCCTGACTGGTTGGACGGGAGGGTTCAACGTGAACCTATTTGCACCCACGAGCATCACAGAAAGTTTGAGCCAAATGTCGAGGTTCTTCTCAAGACAGCAGGGACAGGGGTAGGTCAAAGCTCTGCTTTTATTTTGCAGCTCTTCATTGAGAATGTTCATTAACAAGTCTAGTTCCCTGATGGAAGTGAAAGAGAATGTACCTCTTCAATAAAGTGAAGAACATGTCCCACAGCCATGAGAGAAGAGTTAGGAGCAGCCTTGAAGTACAGAGGACATGACTGATAAAGGGATTCAAAGGGAAGGGAAAAGGTGACAGAGCTCACATCTAAATGGAAGGCATTACAGAAGAATAGGTTGATTTAAGGAGACCCAAACATTATGGTGATTGAAAATGAACATTTAGTAGCCTAACTTGCTCCTAAAACACAATAAAATCTTTCGCCTTATTAATGCTGCTCCCTAAAATTTGCAAAAATATCTATCTGCAGGGCAAAATAACACAATGATTGGGCAATTAAAAATTCCATTTCCCATTCAAAAGATGCAGTTCCAATAATTTCCTAGGTATCTGTGGGTGCTTCCTAAAATTTGTATAAATTATGATAGTATAATGTTCCTTCTCTTCAGCTGAGATGTAGGTTTCTTTTAACAAGAAAATTACTATAGTAATTACAATTATATATCTTCCTTATTAAACTATACATCATTTTTGCAACAAAGACTCTTTTTCGTTTCAAGATAGAGATATTATCATGAAAACTAAATGCCTTTGTCTAGCACAGGAAATCTAATCATTCAATCGGTTTTCCTCATCTTTTTATCACTTCCAGTGTCTCCAGAAAAACACCTTCCCCTACATCTCATGAAAGGCTACAAAAACTGGATCACATTCAACATACAGCGATATTAAAATCATCGAATCACAGAATCATTCAGGTTGGAAGAGACCCTTGGGATCATCAAGTCCAACCATCAGCCCTACTCTACAAGTTCTCCCCTACACCAGATCCCTCAACACCACATCCAATCTACTCTGAAACACAGTCAGGGATGGGGACTCCACCACCTCCCTGGGCAGCTGATTCCACTGACTGACCACTCTCTCTGGGAAAAACTTTTTCCTCATGTCCAGCCTAACCCTACCCTGCTGCAGCTTGCAGCCATTCCCTCTTGTCCTGTCGCTCCGAAGAGAAAGGGGTTCCATGTACAGTATTTCCAAAGGCAGTGAATCCAGCCAAATGAGTTATATTAATAATGTCCTAAAGTTGTAAACGGTTTATATAGTACTTGCAAAGGCACATAGCGCTGAATTGATGTATTTTAGGTGGCAGATGAATGCTCATCCAACATTGGTTTGAAAAATTCTCCAATATTGAGAAGTAGAGGCACGACACAGGGTGGAGCACGAACAATGTAAATCAGATTAGTCATTGTACTGCCATCACCCACTCACAGCAGTTACCTGCTCCTGGGGCAACCACTCCCCTCTTGGAGGGAACCTCCCACGTGTTCACCAACAAGTACCTGGAAATCGAATACGCTTTTCCCAAACTGGACTCTCTCCTTTGTGTAGGGAATCGTATAGTCAAAACACCCCTGTGCCAGTCCCAACATCTGTAAAAAATAACACATACCGAGGTGAGTTAGGACAAAAAACCCCACAAACCAAACCCAAGCCCTCAAAACTGGAAAAGAGGAATAAACCTATTTCATTCCTACGAAAGGAATATCACTAACCTACAGGTCAACTGTGGTTGTACAAATATGAAGCGATTCTGGAAATTCTTAATTACATGGGAAATTTACTCTAGACTAAAAATTTACAGATCTATATTACACTATTAAAGGAAAAAATTAATTGAATGATTATTCAAAGCTATTTTTATAATCTAAATGATTTCTCAATTTATAGAGGACACTAAACTGTCAGAATTTGCTATTTATTTCAAAAGTTAGAAAATTAATATAGTGGAGAGAGAGAGAATATTTGTTCCAGCATTTTCTAGAAAAAATCCCCAACAACTCAACAGCACAATTTTTGAAGACCCATCGTCTTTTCACACACTCTCTTCACTCAGCACCGGTGAGAGCAAAACACGACTGTTATCTTGGAGGATAACAGCCAGGAAAACCCCACCTGAGCATTTGCAAAGAGGTAGCTCACAGCTACAGTGGTGTCTGATTTGTTACCCTACACAAACATTACGAATTGTGGAAAGTAAACTACGTTCATGGTAGTCTAACCACCAAATTTTGAGAAGTGTATTTCACCCCAAACAAGGCAGTAAAGAAAGAGCCCTGCCTTTCACACATCTTGGCATACAGAGCTAGTAGTTGGTTTCACTGTATAACTACCATCCATCTGAACCCATTCTTTCTACCCAGCTTCCTCCCTGGCAAAATCAAAGATAGGAAATTAGATTAGGGGAAGCATCAAACAAGGGGGGGGAAAAAAAGAAAGAAAAAGAGGAAATGAATGGCATGAAGAATTATCAAAAACAAGGTGACCTCCCAAGGGTCTCTTCCAACCTAAATGATTCTATGATTCTATGGTAAAATTGGAATCTCATAGAACTTCTGAAAGTCAAGACAGGCTGCTACGACGCAGCAGTCAGCTGTCACAGCAAACAGCCAATGTGAAACTAGTTTGAGTGAGGTACAACAGAGTGTAGGGTTACTTTTGGACAGAGCCATGTATTAAGCTGAAAGCCAAGAGCCCCAAGAAGACAAAACCACGACTCTGGGTTCAGACACCTCCACCGTAATCATTTAAGATTCTAGAAAAAAAAAGCAAAACACAATATACAGGAAAATGAGCGTGTGGGGGAAAAAAGAAAAGGAAAAAAGAAAACAATACAGTCTGCTGCTAATCAGCTGTATTACCCAGCTTGCTGCCTTCTTGCACGAACTCACATGGATGAAGCAAGTACACCAACGTCAGCCCCCGTAACACCACAAGCAGGTACTTTGCACCAAGATTATCCCAAACTGTTTTCCCAGCCACAATTACATTTTATAAGATGTTCATTATAAAACAATTACTACTGCAAAACTGAATTCAATACTAGAGGGCTTTAGAACTGCTGTTCTTGTACATTCAAGTACATTTCTCTTCATTTGAAGGTGCCAAGAAAGTAGTAACTAAGATATAACAACTACCTGACCTTAGCTTTTAATTAGGTTATAAGTGTAACTTGGAGTAATTAAGAGTAAAATCCAGATCATGGATTTTACTGCCAGAGCCTTTACATTATTTATATCTCTGGGAACAATGGGGCCCACAGCCCTAGTTTTTAAATGCCATATCAGACAAAGTTTAATCACAGACAGTATTCAGAAATGATGAAAAAGCCAAGCCATTTAGCAGCACAGTCTGCTGCCACGTGGAAAATCTACGTTTCATGAGGATTATTACTTGTGATCTGCTTGCAACTAAGGCAAAAGATTAGGGAGACTGGTAGTACTGACATACTACACCTTGAGCAGCACAACTACATCCACAACAAATCAGAAACAAAGAAAAGATTACTTTCACAAGTAAATTAAAAATATAAAAACTTGTCATAAGTCATTTTATTATAGGGCTGAGCCTGATTTCCACTGAAATCAGCAGGAATCTCAGATCCAACTTGAGTTTACAACAAAATACAACATTGTGAAATAACTCCAAGGTGAGCAAATATTTTTCCCTAGGATGCCATAAAGTACAATTTTCAAACATGACAATGAATTTGGACACTTCTGCTATATAAAAAAAAACCAAAAACAAACCCATAAATAAGTTGACTTTTAAAAATAAGTTGTTGGGAAAACATCTGGTATCATAAGGCCACATTTGTCTACCCCACCCATTCACAGTTGGAAGCATTAATATTACACCTGACAGCGTGCTGCACTGTCCAAAGTTAGTCTTCTTTGTAAAATAAATTTGCATAATGGCAGGTAAGAATGTTGATATATTTCAGTAGCAGTAAGTTAACCACCAAAGACAGACAAATTGCCATTTAACGTTTTCTAAATCTAGTGCTTATGCCACCAAAGGAGAATGTTACCATTTGCACTTGTTTCAGTATTTTACCGTAACTTAGATACAGGAATAGTGACATCTAGTGGCCGTTGAGGTTTTTAATAAAGTATTTTCTAAATGTTTTAGCTGTATTAGCTTTAAATATTTTGTAAATTTTAATCCAAATTCAAGGTTGCATGCTGATTGTATTCAGCATTAAGCTAAGTTACCCACCTGTGCAGCAATACCTATTCTGCCAGTGTTTAGCATTCCAATTGCATACTTATAGCCTTGTCCAACCTGTCCCAGGATATTGGTCTCAGGAACCTAAAAAATAAACCCATTTAATTATTTCTGTTCTATTCTGCTTTGCAACTGCAAGAAGGGTTCATGGGTGAATCAGTACGTGTTTTATCTAACGACAGTGAAGGCATAAAATGTAAGGCAGACATCTGATACCTTTAAAATATGACAAATAATCAGTATGACCAGCAGAAGTAGGGAGGTGATTGTCCCCCTGTGCTCAGCACTGGTGAGGCCGCACCTTGAGTCTGGTGTCCAGTTCTGGGCACCTCAGCACAAGAGAGATATCGAGGTGCTGGAGCGAGTACAGAGGAGGGCAACAAAACTGGTGAGAGGCCTGGAGAATAAGGCTTATGAGGATCGATTGAGGGAGTTGGGGTTGTTTAGTTTGAGGAAGAGGAGGCTGAGGGGAGACCTCATCACTCTCTACAACTGCTTGAAAGGGCATTGGAGAGAGGTTGGTGCTGGTCTCTTCTCACGGGCAATGAGCGACAGAACAAGAGGGAATGGCTGCAAGCTGCAGCAGGGTAGGGTTAGGCTGGACATTAGGAAAAAGTTTTTCACAGAGAGAGTGGTCAGTCAGTGGAATCAGCTGCCCAGGGAGGTGGTGGAGTCCCCATCCCTGACTGTGTTTCAGAGTAGATTGGATGTGGTGTTGAGGGATCTGGTGTAGGGGAGAACTTGTAGAGTAGGGCAGATGGTTGGACTTGATGATCCCAAGGGTCTCTTCCAACCTAAATGATTCTGTGGTTCTAAGAAAAGAACTGGGAACTGGACATTCTTTCCCTACATGTGGTCAAGTTCCAGGTGCACACGAATTATGCTTCAACAGCAAAACGACTTATGATACCTTAACATTTTCAAATGTTACTGGGCAGGTGGAAGATGCTCTGATTCCAAGCTTGTCCTCCTTCTTCCCTACATGGAGTCCCTCTGTGTCACGATCTACTACGAAGCATGTAATTCCCCTGTATCCCTAGGATGAATTACAAAATAATCAAGAACTGGTTTTTAGATTAATATCAACAAACGGTGGTCAAAATATCTCATTCCAACACTGAAGTTTTGCACCTCCTTAATACTATATTAATAATTAAAACACCAGCACCATCATCTGTTCTCTCTCTTTCTGCTAATTGTGGTTTAACAATGATGGTTATGATGTCTGTTATTAAAAAGCTCAAAGAGTTTGTTTGGTGTTCAGCTAATGATCTGGACAGCACACTAAATAACACATGTGACAACACATAAATTGTACAGCCAACCTGAATTCTGGCAGCTCCCACATACAGGCTTACAGTCTTCACATATCTGACACCCTAAACCAGATTCTTAAAGTACAGAATGGTGATTCCTGATAGCTGGCCCTGTCTTTTTTTCCCCCTCTGCATAATTCTTCTTCCCAATTCTCTCTCCTTTCCACCACTCACTCTTGCTGCCCCAGCTAAAAACACAGCAGTGTCTCTTATCCAGCATTCAACAAGGTCCATGACACGGGAATGTGAGGTATTCCTGGCCATATTTCCATCTCTCCTTGTCCCTAATGCCCACAGCACCTCCTCTCACTAAGAAGGTGACACTGAGAGGCAGGAAAAGTCCATGGTTCTTCTGGAAGAGTTGCCTCCTATTAAAGAGGAGGCTTCAACCTCCCTCTGTGACAGCCCATCTCACTGAACAGGAGCTGCTGGTTTAGTGTACATTTCAGTATATAACTGGGCACTCCTCTGTTTTCTCCTTTATACTGATATCAACTGTTCCTTAAACTTTGAGCTGCATTGACTTGTAATCCCCTTCTGGAATATTTAAAAGCAAATTTCTAACTTTAAGCAGACCATATATTACGTATTTTTAAAATACAGTTACACCTCCAGATTATACAGCAATCCACAGCAGCTACCAAATACAGAAACTGGTTATCAAATGTGTTTGGATAGTTCATTGCATGTTGTGCTCAGTTCACCCACCCAATTGTGAAGAAACGGATAAAAATTCAAGAAAGCGACATGACGTTTCCACTGCTGAATACAAGGAAAGAAAAATCCCTCTTCTTATTTAGTCAAAACCTGAAATTCTAATTTCAAAAATAAATACCTTCAAGCTAAATTTTTAAAGAAAGTGATACTGGAAGAAAGTTTTAAAAAAAATACAAGTTTTAAACAATTTAGTTCTGTATTTGATTGTCACTCTCTATATTGGTATAAGTACATTTTAAAGCCCACAGTTGACTTTCCTGAATCTACTGCCTATATCCCAATCGGTGACAAAACCTGACACATGCATATTCAGCTGTATATTCTTTTACTTGAACAGATTTTGCTGATGTGTTCTTATCAGTTTCCCTGTGCATGTACCCTAAGCTCTGGTTTGCCTTTGAACAACAGCAACTTGTCAGTTAAGCCAGAAGGGCTGGAAAGACTTGGACTATCTGCTCTGTTACTCCAAATAATACCAAGGTGTGCCGTGCTCCTCACCTAAGCAAGTATGGTTCTGGCATTTGTATTTTCCCTGGCAGGAGGAACTTGCTAAATTGCCCAGCAAGTTCTCAATTTTTGTTGGGAAATATTTTTAAAGGTTTGTTGTCAGCTAGAAGGTTCAAAGAATATTCACCTTTTCAAATCAGACTATTAATAAAAAATCCACAGTTTCATATATCATCAGTTGTCACTGGAATGCAACTATTCTTGAGCAACTTACTAAGGAGGGGTCTGTATTTGCCATCACGAAGAAAACTCCTGCGTGTTCTGCTGAACTAATCCACATCTTGGAGCCATTGATAACGTAGTAATCTCCCTTCTTTTCAGCCCGAGTCTTCAAGGAAAAAGCATCGCTGCCAGATCCAGCCTCCGAAAGACAGAAACTGCCTATCTGACAATCGAAGGGAAAAATGTTTTATTCATTTTTACTGCACATGTGGGCACAACATATAGCAAATTCTGCAACAAAAATCATTATCAACAAGCATAAGTCTCTTAAATTTAAATGTTTTAATCCACTGCATCGCAGTAAGTAAGTTTCAGATATGGAGATTAAGAATAGAAGCATTATGTAATCTCACACCTCTCCAAGTCAGTGGCTTTAAGGTTCTTTCCCAGTAAATGAACTTTTAATGAAACTAATAAACACCTTTCCACTTTTACCTCTCAGCTACCGATGACAAAACGTATCTCTACCACCACAGATCTCAGCTTTAACCAGTGTTTCAAAGTTCATACATATTTTCCAATGCTGCAGTCACCCATTTTCTTAGTGAAAAACAAGAAAAGATCCACCCCACTAACATTACCTGACAATTAAGGATTATTATCAGCGTTTACTAAAGTGAGAATTTGACTCACTGTATCTTTAGCGACTCTGGGTAAGTAAGTTCTCTTTTGTTCTTCTGTTCCATATGTGGTGAACAACTTAATTGTTAGTGTATTTTGGAGTTCACATAGAAGAGCTACAGCTGGATCTACTTTGGCCAGTTCTTCTACCACCAATATGATTGAAAAAAATGAAGCTCCAGTTCCTCCATATTCTTCCCCGAGATCAATACTCATCAGCTGCAATGTAAAAGATGCAAATCTATCAATCTGTTGGTTCATCAACTTTTTAGTTCAAGCTGATACTTAAAAGATTAAAATGACAACCACAGAATTTAAGCAGTTGCAGATCCTTCCCCAAAGACCTGTTTTCCTTCAATATCCTTAACAAACTAACAGTTCTTCCCACAAGTCTTCACACAAGTTTGGCCTGGAGAATAAGGCTTATGAGGATCGACTGAGGGAGTTGGGGTTGTTTAGTTTGAGGAAGAGGAGGCTGAGGGGAGACCTCATCACTCTCTACAACTGCTTGAAAGGGCACTGTAGGGAGGTTGGTGCTGGTCTCTTCTCACGGGCAATGAGCGACAGAACAAGAGGGAATGGCTGCAAGCTGCAGCAGGGTAGGGTTAGGCTGGACAGTAGGAAAAGGTTTTTCACAGAGAGAGTGGTCAGTCAGTGGGATCAGCTGCCCAGGGAGGTGGTGGAGTCCCCATCCCTGACTGTGTTTCAGAGTAGATTAGATGTGGTGTTGAGGGATCTGGTGTAGGGGAGAACTTGTAGAGTAGGGCTGATGGTTGGACTTGATGATCCCAAGGGTCTCTTCCAACCTAAATGATTCTATGATTCTAAGTTGATAGTCAATTCATGCAAGAATTCATGCAGTACACAGGGGAATCATCACCCAAACTGAATTACACTTTCCAGAACAATTGCAACCTCAACAGAAGTCTAATATTTAGTGTGTCACTACACTTTTCAGAGCCATGCTGGTTCTAGCATTCTAAGTAACTATGCTTATTCAATAAAAAAAAAAAAAAAAGGAGGGGGAAGGAATCCAAGGAAATCAAAGATAAGATGAAGACTGTGGTATGGGAGAGGGAGAGGTGAGGAATATTACAGTAAAAGTTGGAGAACAAAGGTGCCTTACTGTTGATAAATCCAAAATCTGTAATGATACACTAGTTCATTTAGATTATATCCCTCAATCTCTTAATTTAGAAATCTGAAAAACACACAGCTAGAGACACAAAATGATGTCACTTTCTGAATGAAAGGTTAAGTAAAAGTTTACAGACCCCTTGTTCAAACAATCCTTGTATTATAGAATCTTCCATTTTCGAGTTCTCATCCATTTTTTGCACCAAAGGTGCAACTCGTTCCTGAGCAAATTTTGTCACTGCAATGAAGAGAAGAAAGACAACGAGTAAGTATTCTAACACACTCCTTGGAGATATAACAGTCATGTGGTACTTCTGACAGGTTCTGCCTGTATTGCCTGACTCTCCCAGACAAGCTAATAAAAGGACAAAACGGTGCCCAAGTGAAACAAGGTGATGTGCCACCAGGCTTAATTATAACTGGTTTCTGAACTCAGCTACAACTCTATAACCCAAAGCAAAGTTTTCCTATAAACTCAGAAACGTTTGAAACATCTCAGCAACACTTAGATAACCTTGGTTAACCATAAAAATGCTAGAAAATATTTCACATACACCCCTTATTTGGTTAGTTGTATGGTATTGCTTTGTAAGTTAAACCTAGAAATAAAAGATGGTCTCTGGCTTTAACGCGTATTATTCCGAGTGCACAAAATCCTCTAAGTGAACTAAGCACTTCAGAAAGGGCATGTGTCAATGCCAGGAAACTTCTGCCACAACAACTGCTTTAAACAGCTAATATTTATGCAGAGTAAACAGCCCTGTGGTATGTGGAACTGTGCTATGGTAACACGAAGAAAGAACATTGCATTTTGCTCTCACGGACTATGGACTAAAGCAATTATAAAATTAAGCACAATCCCACACAACAACCTCAACATCTAGCTAGAAATAAAGAATGAAAATAACTTTTTAAGCTCTTAACATTTCTGAATTTTAACCACACAATATAGGAGGTACCCATATTTTTCAGCATTTTCTCCTCTTCAGTGAACGTCTGAAGCGGCGCACAGACAGCTCCATCACTGGCTAGATTTGGTTCAAGTTCCGATTTGGAGGATCTAAAGGCACAGGGAGAAGCCCTCCAAGGAGCCAAATACAATGGCAAACTTCTTCTCAGCTGTTGACAATAAATCCAGAATAACAGAACAGTTAATAGAATTTGTATTTGTAGACAGACATCAGTATGCAATTTCACCCATTGTTTTTATTCAGGAATGGAACAGGAAATGGAATTTACATGAAATGTCACAAATGCATTTTACTGTAGAGGAATGGCACTGAGCATACATGGCAAAAGTCACCAAAATGAGCAGGACAGACGGTGGCTTTTGGGAACAAGCTACGAGAGCGATTGTCAGGCGGGTGGACACAGACAATGTCATAGGTAACTCGTTTGTATCTTGAAGAACTATACGTAGTGTTCAATGACTTACTCAAGAAGGTAACAGCAGGCATTAGAAAGGAACACGTTTGGCTTGGAAGATAATACAGTTTCTATCCACAGAATAATGCTTAGGATTTTAAAAAGTTAATATAAAGAATATGATCTGGCTGGAAAAGGAACAGGCAAACAGCAGCTAAACGGCTGCAAAACGTAATCCTTAACCAAAGCAGCACAGGTTGACTGACTGATCTCAAAACAGGCAAGGCAAAACAAGGTTTTGCTCTCATACCTCCCAAACCCCAACTTATTCCGTGGCTACCATCTACAGATCAAATCTTGGCTACAGATATCTGTCGCTAGTAAGTGTGGAGATATTAATGCCTTACTGAGACAACTCCTGACAGAAGCCCCTGGTAGAGACACAGCTGTGCCATAAAAATAATGTATATAGCAAGCAGATGCCTGCCAACATACATTTCTGACAGCCCACAACCCTAACCTCACAGCGACCAGACCAATTGACTGTGCCATAACCAGGCTACTATTTAGCTCACAGAAGGCAGGACCGCTGCCCGATGCACACCGTGATAGCAGCATTCCTCAAAAAACGGCAGAAACTTAGGGGTCAGGAAGTAAAAATTCCTTTGATCTTTCTAATAATTCACTCCCTTTCATGTCAGCTTTCAACACCTGTCATCTCCCTGGCTGAAGAGCTGATGTGAAACAGATCTATGGGCTCTTTTTCTCCTAGAGACAAAACGCAGGAGTCTGTTACAGTAAGGAAACTCTGATTTTAGCACAACCACTCACACAGGACAAAGCATTCGCCTTCAACACGCCCGATCACACAAACCAAATACTGACTCGTGGGGCTGATTCACAACTACAAAGTTTGGATGATCAGTGGCAGCTGCAACAGTTTCAAATGAAGACTCAGTTACTGGAGTCACCCCAGGTCTTCATGGAAAAAACACCAAACCAAAACACCAAAGAGTTGCTTTAATAGAGATAAAATCCAAGGCAACCATGTTCTGGAAGTTGTCAGTCAGGCACAGATTATTTCCAGAGCATCCAGCTACGGTAGGGTCACTCAACACCCAGACAAGGATGATTATTAAAACATCCACCATATTCTGAGCAAGGGCTGAGAAGGAAAAACATACACACATATATGTTTAACACAGTGTGCTTTATGAGCAGTTAGAGGATTACAAATCACACGTAATTCCTGCATCTTCCACTGCTTCATTTCCAAGTAAAAATAAAAAAAGAGTATTTTTCTTTCATGGTGGCGTAACCAAAGATGAACCACTGAGAATATTTTACCAGATCTTTACTGATCAGGAGCAGTCAGGAAAAGCGCGTGCCCCAACAATAAGAACACAAAACTTTTGGAAAAGCTGCAAGTACACTCAGTAGGCAACAAGCCAGAACTGTTGAAATAACAGCAGGTGGTACTTTGGGATGACCTACACTTTTGCTTGATAGCACCTGACATTTGGATTTAGAATTACTGACCACGCAGGTGAACACACCACTGAAAGATCACAGAGAACCCTGCCCTGTCCAAAGTGAGAAGTACAGATTTTGCAGACCACAGAAAATACACAGATTTTTTTCTCATATGCTTTCAGGACAATGGGAAGCCGGGCAAACTTGATTAAAAGCAGCTCAGCAAGGTCAAGCACAAGTGCACAGGGCTGCGTTGCTCGAGGTGACCTGCCTGGCTGGCAAACAGCTTTCAAACACAGTAAACAGCTCAGGGTTTGTTAAATTACAGCAGGCAACAACGCCAAAGTTTTTGAGAAAGTTAGTGCTCACAGTAACTGTCCCTTCCTTCACCTCTACTTAGTAGAAACCACCTCAGGCTTCCCCCTCCCCAGAGCTTTCACCTGGAGCATCTTCTACTGCAACCGACCCACTTGAGAGGAGCAGGAAAGGCGTCACACCGGGGTTAGAGAAACAAGGGTAATCCTTAGCGTACCTATGCAGGCACAGTTTGACACATGCTTGTCTGATACCTGACTGAAATGCACTACAGGACAAAAGGAATATTCAGAACCTTGAAAAGTCTTAAAACCAGCAGGATGTCCCCAAGGGATGGGACCTACACCAGCAACACCCACACACAGAGGAGCAGCCCATGGGTATATCAGAGTAATAGCACTGTTTAGGAATGATTCTTTATTTCAACATTTAGATAAAATAATAATAACACAGTCACTACATTATAATTTACATTTTTATTCTTAAAACTCATGCAGTCATATAGTATTACTAGTTTTCAGACAGATATTTAAAGTCCATGTAGTTACTCAAATGCTTTGGTACTGCTTCCCCACTTTTTTTCTCCCTCTTTTTCTGTAAGGTAACGATTTATGCTGCTACAACGTTCAGACTCTTGCCTTACTAAACACGTTTGGTTGCTGATAACATTGATTTTTCTGTTTATCTCAACTCTTACCTCCACCTCAGGTCTTTAAAGGTTAGTTCTTTTGGTTTCCTTCCGTTTGTTCCACAACCTAAAACGAGTTTTTAGTGCTGGGGGACCTGGCAGCAGCAGCATTAAGGTATAAATTAATAAAAGGCCAAAGCAATAAATTTTCTTAAGCTCGCTTTACATTCCTTGATGACTTCCACTCCTGTATCTGTCCCAGCTGCCTTCCAGACAGCTCCTATTTCTCAGCAAGGAAGCTCCACCACAGGGAGCTTGCCCAAAGTTACGGGGTTGGTTTTCTTTATTTCAATTGTCAAAATGGACCCTCCAGCTGCCATAACAAGGTCCCAGGCCAGCACACTCTCTTACTTTACACAGCAAAAGAGCCTGTGTGCCAAACTCCCTGGTTTTCTGCTTGTTTCCTTTGTCTTTCGATCACCCCTTCGGAGCCACAAGTCTGTTCGGGTAAGGAAGGGAGACATCCAAGCACCTCAGCTGCTGGAGCCGTGCTGGCTTCTCACAGGCCTGTCAGCCATGGGCTGCTCTAACTACAAGCCCTTTCACAAGACTTACAAAAGCTTTTCTTAGCAAGAAGTTACCCAATAACACCCCTCCGTACAAAAAAACCCCAACAAACCCGAACACCACCACCCAGAAGAGGAGAGACTGCCAACCCCTCCCCTCACAGACCTGCACCTGAACCGGCCGAGCGGACCCCACCAACCCACTCGGCAGCCCTTCAGCAGCCTCAACCGGCGGTGTGAGATGAGAGGCGAGACAAACCCCCACCCGCCCCGTTCCCGGATCCCTCTGTCTTCACTTCACCTTCCCACAGCTCCTCAGCCAGCCTCCCGCCNCGTGGAGCGGGGCGGCGACGGTGAGTAGCGTCTTCTCCCTACTCGACTTCCCCCTTCGCCGTGACGGGGCTCGGCGGCATGGCGGTCCGCACAACCTCCTCCCCGGCGCGGCGGTAGCGGCTGCTACTATTGTAACACGCCTGTCCCTGCCGGGGCCTCCCTTCGGCGTGAGGGGGCCGGGCGGCGGGGGAGTAAGCTGAGGAGGGGGGACAGCGGCCGAGGTCTGCCGTGGCCCTATCGCTCCCCGCCCAGCCATGAAAGTGGAGAGAGATGGAGGACAGGCGGTTTTTACACCGTCTGGCGTGGGAGGGGGGCGGCAGAGCCTCCGGCCGTTTTCGGCTGCTGCTGTGACAGGTCCTGGGGCTTGGCCCGGCCGCCGCCGCGATTGATCTTCCCCTTCGTAGGCGCCAAAGTCCTCGGGAAGGAAGAGGAATCGAGCTCGGATAGAGTTTTGGGATCTGTCTTCCATCGTGATGTTGATATTAAGTCATTTGGAGGGGAAAAGATGAGACTGGGGCAGGGAGATTCACCCCCCCGCCTCCTTTTTTTCTCCTTGATCCCTTAAAAGAAAACGGGTTACGTCCATGTGCTTGTAGTCGTTTTATTTTATTTTATTCTAATTACTGCAGTAATGACTAAAACTAATAGTTTGACTATGTCTGAACAGCAGAATTCTTCAGGTAAAATATAGTGCCTTTCCTCCTGGCACATCGTGTGGCACATCTTGGACAATAAACTTGGACACATCAGCGTTTTAATTAACGTTAAATCCAGCACTTGGGCCTGGTAGAAAATGAACAACCAGTTTCCCGCCCCTCAGTCTATAAAGCTGGAGAAGATGCAGTTGTCTGTGCAGAAAACGTTGTGTATAAGTGGAATTTGGGGACCCTCCGGCGTGGTTGTCCCACCCCGGTGTAGGAAACAGTAGTGTGTCTGCTGGGGCTTCTGATAATTCCAGTCCCGTTTGCTCCTTTGCAGGCGTCTGATCGGTGTCGGTCAGCAGGAGAACTGCTGGTTGCATAACTAGAAAAAAATATGGCCTAAAATCCCCAAAAGGTGCTTTTGTGCATGCGAATGTAGAGGTTGGCAATTTGCCTACACTGACATTAAAAACAGGGAAATGTTTTCATACTAAATCAATGAGGTGGAGAAAGGGAATATTATCCCCAAAATGATGTCTTTTCCCCAATGGGATTTTTAAAATTGTGTATGGTTTTCTTTAAATACTAAATGTAACTATAAAAGTAACCAATCCGGTAGTTTTTTATGCCTTACACAAAGGGATGCACAGATTTTTAAACGATTGAGGGAGTTGGGATTGTTTAGTTTGAGGAAGTGGAGGCTGAGGGGAGACCTCATCACTCTCTACAACTGCTTGAAAGGGCATTGTAGAGAGGTTGGTGCTGGTCTCTTCTCACGGGCAATGAGCGACAGGACAAGAGGGAATGGCTGCAAGCTGCAGCAGGGTAGGGTTAGGCTGGACATTAGGAAAAAATTCTCCACAGAAAGAATGGTCAGTCAGTGGAATCAGCTGCCCAGGGAGATGGTGGAGTCCCCATCCCTGACTGTGTTTAGAAGTAGATTAGATGTGGTGTTGAGGGATCTGGTGTAGGGGAGAACTTGTAGAGTAGGGCTGATGGTTGGACTTGATGATCCCAAGGGTCTCTTCCAACCTGAATCATAGAATCTGACTCTGAAACACAGTCAGGGATGGGGACTCTGAACCATTCAATGTTTAGAATGGTTTAATTTAAATTTGTTTTATTATTATAATTTGGTGAAAGTCAGCCTGGTCAGGACTCAATTACCTTGTCCCATTTTTCTCTTCCTTATCTTTAATTTATATCCTGCTATCTTTGTTTTATTGCAGGAGACACCAACAAATGGAACACAAATTAACTTAAGCCTACACCAGGCTGGTGACACCTGAAAGAGGGTAGGCAGAATTGATATATAAATATGTGATGAAAACTAACTTACCGGGTGATAGTAATGATAGTAATTGAGCACACTTAGGTATAATGTGAAAGAACATACTCATCTGGATGCCAAAAAATCAACCAACACTCCTAAATAACTCTGAAAATACAGAAGAATGTGTTTAAATGTGGTCTTGAACCCAGGACTTGAGTTTTTGTAGAACATGTAATGTTTTGTTTAGTACCTATTGGGAAAAAAAGAACAAATTTGTATTGAGATTTTAGCGTCATAAATTATGTTTGATTGTAATTGCAGGAATAATAATGTGACTGACTCGGTGTTCTCTTTCCAACTGAAGTCTCTGCCTTCACAAATTCACTGCAAATTGATAACTTTGGAGGTTTGTCATTCACAGTCCCAGAATAGAGCGCGATCACTGGCCTGTAGTGAATATTTTTATTATTTCAATGCAAAATAATGCAATGGATAAAGACTTTTATGTAGGGTAGAAAACTAATGTTTTGGGAGAACTGTGAAATACTGTTTTGGGTGAGGCTTCTTTCCATTTTTCCTAATCAGCGACTTTCAGTTGGTTTCCCAGCATTACAGCTGCTGTAACTGACTGACTCAGCTCTGAGATTTTTTGGAGCCACATGTTCACCAGAGAAACTGCTCAGATGATGAGTAAGATACGTGTCCTTCAGCGACATACACGAAGGAGTAGATGCAGTCTTTGAAAAGCTTTTGCTGGAAGTGTAATTGTTTCAATAAAACTTGGAGCAGTAGAGTGTTAGAACCTGTATTTCAGAGCATACGTGTTTTATCAGCTCTCTATTTTATAATTCATGAGGGTTGGGAAGAATAATGCACTTATTTCCTTTTTTTTTTTCCTTCCAGGGAAAGTGGACAAGCTGTGCTCTGTGCTTGCTGTCTGGCCTGTTTGAGGCACATTTTGGAGCATGTTTGCTACTTAGCAGGGATCTAAAATTCAGGTACATTATAAAAAAATGAAAACAAGCACGTTGACTATTATTATGTCGTTGTATCCAATCTGATATTGACCTTATATTGCTGATGCTGAAGACAGTGTCCCCAGTAATTTGGTATTTGGTGATCTTTAATGAGTTAAAAATTCTAAAAATACTCTTATCATTGTCGGTTTGTGCACTGAGTCATGTTGTAGGATAAGTGTAGTCCTTCACTTAACCAAACCAAACCAAACCCAAACCACTAATCAACACCACCCCACCCCCCTGACCTTTTTTCTATTTTTATGAATACATTCAAAAATACATTCACATTCAGTGACACTTGTCATTTGAAAATTTTTTTCCTTTCTAGACACAAGAGGTTGTAAACATAAAGAGTGAATATGGGTGAAAAGAAGCCAGAGCCTTTGGACTTTGTAAAAGATTTTCAGGAATATCTTACACAGCAGACTCACCATGTAAATATGATTTCTGGATCAGTCAGTGGAGACAAGGAAGCAGAGACTCTTCAGGGAGGTGAGCTCGTTTCACTGCTACCTGGTTTTATATCTTTGAGAATAACTGCACTGCTGACATTCCAGATAATGATGCAGACTACTACAATTGTATGGAAGCATCTCTGATAGGCGTTTTCACATCACAAAAGATGCATGCACCGTTGTTTTAATCTGGGTTTGTTCTTATAGTTCTGTATATTCAAAGACCAGGAGCTTAGAGCAGCAAAATGTATTTGGCATGTTCTCACAACACTGAGGCTGAAATCTGTGTTGCGTTATTCACAGCTGGGACAGAAGGTGATCAGAATGGTCTGGATCATCCTTCTGTTGAAGTTTCACTGGATGAAAACTCAGGAATGTTAGTGGATGGGTTTGAGAGGACGTTTGATGGGAAGTTAAAGTGTCGATACTGCAACTACGCCAGCAAAGGAACGGCACGGCTGATAGAGCACATCCGGATTCATACAGGTAGGACACATTCTGCAGCGCTCCGCTGTCGGGCATTGTGGTATTAACTCAGCCTCGTGTTTGCATGGGAGGAGTGAGCATCCTCAAGCAGAGTGATAGTGCTTAACGTTACTCAAAAACTAGAACTGGTTTGGGATTTTGTTCAAACAGACTTTAAGGTGTGCCAGATACCTATTTAAATTATGCAAATTAGCTGAAATCAGCTGCCCAGGGAGGTGGTGGAGTCGCCCTCCCTGCCTGTGTTTCAGAGTAGATTAGATGTGGTGTTGAGGGATCTGGTGTAGAGGAGAACTTGTAGAGTAGGGCTGATGGTTGGACTTGATGATCCCAAGGGTCTCTTCCAACCTAAATGATTCTATGAAATCTTTACTAAACATTTGTTATTTCAGAATCTGAATCTGAAGTAACTACCTATAGGAGTGAAGTTTAGCATGAAAGCACCAGTGTAAATTGAAGAGCCCTAAACATAACTTTCACTTTTTCCTTGCTAATCAGAAAAGTGAAAACTGTACATGCTGTCACTTGGAGATTTAAAGGGGCTTTTCTTCCTCTGTTGTCCAGCTCTGAAAATATGCCTGGTTTGTACTTCCACTTCTGGAATGTTGTAGAAAACAGTAATACAAAGAAAGTTTTCGTATTGGTAGAATACTCGAACAGGAGGGTGTATCATCAGTCAGATGAGTGACTAGTGACAGTAACGAGAAGGAGAAATAGTGGGACTGGCATTCTGGGACTCACTTTGAAGGAAGCACATTGTGACTTGGATGTCACTATGGCTCTCTAGGTTGGGTTATTGTTGGTCAGCTTCTCACTTTGCTGTGAACTGTTGTTTTTACACAGTAACTCACAGCTCCTTGCTCTGGCCCTGCAGTGTTGGCTTCTTGGGGTAGAAAATGGCAACCAACTAGAAATCAGCGAGTTCTGAGGTTCAGACTCTGCAGATATTGTAAATTCTCTTGTGCTACCAAGAGCTACCTCTGTGTGTAGCTGTTGCTGTTTTTGGGTTCCCAGTGGCAATCTTTGGAAGTTTTAATAGCATACAAAAGCGTTTTTAAATTTTCTTTAAATTTTTTAATCAGTTAGGTTGATGGTTGGACTAGATGAGTTTAAAGGCTCCTTCCAACCTAGACAGTTCCATGATGTGGCACAGCGTTAGCACCGGGGCTTACTGCAGATTGGCAAAGCACCAGTGTGTGTTGGAGTTTTTTTTTGGTCTGATTTTAACAGCTTTGCCTATATTTGCCTCGTATGGTATGTGGACAAGGAGGGACATCGTGCTTTCAACAGCTTTGCTGTGTGCAGTGCTATTTCTGAGCTTGCGAAATGAGGGTCAGGCAGTGGGAGAAACTGTACTTACACAGAGACTTACACAGTTCATTTTTAGATGGTACTTAAAGATGCAGAAATAACATCAGTTTTAAAATTCTGTATCTTTTCAGAAGTGTATAGCTGTTGCCATCTAAAATCTTGCATCCCCAAGCCCAGTTACTGTTGGCCAGTTGTCAGTGTGAGCAGATGGACTGGTAGAGCTGTGATGGGAGACAGGAATTGCTACTGGAAGATGTTGGCGGTGTGCATTTGCTGATTCCAGAGATGTTTTTGATGGCTTTGCTCTGCAGACTTTTGGTCTGAGTCTCTCAGAGTGACTGAAATAATGTGTTGTGACTTGATATCAGGTGTTACAAGTTTTATACATACCAGAGAGAAAAACTAAATCTTTTTAAGTATCAAAATGTGGATCAGAATTCCTTCTCTTACTGTAGGAAGTTGCAGCAACTTTTATACTCTCAAATCTTAAGTTAACAGTTCTATTGTATTTTCAGAGTGCTTTCTGATCCTGCAGAACAATTCCTGCTGCAGATGATGACCATTTCAGCAGAGTTGCAGCATATATGCTATATGTATGCAGTTATATGTATCTTACATAAAAAAGCAAGAAAGATTCCAACCAAGAACTGGGAGGCTGAGAGATGTTCTCAAAAACCTCTGACCCAGTGGTCATTGCTCAGAAGCAAACATTCCACAAGCTACACAAATTCAGTTTTTAGGGCAAAGCAAACTTTAGGTTTTGTGCCTTGACTAACTTGTTGAGTTGTTTCTCGTGGTCACAGTGGATGACAGTGTTATACCAGAAGGTCAGAGCTTTGTGTGGGGTGATTGTTGTCTCAGTGCTGCTGCAGGTACCCTGTTATCAGAGGGTATAGGCATGACTCATTGGATCAAAGAAACTTTCACAGAGGTGCTAGGAAAAGATAGCCAAGTTGAAAGCAGACGTCACTCTACTGCAAAATCGTGCCATAAGTGAATTATTTCTGTTTCAGAAAGCTAACAGAGAGAGGGATACAGGGATTCTCAACCTACTGTCTGTCCCAGAGCTTCAGCAATTCGGCCACACCTTCACACTGTGAACACTTTATAACCCATATTACTGGTTCAAACATGTCCAATGCCTAATAAAATACCAGTAACTATATAAATGATGACAATTAATTTCTCTATACCAATCTGTTCAGTTTTATAGCATAGACAAGAATCTCAGGGGTGCCAGAGACCTTTTTGTTTCTCTGTATAGTTTCCCCATTGCCTTTTTGCAATACATCTCATATCCTTAATTCTTATACAGCACTGCATGGTGTCCTCGTGACAACACTGTTTTGCTGTTGCCTTAATGGCTCTTCAGAAGCTCTCCTTTCTCTCCCTTTTTTTTTGTACAGAGACATGGGACTCCAGAACAAGAAATGGGATTTTTTGGTTTGGGTTGGTTTTTTTTGGTCATGTTTTATTGTTTCTTTCACTCAAGAGCAAAGGAAATCCAAGACCTGGGTGTTGTTTTGCTCAGAAGCGTGGTGGGGAAGCGTGGCAAAGGGCCAAGAGATGGTTTGCATGGACTGTGAAGGCTCAGAGGGAATAAATCAGCATTAAAATAGGGAAGTGGTAGCTGACCAGTAGCCTCAGAGCAATGTAAGTAAACAAGTAACGTATCCTGGGTAACAGGCAAGTGCAGCAGGTATCTGCCAAAGTAATTATGACCCAGGCGTGATCACGCAGCCATTATTAAGTGCAACCTAATGCAAAATTAACTTCATGCTGAGCCTGACAGCATTGTAATTAGGAGTTTGCCAGCTGTGCTGTATTAAGGGCGTGCAACACAGGATGCAATTCTTTATCTCTGTGTAACCAGTTGTAGAATGAAAGAAGACCATTCAGATTGACAAGTTCTTTGGCAGTGCAGGGAGTTTGTAGGTCTTCTTACATCATTGTTTGTACCAAATCTCCAGGTCCTGATACACATATAATAATCTGAATGTTTATGTATGCTTATGGAGAAATCAGGGTTTCAGTTGATGCAAATAAATAACTGAAAGGGTAGCACAAAAATTACCTTCTTGCCTTTTGAAGAACCAGTGATGTAGGGGAAAAAAAAAATCATTGTCTATTCAGTATCCCATGCTGTGATTCCAAACTCTGGGATGCTTGACATGGGAAGAGCTTTCTGTATCAGACACATGCCATCTCACAGGGCCTGCACAGTGCTTGCAGCGTAACAGTGGCCTTGCTGCAGTCAGTCTCTGGATTATTTTGGGTGGATTTTGAAAGCCACAAAACAGATGTATTATAAACAGTAGAAAATACTTCAAAATAACCCCCATTATGGCTGAAGAGAAGGAGCTTGCTCACAGTTTTTTTGGCATTTGTCATGCTGTGTGGCAAGAGAATGAGTTGCACAGCAGTGATTTAGAAATTGTCCTGGCATTCTGGATGGGGAGATAAGATGACGTTGCAGTTCAGCACCTGAATGTGAATCAGATCCTTCAGGCGTTTCTGACGTTGCAGACCTGCATCTAAACACTCCAGAAAGATCAGTCTGGGACAGGAAAATCAGAAGTTGTAATGTGTTATGTTACAGATGTGTTGGCCTGTAATTGTTTAAGGGTTTTCTGAGTACTTGGAAAAGCATTAATGTATCTCTAAATATTTAATAGAAGAGCAAAGTCCTGCCTATCAGAAAGGAGAGTATCTGGTACTGTCGTGTGAGAGAGAGTGTGCAGCTGCCCAGGGATTAGCTGGCTTTTTGTTTTCTTCAATAACTCTTTAGCCACAGGATACTCTTTCAAAATCCTATTCTTGGGTGGTTGCATGTGTGCCCGGGGTATTCAAATAATAGTTCCAGGATCATTAAAAGAGGGGATGTTTGGAAGACACTGAAAGGATACCCTCTGTGTTTAAACACCATCGTCATTAAGAATGGGTCCATTTTTGATGGTTCCTGGAGCCAAGTGCTTATGTGCTTTAGGTGAGGTAGAGCTTGGATCCCATTGGGAGCACCACACAAACATCACTGAGTTCAGTCAGCATTAGCAGCTCCTAGTTTTTGGCTTTTTAGTGGCATGGAAAGTAGCTGTTTCAAGCGCTCTAGCAGATGCTCTAGTATAATCTGTTGTAATTTTCCAGGTGAGAAGCCGCACAGATGCCATTTGTGTCCCTTTGCATCAGCTTATGAACGTCACCTGGAAGCGCACATGCGGTCCCATACTGGTGAAAAACCATACAAATGTGAACTGTGTTCCTTCCGCTGCAGCGACAGAAGCAACCTGTCTCACCACCGCAGGCGCAAACATAAAATGGTGCCTATCAAGGGGACGAGGTCTTCCCTAAGCAGCAAGAAAATGTGGGGGGTTTTGCAGAAGAAGACCAGCAATTTGGGGTACAGCAGAAGAGCGTTGATTAATCTGAGTCCGCCTTCCATGGTGGTTCAGAAACCAGACTACCTTAATGATTTCACTCACGAAATCCCAAATATCCAGACTGAAGCGTATGAGAGCATGACAAAACCGACCCAGAGCAGTGGATTGCCAAGAGATCCCCAAGACCTCATGGTAGATAATCCTTTAAACCAGCTCTCTACGTTAGCCGGACAGTTATCCAGCTTGCCACCTGAAAACCAAAATCCAGCCTCTCCTGACGTTGTTTCCTGTCAAGATGAAAAGCCTTTCATGATCCAGCAACCCGCAGCACCTGCGGGAGTTTCTGCTGTTTCAGCAAATATTCCTCAAAGTTCGTCTCCGACCAGCCCGGATCCTCGGCCTGCACACAATCAAAGGAACTATAGTCCTGTGGCAGGTCCCAGCAGCGATCGCAGCGCCCACACCAGTACTCCCAGCATAAGCAACAGTCAACCAAGTACTCCAGCTCCCACCCTTCCTGTTCAGGACCCTCAGCTTCTGCATCACTGCCAACACTGTGACATGTACTTTGCGGACAATATTCTTTATACTATTCACATGGGATGTCATGGATTTGAAAATCCTTTTCAGTGCAACATATGTGGGTGTAAGTGTAAGAATAAGTATGACTTCGCTTGCCATTTTGCAAGAGGCCAACATAGTCAACATTGACTGAAAAAACCACGCTTTCATTTAGTTTTTTAACATATTGCAGTCTATTTTTCATACTTGCTGAAGGAAAGCTTGCACGTTCCCGTGAGGAATATTTGCATCAATCAGCTCCACAAAGGAGGCAGATTGGTTTGGTTTTTCTTCTACGTTGTTGTAAAACTTGCCAGGGAAGTGGTGTGTGAGATGTGCTTGGTATTTCAAACCTAGCCTTTCAGGGGGGAAAAAAGGTGAGGGAGCGCTTTAAGAACCGGAATGCATTTACGTGCTTTGGTTGCTACATTTGAAGTTGCTTGCACTTAATCCCAATAAAGGTTCTGCAGCTGTAGGAGCAGAGCGTGTGTGCTGAAACACAGGAGACAACTATCACATTTACTAAGTGAGATAAAATAGGAAAGGTTGATGCAGTGACACATGCAGTTACTTCGGAGACATCCTTAAAAACTTAATTACTCCAAAATGGAAAACCAAATAGGAGCAGCTTCCACCTGCAAGTCCAATTTTGATGTAAAACTTGCTTTAATCCGATGAAGGTTAATAATAGGTTTTTGCTTAGTGTAGGCTAAACTCTTCACACTAGAGCTCAAACACTAGTTTAGCTGTTGTTTTTAAAACTCGTCACAGAACTAGAAGATAACGGGTTGTTGTGAAGGAAACCCTGGTAGGGAAAAAAGGAAGAGTTAAGAGCTCGGCACTCACTGGTTAAACAAAAGGAAAATCAAATGTGACACCTTTATTTAAAACTACACTTACCATACTCTGACATGGCATTCTTTTTTTAAAAGGAGTTCATTTTTAAGCAGTCATAATAAAGAGCTTGTAGAACTAATATATATTCTGTGAGATGTTTAACTGCCTTAAACTAATTTGCACAATTAGCCTTCTGTCTCGCTGATGGAAGTCCTAATAGAAACAAAGGAGAGGTTTACAAATGAGAAAGCATTTGTTCAGTTTTATCTTGGGCCAAGCTGCAGCTGAGGGGTCGCCCGTATGGTTGAAAGTCGTACAATCTGCTCTGCTGTGAACTTGGAAGTCGGTTTGTCTTGTCCTTCCTCCCTTGGATTTGTTGTCCTTTCGGTGTGCTAGAAGTAAAGGGGAAGGGCCTCTGGGATTTCTGAGCTGTCGGTGTGAGAGGCAGGCAAGGGCGGTGCTGGCAGCACTGGAAGTCAGTGTGATCCATGACTGTGGGTGGCAAACAGTAACTCCAGGTGGACGTGGAGGCCGTTGTATGTGTTTGGGTTGTTTGGTTTTTTTTGGGTTCTTTTTAATACTGTACATCTTACTTTAGAAGCACCTAGGCTTATGGACGGGCACTTTAATAGAAACCTAAATGAAACATCCTAGCAAAATTAATTATTGCTCTTTACTATGCTACACAGGACTTTGTAGTATTTCCAAAAGTGAAGAACTGTTACTTTTCCCCTATCTAGACATGCACTTTTTCCTTAGTTTGTCTTTCTTGAGACAAATTAAAGCTTCCCTTACACGTTCCCTTCTGCTATCAGCACATTCTGGCCGCAAATACATTTTGTTAAAAGCAGGAAGATTTTATTGATGTTCTGCAAGTCAGAGGTTGGAATCTGAATAGAAATGTTGGGCTTATTCAGATGTACATCGTTGTGGGAGCCAAAGCTTCCTGAAGCCGATGGAAAAACTTCCAATGACTTCAGTGTAAGATCGAGGCAGGAAAAACCACCCTTCTGAGAACTTTGGCCTTAGAAGTAATTTTGACTTTAATGAATGAGGAATTTGGGAACTGAGTGTGTTTCTCTCTCCCTGGCTTACCTACTGTTGAGATTTCTGTGCTGAAGTAACTGGTTGAAGGAACTGGATTCTCCTGGCTGCACCTTGTAGTAAAGGGGTCAAAAATATGCTTTTGAAGCGTTTCTGGTGTAGAGAAGGTGAATGATAACACGCTCCTGAAAAGGCTTTTGGTTTCAGGCCTGGTTAGAATCCATTCCTGTGGATTTCTAAAGCAGAATGTGATCTCCATTTTTCATAATGACACTCTGTCTAATTCCAAAATACCCCTTTGTTGCTTTATACTTGTAACATTTATTTTCTAGGCAGAACAGCCCCTCTGCGTGTATAAACATTCAGAGTCCTTTATTTTAAGGACTAAAAGTTGACTGAACTGGAATCCAGATGGATGTTACTGCTCCTGTACAGGTTTGGTAACGTGACGCTTCCAGTCGAAGAATGACATAGGAATGATCACATGTTGACACGATCTAAAATGTGAATTTGGCTAAAAAAGTGATGTATGGAACTACAAACATTGCTGTTAAAGACCATTACGATGAGTAATTTTTAGAAGTAGTTTTCCTTGCCCCTTTGAGAGCTGATGGAAGTGCTCTTCTCCTGGGTTTGCAGCTCCAGCCCTCCTGCCCTTGCTCCCACCAGGGAGGTAACTCCAGTGCACAGAGTCTTGAGCTTTCCTCCTTCCCCTCCGTCCGGGCGGTTTCTGGGCCGTGGGGACTTGCATTGGCAGCGCCTGTAAACGTTAGGGGCCTTTCAATTTTTGTGTCAGATCGTGATTTAATGATTTAGGAAAATGATTTCTGAACCATGATGCCCTGGAATGCAATTTTAGGAGAATAGTTGGGTCACTGTGGAGGTAGCTGGGAGCAGGAGGAAGCCTGTGTCATCTTATTCAAAGGGGCCCTTATTTAGGAGGGGACCCTCTTGCTGGGGAATGTATGTTCTTAAGAATAGAACTCAGAATGGAAAAAAAACCCCATAATCTAACCCCAAACCTTGCAAGTACAGAAGTATGTTAATGCTGCTGACTTGATATATTCTGCTCTGAGGTCCCCAAGGAAAACAAAACTGGGGGGAACATCTAGGAAATGTCCAGCAGCTGTGGAGCTGTTTTCCCTCCTTCCCTTGTGCAAGCCCCTGTTTTTGGGGGGTTTAGGTAGCAGCAGGTTTTGGGGTTCATCTCTCTGTTCTGCAGCCAGAGCCGGGAGGTGGGTCCCTGCCCATGTCCTGGTCCTGTGTGGAGGGACACCCTCTGGCCTGGAATTCCCTGTTTTTCAACCTAAACCCACGTGTTCAGTTGTGCCAAACAGAACCCTGACTTGTCTGTTTCCTTCTGCCTACTGAGTAGGTTTGGAAGGTGGATTTTCACCTAATTTTTCCCTAATGGTTGTACATAACTATTTACTGTAACTTAAAGCCTGGAATTAGTACTGGAAAACTGTTTTGGAGTGTGATCCTGAGGGTTCCCTTGCAGGGACAGGCCTTACTCTGCAGCAGCGAGGGATGCTCCTCAGGAGTCGTAGGATCGAGTCCACGGTTTGTGGGACTTTTCCTATGGAGTTCTCCTTGTGCTTCACTGCATTCACTTGGGGTTTTGGGTTTTGTTTGGTTTTTTAAATTAAAAAGAGCCCCTCGGATCCTTACGTTCTAAGGTGGTGATCAGCATTTTTAACTTGTGTCGACAGGGAAGCTTGGGAATGAGCTGCAACGTTTCCATAGCTTGACTCTGCTAAAGTTCACTTTTTTTTGGGGGGGGTGGGTGTTGTTATTTGTTTGTTTGTTTGTTTTTTATTGTAATAGATTATTTTATAGGTTTGTTGACATTTTTAAGGTGCACTATTTATAGTCCTCTTAATCCGGGTTTGTTATTTTGGGACCGCGTATTCCAATGAGCATGCAAAGGCCAGACTGGAGATCTCGGTCGATCCTCCCAGTTAAACTTCCTGTGAAGCAGAGAAGAAGGAATAATGGTTGGGTGTTTTTTCACAGACGTGATGTTTAGATGAAGAGGATTTGGACATAAACTGTCAATTGGCGTTTTCAGAGGAAACTCCGGGATGGAAAACACGTTCCAAAAGCGTTTCCTGGCAAAAGGAAACTGTTGCTATTCGTTTTGTTCCAGACTGTTTGGGGGGGGTTTTCTTTTCTCCTTTTTTTTGTTTCTTTTTGACGAAGGGAATGTAATCTAGGAATCTTCACTGGCGAGTTTTCTGTTGATTTTAAGCTTCTTTGAAAAATCTACAGCAAATGGATGTTCTGCTGCAGGGAGGCTGTTCCCTGCTGAAGCGTTTTTCACTGCGCAATCCTTGTGTCTGTGCTTCGAAGTACCTGCTTTGGTAAAAATATATGTATTTCCGTGTAAAGAGCCTATTTTGTATGCAAAAAAAAAACCAAACCCCAACCAAACCCATAAGAGTTGTAAAATGAACTTTATTGTGTAGTGAATGTTTTCAGATGACAAGGGTAATTCTGAAATAACTATATCTAGTGTAGTTCATGTCGTGAGGCTTTGCTTTTGTAAGATATGAATAAAATAACACTTTCTAATTAAGCCTCATGTTAATTCTTAATTGCATGTTGGTGAGCCCGGAAGAGGGTATTCATGCATCACCCTTTTTAAGTTGAAAATGCTTAATTTCAGAGGTGAATCAGGACGTGCTGTTATTCCTTCCCACGGTTAATCTTGTTATTCGGTCATTTCCCAAATGGTTGTTCCTCTTACTCCTGTTTCCTTGCCTGAATCTGTCTGAAATCGGGGGTTTTATCCCAGGAAGGTGGTTGTCGCCCCATATGGAACTTGTGTCTGTGTTGGTGGCAAGTTTGAAGGCAGCACCAAGCGTTAAGTTCCTTTGGACACTGGAGTTAATCCTATGTGAGCGTTTGTGCAACACTCAAGAGCCGTAATTTAACTGTATCTCAAATTTCTTACTCTTTGCAAAGTTTCTGTCATGGAAACCAGCAGAGGAGCCAAGAGCCTGGCCCAAAACAAGAACTGAAGTGGGACATGGATTAAGTGTGGCTGCTGACATGACTTTGGACGCTGTAGTTCATTGTCAACCTGCTTCAAGCTTAAAATACATAACTCTTGTCTCATGTGGTGGTTTGGTCTCTTCCCAGGCAGGTGCTCTCTGGAAACATCCAGCTGCCCCTTGGACAGAGCAGAGAGGTCACCACCCAGGGTGCTCTCCAAAACACCTTCAAACCAGCTCTTCAAACCGGAGGAGGCTCCGAGAAACCTGACCCAGCTTGAAGTTGGTCTGGCTGTAAGCAGGCAACAGGACGGGATGACTTCCAGGTGTTCTTCCCAGCCTGGCTTTTCCTTGGATTCTGTGAAATGTGAAATCTAAGGACTGTTTGTTGTTGGCTTGATCTTCAAAGCCAGGTACAGTACGGCTGGCTCTATTTCCCATTCGTCAGGTGGGCAGAGGAGTTAGAGGTGGGACAAGCCTCCAGAGAAGGAAGCTGTGTCTCAGCTCTTCCACTGAGCCTTTTAAACACTCAGGACTCTTAAAACCCACCAGCATTCTCTGTCATTATTTTAAAATATATTTATTAACCACGCTGGCTGCCTCCTGTTGGAATGCAGAAGTTAGACTTGCAGGAGGGGCAGAATATTGATTTTCGAAGGAAATTTGTTTTTTCCAATTATTCCCTCGCCGCAAGTCTTCCAAAAACTCTGCTTTGAGTTTGTTGAGTTCTTCTGCCAGGCTCTTCATCTCGCTCGGGGGGAGGCTTTTATCTAAAAGAAAAAGAAAACTGAGCTTTTCACTTCACGTTTAAAGCCAAAACTGACAGACTTTAGCTCAACGTTCTACAACTGACTGCGAGCAGACACTCTGCAGGCGAGGGGCGGGGTTGGGATTCCTTGATTTACCCCCCCCCTTTTCATGGGCTGCCAGCCAGCACCTCGAACACACTGTGTGTACCTTTGGCGTCCTTCATCGCCCCAGAGATGATGCGTCTGCACGTCCCATCAGCCTGATGGACGGCACTCGCCGCACAGATGGCTCGATCCGCTTCCTGCCCAGGGAGACAGGCAGAAAGGAAGGATACGTGCAAAAACGTTAGAAAAAGCAATTTTGTTTGAGTGCTGCAGAAGATGTAACAGGATTCTGAAAGGCAGGTCAAGGTTGAACTGAATGATGGGCCAGAAGCACCCCTTTCAAACAGGGTGAACTTTCCTGTGTCTGCTTTTGCAATCAAGAAACGCAGCGGAGGGGGGGGGGGGGTCTCTGTTTCTGTCATGGGGGAGTTGTGACTCCAACTGGGGAATAAAGTCACTCCCTCATTCAGCACCAGCTGGAAGGGCTGGGACTGTGAAGATGAGCAGTGCTACCTTTTCCTCAGGGTTTTCCTCGTTTTGCTTCACTGGATTTTCCAAAGCAGCGGCCAGCAAACCCATTATCCGCTCACTAGGGAAACAAAGAGTAAAGCAGATGAATCAAACAGTTTCCCTGAGGACTGTCCTTTCATTTTGGGGTGACACCTCATCCCAGGAGGAAAAAAAAAAAGGCAAGTTTTTAGTTAGATTTATGAGGTGATCAATGAAATCATCTTGCTACAGCAATTTAGATGAACAACAACTGTAAGTAAAACTACAGCAAATTCTTTCCAGTCTTAATGCTTCAGACAACTGTCACAGATTTTCAACAACAGTTTAGAAGTGCAGTCAGGTTTGAGGTTAACTCCACAAAGAATAATGACTGAGCTCCCAGTGACTGCTGCTGGGGGTGTGTAATTGACTGGCTTCCAAAAATCACCATATGGAATATTTTTTACGTCCTGTTCAGATACAACAAAGAGCTTTTCTTCTCCCCTGTTTCTGAAAACACAGCTTAGTGAAAACCCTGCCATCAATCCTGTAACATACTCATCCTCTAAAGTGCAATCCAAACTCTGCAGAATGAGGCTCTTCCCTTCCCAAGCGTTTTTCTTGAGATCTGGCATTTCCATTCTTCTTGCCATTAAACAGATTGTCTGGTCTGGCACGGGATGGCTTCTTTGACGGTTTCTCTGCAAGCAGCGTTCAAGTGGACAGTCTAAAAATACCTGGCAGAAGCTCAAGGAATCTAAAAGAACATAAACAGATGTCCTGGTTTCAGCTGGGGCAGACTTAATTCTCTTTCTAGTGATTTCTGTGAACAGAATGCCCATGATGCATATTATTTTAGTTCTTGCTAGGTGATGTTTATACTTTTCAAGGGCCTCTTCCAACCTCCATGATTCTATGATAGAGAGAACAATCCATGGCCAAAGGCATCGTGCTGTATGTGTAAAAATGGGGCTGGCTGTGGGGCAGGAGTTGGCAATCACCACTCAGGGTGGGCTGGGCACCAGTTAACTGGTTGTGTCTTCTATATTCTTTTACCATTGCTATCATTTTTATTTCCCTTTTCCATTATTGTTCTATTTAACTGTTCTTATTTTGACCCATGTGGGTTTTTTTTGCCTTTCCCCTTCTCTTCTGGGAGAAGGGGAGAACTGTGTGGTCCTGGCTGTTGGCTGGGGTTAAACCACAACACACACTTTTAAACCGTTCAAATAAAAATTCCTGAGAGCAACACACACGAGAGGCTTTACATGAACGAGTAACTCCTACGCTAGTTCTGAGCCTGAAAAAAAGACAAACCTGAGAAAAATACAAACATTTTTAACTTCAGGGCTCTTCAAGTGGCAAGTTCTGAGATCAGTTTGCATAAGAAAGGCTTTAAGAAACTTAGCTATTTCTAATAATAAAGTTAAGACGATGCTTACTCTGCTGCAGGAATCTAGCAAGAATAACAAATGTTCTGCAAAAGCACTTTAAGAAAAGCAGGTACAGGCCACTGAGTTTCTGACCTAATTGAAAACGTTCATCTGTGTAGGAACAAAGAGTAATTACATTTGCGAGCCAGCTGGTACACCTCGTATCTCATGCTCTGGTAGTAGAAATTGTCATCCAAGATCAGGTAGAGCGGCTCAGCCGTGGCTGCGGGTGTCCAGGGAGGGCCGTGACATTCTCCCGGGGCGAGCAGGCCCTG
>VZTM01011670.1:298848-319336 GCA_013400555.1 Jacana jacana
CCACCCGGGCGTGCCTACCGCCGCCCGGTCCCTCCGCCGCCGCCAGCGCCCGCGGAAGGCCCGCCGTCGCTACCGGTGCACAGTGCTGCCTTGCGCATGCGCAGGCCCGCCCCTTGGTGGGCGGGGCGCGGAGCGGTGGTGAAGGAGGCCAGGAGCATCCTGGCCTGTATGGGGAACAGTGTGGTCAGCGGGACTGGGGAGGTGAACGACCCCTCGTACTGGGCACTNGACTCTATGATTCTGTGAACCCAGCTGAGTGATCCCGCGTGTGCCCAGCCGTGGGGTTTGTAACCATCATAAAATCAAGATACCACCAAGTGTGCTCACCCTGGTGATTCATGTGAAACTATATTTTTGTAATGTGATTTTTAATAAGGTCTAAATGATAGGAATAATTAATTTGTAATGACAATTTAGCATTCTAAGGAATTGAGAAAGACAATACTTTTCTTTGGAAGACATTCCTTGCCAGTGCAGATCTTTGACTGCAATTTATTTTGGCTTCTTTTCTCCCAGTCTTCAGTGAAATGACCATCTGGGGGATTAGAAATGTGTTCTTGCAGAGGCTGTTCCATAATTTATTCAGTCTTCTGGGATTCTTTCTGTTGCTGGTACTCCCTGTTTGAGGTTACTTTTCTAAACTACCCTGATGGGAAGGTAACACAGGCGGTAGGTAATGAGTGGTGGGATTGGGGTCCCGGCATCAACAGGGATGCACCGAGGGAAAAGGCTTGGAGTGAGACACCCAGTCTTCCCCCAGCCTGGTGTGGAGGATACAGCTGCATTCAGTGGGTGCCCGGTGGTCCCCATCAGCCCCAAGGAGACGGTCCAGGAGGCAGAAAGGCCCAAGAGGTCGGTCAATGGTCTCATTTTCACAGCAGCATGTGGCTAGAGGAGAATAAATGATGTCTGCAAATACCTGAATCCACTTCTCTTTGGCCTGTGAGCAAGGCTACACTTCAGCAGAGTCCAGTTCTCCAACGCTGTTGTAGATTTAATCTAACAAGAGTTGAACTTCAGGCTTCTGATTTAGGAAAACCCAAGAGGTGAGGTAGAAGAGGCACAAAGACAGCCAGCAGCAATTAGCAGAACAATGGGACGTTACAAAACCTGTGGTCCGTGCCTCTTGGCATCAAGTCTTTTCCAGAGGTATGTGCTTTCAGAAGGTGTTTTGGCTGCACAAGGAGAGGACTGGAGGACAGCAATCTGTAATTGTTTTCAGCCCTGTTACTGGTTGGAATTGGCTGAGGGTTCCCAGGAGGCTCTTCAGACAGCTGGTCTCGGTGGGACCGCGGGGCGTTGGGGTCTTGAAGGAGCTGCAGGGAACCGGGTTGGTACTGGCTGCCTGAAGGGTGGAAAACACATCCTGTGAAATATGTCATGACTGGAGACAACAGGTTCTTTGCTATTTTTAAACAGTTGCTACAAGTATTTAACTCTCTCTGCCCTTCCCTCTCCCTCGTAGCAGTTACGTGTCCCGGTACGCTGTGTTTTCTCACAAGCACTGGAATTTCTTCTCCAAGCATTTAATTTATCCCATAGGATGCTGGGTGAAAAATCCTCTTAAGCAGGGCAGGAGACGTTAGGAACTTCCCTTACAACAGTACAGCAATGTCAGCGTGGCAAAGGTGAAGTAAAGAAGTTTTAAAGTACTACAAACCTCGGAGCAGGGAAATGCGATACGGTGAAAAAGTCAGGGCTTGATGCGGGAGGCTGGAAAAGACGTCGCAGAAAATGGGAGTTAACAGAAAGCACACATCTCACAGCGTGGATAAGTACCCACTATCGAGCTAGTGGTATTTGAGAACTAATTTTTAAATTCCTGTGACGTTCTTCACATGCTCTGGCAACATTTTGTTTGGGGGATCTTTTATTTTGGTTTGTCAGAGCGAGATCCGCAGGCGGGCTGAGCGGCTGCTCTGGGGTTTGGCCACAGAATTCAGACTTTGGCTGTGTGGCTAAGGAGCAGCCTGTTCCATCCCATAATACTCACAGCCTGTGTTGACAGGGCAGGCAGTAAAGCTTGTACTGACCCAAACAGAAATCATTATAAATGGTTATAAATGGAACTTCACGGGGTTTCAGTGTGTCAAAAAGCTCCGAAGCCATCCGTGTGAGAGAAAAGGCACTGTATAATTTGGATTACTCAATCCAATCATGCAAGTGTGGCTCTATCTTACCTGATTATTTCTTGTGTTATGATTCAGGCTGTTGTTTTGCTTTGGTTGCTGCCCATTGTTAGGCCTGAAATGAGAACCACGTCATTAGGCAAATCCCCGTGTGCTTTATCTGCTTTCAGGGACGGGGTGTTTTCCAAGGGACGAGGCTACAGCTCAGAGATCTGGATCCTGTTTCCAACCCCACCCCTCTCTGGCTTTGGCAAATAACCCGAGTGTGCCGTGCCCCCGCCTCCATCCAACACAATTATCAAGAACAAGCAGGAAAGTTTTAGGAAGTAGGGAATTCTTTGTACGGGCAAAGCATCCAACTGCTTGCTAAATTCAGCTGGAGCGTGCTCTCAAGTGCTGAAACGTGTGTTTGTAGTAAGAGAAATACCTGTGTTGTCTTCTGCTTTCCCTGCAAACTATCCTTCTTATTGCATCCCGCTTCATGACTGCTAACACAGTGATGAGTACTGTTGGCAACACCAGGAGGAAGCAAATAAGCAGACCGTCGCGAAGTGATGTATCTAGAGAAAAAGCATCGACACTGTGTAAGATGATAACCTCAGTTTAGCCTCAAAGCCATTTTTTTTTCCTGCTTAAAACACCTTTCTGTTGTAAAAACTACAATCTTAACCTTTTTATAGATTAAAACCAGTAACTCCACTGAAATGTATAAAATGCTAAACAGTTGGATTTGGCCTTATCCCCGGTTCTTTCTGCCTTACCCACCCCATGGTGTGTGATACTCAAAACTTTTCCCTTTTCCGTGGATTTTTTCAAGAGTTCTAAAGCAGACACATTTATTTTCTATTTCCTTACCCACAATGGCCCTGCACGTGTTCTTTCTCTGCCTAATAACCCTATTAATAAATATAAAACCTCTTTTCTCTTTCCCAAAAGACGAATTTAGTAAAACTTGATAAAGTACCAATTGTTTTTTGCCTCACAAAGCTACGGATGATGAACTTTGCTTGTAAACGAAGAAGAAAGACATTGCTCATGGTCTCTCAGTGTGAAGGGCAGCAAAATCCACTCCATTCTCCCTTTGCAGAATTTCTTGGCTCTTACATGAGCAACCTGCATCCATCTCCTCAGCCCCTCTTGTTTCTGTGAGACCCTTTCCTTATATAAAGGCTCTTGGTTTCATTCTCAAGCTTTAGTCTTCCTCTGTGACGTCCATTCTATCAGAACTTGCCCAGAGAAGCTGTGATGCTCCATCCCTGGAGGGGGTCAAGGCCAGGCTGGATGGGTCTTGGAGCAACCTGGTCTGGTGGGAGGAGTCCCAGCCCAGGACAGGGGGGTTGGAACTAGGGGATTTTTAAGATCCCTTCCAATCCAAACCATTCTATGATTCTGCTTTAAATCCCTAAGTTAATATCTAAATATTTAGCTATTTCAAAATGTAGCAGTAATTTATGTATTGCTTTTAATTTCAGTGTTTTGATGTATTGCTTTTTTATCTCAGACAGAACAGAGGTCAAATTCTCCCTTGGATCAAATTCCTTGCTGTCTGAACTCACACATCAGATGATAACAATGTTTGTTCTTCACGTCAGCTCACAATTAAGTGTCCCATGCAGTAAGAAAAAAAACAAACCAGTTGAAAAGAGACTGGGGAAAAAAAAACCCAAACCTGTAAGTATTAGATAATTTTATCAGGTGCTGGAGGTGAAACAAAGGCCAGTTTCACTGTCCTACCTATGTGAGCTGGACCACTGTCCACACTGCCGCCGTAGCCCGACTGGTTACAGAACGGGGGGGCCCAGCCTGCGTCGCAGTGGCAGTTCCCGTTGGAGTTACACACCTACGGGTGACACAGCAGGGATTAGGCAAATGAGCAACCCCTTCCGGGACAAACCCACGTCAACCTCCCGTACATATCAGCATGACACATGAAGAACTGCATATGGAAACGAAGTATTGCATAGAAATACATGAAGTGTTGGTGGGGAAGAAGCTCTCCCCCTCCATAACAGCCCAAAACAGCAAGCAGTTCTGATACCAGAGACCCACCCTCTGTAGAAGTTTGGGTATTTCCCTGCAATAGTTTACAGTCCAAAGAACATCTCAGTTTAAAACCTTTGGACTGCATTTTGATTTCTCATAGAGAAATACATCAATCAGGAGTCACCAGACTGGCCTCCTTAGAGGAATATTACCCTTTTCCAACCCAAAAGCTCAGTAATATTAGAAAATTCATAAGGAATGTCTTTCAGTGTCAGTGCTAAGAGGTTTACAGTTCACTGGGAACATGAATTTCAGGTAACAAAGCAGATGACTTTTAATACAACAACCAACCAACCAAATCCAACTGGCTGGTTCTTGCTTTTATGCAGGGCTTTTGCAGCTCTTTGTCTTCTAGAAACAGGGCTTGAACACACCACCTACTCACCCCGTGATCGTTACACTTCTGCTTTACGTCACAGCTGTACCCCAGGTGACTTGCATCGACACATTCAAAATTGACACAGGCCTGGAAAAAGACATTACTGTCTTTCAAACACAGAACTGACACCCTTTTATAAATACACTCTCTAAATGTATATGTTTACAAGTCTACAGCTTTCACTTAATTGTCAAGAAAAGGGGCATTTATTATACTATGGCATAAAAATAAGGGAGCTATGGAATGCTTTGAAAGTTACAAACTGCAGTTGGTGAAATGCATCCTGTGATGCTGCTGTGATTTATCCTACCTTCTTTTCTCCACAGGCTGTTCCATCGTGAACTTGAGCAGGATCAGGGACATCTGATCCCAAGTCAAAATCAGAAGACCAGCATAAAACCCCAGAGGCGTTATTGACGACGCTCCAAGCAGGCAGATTTTGAAGACTAACAGATGTGCACTGGAGCTTCCCACACAGACTGTGCCTGTATTGAACGAATGACACCCAGAGACAAGGTGAGCAGAAAAAATCCCCAATATCAGTGTAAATACACCTGCCAGTCACACTTTTTAACTTCATTTCAAGGAAATATTATTTTCAATCTCGTGCTCTGAGAGTTTGTAAAATAATATATTTTTCACATTGATGATTTTAGGGTTAGCTTTTATTTGCTGGTGACTTACTGAACAGGACACTTCTTGTATGCTCCACCTCTCATTCCACAGTTTCCAAACCTATCTCCTTTAATATTTGCTTTTTCAAAGCATACGTCAGGTGCTTTTCGTGCCCCTGTATGAAAAACAGTGAATCTTAGTGAGCCACTCTACTATTTAAAAAATACTAGAATCACAGGAGGAATGCTAGGGGGTTGGAAGGGACCTCTGGAGATCATCTAGTCCAAAGCCCTGCCAGAGCAGGTCCACCCAGAGCAGGTTGCACAGGAATGTGTCCAGGCAGATTTTGAATGTCCTCAGAGACTCCACCACCTCTCTGGGCAGCCTCTTCCAGGGCTCTGCCACCCTCAAAGGAAAGAAGTTCCTCCACGTATTTAGATGGAACCTCTTATGTTCAAGTTTGTGCCCATTATCTCTTGTCCTGTCACTGAGCAGCACTGAAACAAGACTGTCCTGATCCTCCTGACACCCACCCTTGAAGTATTTATAGGTGTTGATCAGATCCCCCCTCAGCCTTCTCTTCTCCAGACTAAATGACCCAAGTCCCTCTGCCTTTCCTCATAAGAGAGATGTTTTTGTCCTCTGGTCATCCTTGTAGCCCTTTGCTGTCCCCTCTCCAGCAGTTCCCTGTCCTTCTTGAACTGGGGAGTCCAGAACTGGACACAGTGCTCCAGATAGGGCCTCACCAGGCAAGAGCAGAGTGGGAGGATAGCCTCTCTTGACCTGCTGGCTACACTTTTCTTGATGTACCCTGGGATGCTATTGGCCTTCTTGTCTACAGAGGCACATTGCTGGCTCATGGGCATCCATCCTCTTGTCCACCAGGACTCCCAGAGCTGCTCTCCAGCAGGTCACCCCCAACCTGTACTGGTGTGGGGGGTTATTCCTCCCCAGGTGCAGGACTTGCCCCTGTTGAATTTCATCTGGTACCTCTCTGCCCAACTCTCCAGCCTCTCCAGGTCTCGCTGGATGGGGGCTCAGCCTTCTGCTATGTCCTCCACCCCTCCCAGTTTAGTGTCATCAGCAAACTTGCTGAGAGCACACTCCACCCCTTCATCCAGGTCATTGATGAATGTAGAATCATAGAATCATATCGGTTAGAAGAGACCCTTGGGATCATCAAGTCCAACCATCAACCCTACTCTACAAGTTCTCCCCTACACCAGATCCCTCAACACCACATCCAATCTACTCTTAAACATGGTCAGGGATGGTGACTNTCTGCTGGTCACACTATTCTTTATGCAAGCCAGGATGCCCTTGGCCTTCTTGGCCACCTGGGCACACTGCTGGCTCATGTTCAGCCGCCCATTGACCAGCACCCCCAGGTCCTTTTCCGCCAGGCAATGTATTGAAGAGGACTGGACCCAGTGCTGACCGCTGGGGAACCACCACTTGTTACGGTCCTCCCTATGAGAATCTGAAATGTCTATTTGGGGACTATGAATCTTTTAACATTAAACTATGAACATACCTTTTCCATATATAGACTCACACTGTGAATCAAAACTCTGGCACACGCCGTAGTAGCAGTACGCCTTCGTGTTGTCGCAAGGGGAACCGTTCATGACGTAGACGTCGTCTGGGCAGTAGGCGTTGCTGCCGTTGCAGTATTCGGGCAGATCACACCAATCCACTTGTGACCTGCACTCTGCCCCTGCCACTTTAAACTAGAACCAGAGCGGAATGTCACCCTGCTTTTATTTTGCAATGCTAGAAGTTGCAACATGAAACAGTGACAACTGGGAACCTTTGGTGGCTTTAAGGAAGACAAAATAGGTTTTCAGAGGAATTTCTAAGGAGTATCCAAAACTTCCCTCAGTTTTGTATGGTGCAGCTCTCATGTCTATGAGCTGAGCCCGTGGAGGACTCAGGTAGATCATACAAAATTGTACAAAAGTACAAAATAAAATGCAGGCAACTATGACAGGCTTTGGAGAAGCTTGGTGTTGCACAATGGAGATCACTACTGTGTCCCCTGATTGCTCCTGCTTCCTACAAGCCATGACACACAGATGACATTGCATTTCTAAGCTACTGGCCAAGAGCTGTGCCACACAAACTCTCTGCTTACGTGCTCTCTGCCAGTGAATGTAGAGATAACGTGGAAATAGGTCAAGAGTAGCATGGTAACTCTTTTCAAACGGTAAGAAATCCTAGTAAATGGTATCAATTGGGTTCAATCAAGCATAGCCCACCTTGCAATTTTTGCAGCACAGTCCTTGAGCGCACTGCGATCCAGGGGTGAGTTTGCAGGTTGCAGCATCACAGCAAGGGTTTGTACATTCCTGAAGAACAGCCGTGGACAAGGGGACACAATGCTTTTACCTGGCTATATAGCTAGGAAAGTACATCATCAAACCAAGCAGAGGGACAAACCGAGCTTTAACTAGAGCTGTCTTGCGTGTTGAGAGGTTGAGAGCCTTCTGCTCTCAGAAGCCAGCGTGCAGTTTGGCTGGGCTTTTCTTACCAGAGGTCATTAGAAAGACATCTGTTTTGGGGTGTCGTGGCACAGGGGTACAGAAGAGGTTTACACTTTAAATGGACACTGAAAGAAGCAGAACGCTTTGGCTTATAAGTAACTCTTCTTATCACCGCTCCCCTCATCTTATTTTTCCACTACACTGGCAATTTGATGTAGAGAAACGTTGATATGTTTTCATGACTTAGAAGAAGGCCTGATGGACCCTGGGTTTGCTGACAGCCTTCTGATTAATAGGTGTCTATTTTGAGACACATCTATCCTCTATAAAATAAGCCAGTATATCCCACTATTTGAGGGGCATTTTGAGTCTGCAAATATGACCAACAAAAGTAACGTTGTTGTGGGCAAAGCTTAGGGGTTACAGTTAGGAAATCTGTAAGTGCTGTCTAGATGAACAGTCTCTTTTATGTTACAGAAACATCCATTTTGCTAAAAACAGCACAAAACCCAGTGGTGTTTCCACACACTCTGCACTGAAAGGCTCCTCTTTCTTAGGCACTGGCTCCAAGTTTTGTGAAGTCCAGGAGCCCTTAAGTGAATTCTTATCAAAATCAAAGCACGATTTTAGACTTTCTCTAAAACAGGTCTTCCTATTGCTTGTAAAAGTGAAAACTCCTCAGGTATTAATGCAAATCAGGTATACCTAAAGGCCAGTGTTATACAAGTATTACAATATGATACGATATGATACGAGTACCCAGCTGAATTTCACTCCTCACCTGCGGTTTGCCACAGTCACATTCTTCATTGCTATCGACCACATTATTGCCACAGACAGGTTCCTTGTAAACATGACTTGTTTTGGGAGGATTTCTAAGGCAGTTCCCACCTCCTTTTAGGATAAGGTCCTCAAAATCATCAGCGCTGCAGGTGCTGAAATTCCTGGATCCACTGGGAAGCATAATGATTTTTATTATTATTATAAATACTTTCCTTACAGGAAAAAGCATGACTCATTGTCTGTAAAATATTGTCAATCTATAATAAATAATGTGTTTCATAGCATTAGGAGATAATGAGACACTTAATTTTTACTTTATATTACAGTACAGTGGTAAAAATACTGTATATACCATAATTGCAAGTACTTTCAGAAGAAAAAGAATTCATCAGGTTATCCATGTAAGAACTCAGGATTGTATCTTCTCATAGTAGTTTCACCCAGTGCTTAACTACCCTGATTTATTAATATAAATGTGGATAAATAAAATAATATGATCGTTTTCTTGTAAGGTAAGAAGAAATGAGCTGGGAGAAATCTAGGCAGAGAGTTTGTCCTTAAATGAGCTGTTCAGAGAATCTGTGTGAAGGATGTGAGTGTGCACAACCCCAGTGAATACACCTAAACCGTTCTCAGCTTGCCCAAAAGAAAAGAAAAGGCAACAAAAAACAACGTTCTATCATTAAAAAATAACAAGAAAATCCAAGTAAGTTTTTAGGGCTGGCACAGGCAAAGAAGGAATGGATTGGGAAACAGGTAACGTTTCAAGTACATTAAAACGATGCCGGGATCTAAGTCAGTGAATTCACCTCTGAGATCAAACTACTCAAACAACTCCCCGCCCACAAAAGTTCTTCAAGGTTCATAGGGGTTTCAGAGCTCGTAAGGCATAGTCACTGCAGGTACATAATGATTATTAAAAGAAAATAAGTAGAAATCTTACTTTTCTGCGCTGTGCATAACATAGGAGGCAGGACACCTTCTATCATCATGTTTCATTCCCAGATTGTGCCCCAATTCATGGGCAACTACTGTAGCATGACGTAACACACTGTTGTGATTCCACTAATAAAAAGAATCAGTGTTAAAAAGATATAAAACTAAAGACATTACTAAGCTTCTACCTACATTCAGAGGCCATGAAGAGAGAATACTACATTGGATTGACAAGGGAAAGAGCAAGAACAATTTGTCACAGTTTTTCCAGCAAAGCCAGATTATGCCACTCTCCTTACTGCTTCCATCGGGATCATATTCTGAATAAGAACAGTTCATCTGTCACAAAAACTGATTTCAATGGAGCCTTCAAAGACAGAAGGACTGTTAATTAATCTCTTAAATTTGTCCATGGTGTTGGGGCATCCATACTCTAAGGCCAGGAATCTCTGGAGATACTGGTGCTGGTGCAACAGTGAAAGAGAAAAAAATAGTTTCTGACTAATTTTGCCCAATTTAAAATTCCTGCCCATTTACAGCCTCATTGTGTAGAACTGCAGACACTTTAGAACAGAGTGCATTATGGGCACTGTCTTTCCATGTAGAGAGTTAAAAAATACACATTATTTTGTAGCTATATTCCTATCCCAAAACCACTGTGGCTGTGAACCTTAGTGATGCAAAAATGAACTTTCCTTATACAACATTGAACCAGCTCGATTTCAAAAGAGTGCTCAAAAAATTATTTCAGAATTAAATCAGTGAAATGGACTGGAGTGGGATGAAGAGAGAAATTGGGGAAAAAACATTCTTTTTAATATAAGTATAAAGACATGCATGTCTCTACAGCAGAAAATCCCATGGAAAAGAAAAGAACGAGTGACTTGAGCAAATGGGTCAACAAATTGCACATTGTCTATTTCGGACGTTCCGGAAGGTACCTCCATGAAGCAAAGCCTGGCAATAGAAGTAGCTACAACTCTGGGCTGTGTAAATGCCCAGGGGAAGCCCTCTGATGGCTCAGGTACCTCTAGGTCTCTCTAGCAGCACATCCACGATGGCTTAGCAGCTCCTGTGCTCTTCCACCGCTGTGTACTTACAGTGCTGATTGATCCTCCCTGGAGTTGTGAGCAGACGGTACCTACAAAAGCCATTCCAATGGATCCACCAAAAGAGCTTCTCCCTCTACAACAAAAGCAGTTTGAAGGCGGTGTTGAAAGAGGGGCTGAAAGTTCATGTTTTCTACTAAAAGACACTGGTGAGCCTGCAACAAATACTGCAAGGCAAGAGCTGGTCTTCTTGAGTGAAGGAGAAATTTATTGTCATATCAGGGTTTCACTGTAATAAATAATGAACATCTGAGTAAAAGAGATTGAAAATAATGACCTAAAAATCTAATGTGTCAGTGCTTCTGAGTTCACAGAATCACAGACTGGTTGAGGGTGGAAGGAACCTCTGGAAGTCTGGTCCAAGCCCCTGCAGAGCCACCTGGAGTTGATGATCTATAAAAACTTCATGCCACTTCCTTGACATTTTTCCAAGGTAGAACAGTTTGGAAGTTGAGTGAATTTTGCTCTAGTTGTATTTTCATTCATACATGAACCCCAAATAATTTCCAGTAACGCACTGGCAGGATGGTGAGTTTTTCCACGGAACAAACACTTACATTATGAGGTGGCTAACGTCATTTCGAGATCGTTTGAGAAGGTTTTCCTGTCTCCAAGAAACAAATCTACCCAGTACGTCTCCAGCTGAGCCATCCATCACAGATATGCGGTTTCTATCTGTCCAGATCTCTAATCCAACCAAAACAATCTGGATGTTTAATGCTCTGAACATCTGAAAAAAAAATAAAATAATGATGGTCCATCAGTCTGATTCAAGTGAATTGTGAAAGATTATATCACTACTGCTGTAAACAATTAAGCTGAACATAACTGCAGGTTCTTTGAATAATTAACAGTGTGGTTTGAGCAAAGAGTGTATGACTGGAGGCGAATCTCTCCGTTGGAGAAGTTGGGAAAGACCATGTTCATTCGTTTCCTTAGCTAATTGTCTCGAGGAGAAATTGAGAACAGATGATCACAGAGCGTATGGGACTGTTCATAGCACTGACAGTTTGCTTAATATTAAAAAAAAAAAAAAAAAGAAAGAACTACATCAATAAGAAATATTCTTCCTGGAATTGTAAAACTTACTGGAGCCCTCACGGTCCTGGAGCAGCCAAAATCTGGGAGCAGAGAGAAGTTGTTTAAAAACATTTTGTGTCTCTCCCTCTGTCTACACCTCCAGTGCACAGATTCATGAGGTGCCTTAAATGTGTCACAAATTGCTGTACAGCTTCCAAATATTGTTTCAAAAGAGAATTGTTCACATTTACTGTATTAGCTGTTCTTTTGAAAACTGTAAGAGAGAAAACTGAATCTCAGGACCTTGTCTGACCTACCCCATCAACGTAATTAATCAGCTCAACTGTTTCCTTTTGCACCGCAGCTGCATCAGAATCCTTCATCAAAAACTGAAAAATATTGTATGAAAACATCAGAGAAAAAAGAATTTTAATGGTTTAATAAAATGTATGTAGCGTTGGATGAAATCATTACCCTGTTGTTATCCACAACCACAAATAATTCCACATAGCTTTTCTGGGGCAGGACAGCTCGCTTCTTCTGCAAATTAAGAGAGCACAGTAAGTTAGCATAATGGCTATGGAGTTCAAGGGTTTTTAAATCATCTTTCTCATTATTTTAATTTCATGGATTTATAAAGTGATTATGTATTTTTTTAGTGTCACTTTGACTTAGATTTCCAGATAACTACCTGTGTGTCAGTCATTCACTTCTGCTCAGACACTGGGATGCATGGGGTGAATGGCAGCTTCATGCCTTTCACATCGTACTCACAACTACCTTGGGCAGAGCTCAAGATTCCTTTGAGCTGTGTTGAATTCCCATCATGCTGTTTTTCTGTTTTAGGGTTTCCTTAGCAGTAACCCCACCAGTTTGGGATCCATGGAAAATGAACGCAACAAGTGGCTTGCCAGGGCAAACCCACCCGCAGTGATACCATACCAGACAAGAGCTCTGGAGCCCCTTGGCTGCTGGACCAGGCTGAGGAGAAGATGTGAACTCAAGAGAGAAACAGGAAGGCGTTTACCCTCAAAAGATTTTCCCTGCTGGAGGTACTGTTTGATAAAAACTCGTATTTCACAGGCTGCTTCACAAACATCTTCTCGTGGTGAGGGCTGCTGTTCAGCACACCGCAGCGGAAGGGGACGTCCTGCGTGTCTTCTAACTGGTAAAACAGGTGTTCAAATGTTCTGGATGAGTTGAGTGGCTCCATTCCATACCATTTGCCACCAATGTAGAGAATTCCTCTAATAATCATAAAAGAATGACAAATTATCCCCTCGTGGTTATGACTAGGTGAGTGAATGGCAGCTGGATACTTAAAAAACTGAACTGTTCATAGGACTATGTTGAAGTAAATTACTTCCTCAAATTGTCTTAATCTAGGGGGTAAGTTCAAGTGCACAACAGGATCTCAAAAGACAAAACAGAACTTATTTAAAATACTCCATTGAACACAAGTGTGGGCTCCTTGAATCAGTTAGCAGGAAAGCCAAATTGTTTCAAAATGGGCCTGGATTGTGGGTGATGCAAAGGGTTGCTTTTAGTCCTTATCTCTAGTCTCACTTCTCGCCCCATGCAGCTAAAGTAAGCTAGCATTTTAGAAAAAGGTATCTTCTGAGACAGAAAGAAAGGCTAAAAGCAATCACCAGGGTGTTTATGAGGGCAACAGCAGCGGTGCACTGCTGAGTGCAGCTAAGTGTGAAGATTTTGCATTTGTCTGTGGCTCAGAAACAGCTGCTATATGCCCATTTGCTCCAGCAGAGTCTTTTAGAAGCTATTACCTCATTCTCCAGAATCTCAAAACTATATTTAGAAGAAGAATTCTCTACTTAATAGCTTGTGAAACGAGATCCTCCAAAATGTGAGTTCAAGGTAACCAAATGATTTGAGTCTGCACAAGTTTTGCAGAAAAGCCAAACTGAAGTATCTGTTCTGCTTAGTGAGATCCAGTGTTACCTGAAATAACTGTAAGCTGACCATTTTATTCATGCCATTATTTGTTGTGAGTGGTGTCTCACTGTGATACTAAACATGAACGATATACGGGTGAGCTTCATCCCATCTGCCTCTTCCTACTTGCAAAAAGCCCCTCAAACTGAAGGAGGGAGCTCCAACAGACAAGTATAGCCCAGGTGCAGCTGAAGAGCCCAGCACAGCCAGCGCAGGAGAGCGTGGACACACTCTAAGCACATGCTGAATATCTGCACAATTTGCAGCACGTCCCATCTCACTTTACCAGCTCACGTGGACTGATTCCCTGGGGAGAACACCACCTTCTTCTATCCCTTAATCCATTCATCTGCCCCCTTTAAGTTTCTCAAATAAGTGTAATTTGAAACACACGAAAAATGGTTTTAAATTTGGTCAAACCTCTTTCCACAGAAATGGATTTTTTCTTGTGAAACATGCCCGTTGATGAGAGAGAATTGTTCACAGGAATGAGTGAAATTCAGCAAAAGCTTAATCAGTGTCTCTTCTACAGAGGCACTTCTGCTCAAGACATTTGCCTCTAGTAATAAAGGTCTCAGGGTGTATCTCTCCATCCACACAATGAGCAGCAAATGTTTGGTGCTGCACAATGAATTATCCCAAAGTAAGGAGCAAGGGGTAATACCTCAGGCCATCACAAGTGCTAAGAGCAAGCATCGAGTCAGCTGTTCCTTCAACAGTGCCGTGGTAATAACAGTGTGTCTGAAACGCAACCAAACCACACAATTAATGACAGAATAAGGTTGTTGCCTTCAAATACAAACTTATTTTCTAACTAATCTTTGTATTTGTGTGACCTTAGGTCTGGCTGTTACAAATTTAGAGAGTTCCCTATTCTAAAAGTAATCTCAATGTTCTTGGAGTAAAATACTACTTGACATGAGTACCTCCAAAAGCATTTGGTCCCTTGGTTCTAGAAAACAATGAGCTTTTTACTTTAACCCATCATCATCTTTTAACCAAGTCTTGTCATCTACATTGCTCATCCTGTTCCTAAACAAACTCCTCTCAAAGGCTGACCTGAGATCTCCCACACACAAAGCACCCAGGTGCTCACTGAGACACTGACCAAAGTCTCACTGAGCTCACATGCAGCTGAAAGTTGACATTAAATTCAAAAGTACTTCTAAGTCTTGTTTGATACCGGACCTAAAACCCATAGAGCTTTGATGATGCCGTTGTACCTTTAATTGCACACTATGCAAAGGCGACCTAGTCAGGTAGATCAAATTCAGTCTTGGCATAATCTCCTGGCATCTCCTTTTGCACCTTGGAAAATGGTGGTGCTGCATCACCATAGAATCATTTATGTTGGAAGAGACCCTTGGGATCATCAGCAGCCCACTCCCCCAGGGATTTTTGGTCACATTTGGTATCAGTGGTAGCTGTTCAACAGAAATGCTACAACTGTGAGAATTCACAAAAGACTCTTTCCCAGGAGATGCATTTTTCTACTCTAGATACTTTATGTTCATCACTTGCATTTTCCCCATCCATTGCCAAAAATGTAACCAATTCTCACTGCCCTATTATAGAGATAAGAAGACAATCTGAATTAACGGTTCTGCGTTCACTTTTGCTTTGAAAATCCTTTACACGTCCTTGTTGTCATCCTCGGGTCTATCCAATTATAACAGCTTCAGTGGATAAAGCTGGGCTTCCCTGGTTTGAGGAAACTCTTACACACAAGGGGAATTTCGTAACATACAATACCTTGTTTTTTGATTGTGTTGCCTCCAGTTTCCCATTCTCCCTGTACGTATAGAGCGTAAAGTCTTCGCTAACAAGCTTTCTGGAAACAAAAATAAACCACTGCTCTTTTAAGTCTATAAAGCAAGAAATAAGTGAAGAATCCTCATAAGTACTACATTCTGCTGGCAGCACACTCATCCTAAATTACTATTAAAATCCATGGATATGAAACACAATACCTCAAAAAAAAAAAGAGGTGCAGTATTTGGGAAATAACTTATTATGAAATATTTTAAGTAAAATAATCCTAGATTAGGACTCGAGCAGACTATCTTATATCAGGGCCTGGGTTATTACAGGCTCAGGAATGAGGAACAACAGTAATGGACAAATTACTTCAAGTACAACACGACAAACAACCCTCCCCAGCCCACTACTAAAGAGCTGAGGTTGAGCTGAAATCTCATGTCCCAGAAAGTTTTTCTGAAATCTATCGTGTGGTGCTAGTAAAGAAATAATCTAAATAAGTTTCTGCACAACTAGGGAAGATACTATTCCCTTGTATTTGCAAGGTACTACCAGAACAGAGACACTGTTGAACAGAGCCATTTGGTAATTACTACCATCTGCTGTTCAAATGGTTTCTTCTGAAATTTTTCGGTATAAAAATACTTGTCTGTATTTTTAGGGTCTGCACACTACAGGCAGCTAAGTCCCAAGAGGGAATGGCTTCTTAGAACACCCTGTCACATACTTATTTTTCTTCAGTTTCAGGAGGTAGGTTCCATTTCTGGTTTTAATTGAGTAAGAAAGGTTGTCATGTGAGTGCTCCTGAAAACAGAACAGAAGATAGCACTTAATTAGGTGATTTTCTACTGGGTTGGGACAGTTCCAGGTTTTCTTTGACAAGGCAAGTCCAACTACTCTATATGTCTTAAATACTTACCAGATTTACAAAACACATATTCCTAACCCTCATGAAACTCCCAGCAGCACATGCCACAGGCTTTCCTATGGAAAGTTTAAGTTCTACCAAGTATACATTTTCATGTAGGAGACAGAATGAAAAAGTACACAGACTGCACAGGAAGTTAGAGCTGTCTGTCGTTACAGATTTGTAGAGGGAATGTAGAAGAAATAAAGCCCACAGGAAAATGAAGCTGTAAAATCTGTGGTATTAAAAGAACAAAAGAAGGAAGTGTTAGTAAAGCTTAACCCAGACCACCACGCTGTAGTTCTGTAGGCTGAGGAACTGATGGGCCTCAGATGCTAATGGGGAGGAGGAGGTAGGTTCTGGGTGTGGGTGGCCAGCCTTGCTTCCCCAAGAAGGGCACAGCCCACGTGTGCCCAGATATCACGGTTGGTTGTGACACCCCTTATGCAAATCACCGCCAGCCGGATGAACGACTCACAGATTCTTCCCTCCTCGAGCGGTTTGTGCAGAGGTGACTAATGCTATTTCGGTAACAGTGACTTCAGTAATGGGACTCGATATCTGGAACAAAGCTCAGCTACCTCAGAACTGAAGAATTAAGGCTCAGCTCTTTCTCTTTTAACTCATTCATTCCACCTGTGGGACCTTTTCTACAACATGAGCATCAGCCCTGTAGGTGCTACACAGTTGGAATCCTCTGGTTATCCAAAGACCAGGTACAAGGAGATAAAGAGCACATACAGCCTGGATATTAGTTCAAATTCTGAGTTCAACATCTACTCTGACTTGGAGGAAATGAAAATATTCTTCATGTTCCTTCCCAATTCTGTCTTACAAGGCTGTTAACACTCCTGGCAGTTTGAAAGGAGTTACCCTAAGAGTGAAATCACAGGCTGTAGTGGCAACAAATTAACTCAAAACTAGTTGAAAACGCTAAGAATCTGAAGAGGCAGCGTGGCGTGCTTTTCTTCACGAGAATAATCTATAGATACCATACACTGTGTGTGCAATGTAGGATAGTATTGTGAAAAACAGCAATACCAGAAGAAAATTATCAGATAGAATAACAAACCTCGTGAAAAAACGGGTGATGTTTCTCTCTGCCTGTCAGACTGCGAGGAATAATTATCTCTAATGAAGAAAGTCTGGATGTCTGTTCAGAAGATGCACCTAAAAATAAAGTTTGGAATGTCTAAAAAATCAGGATAAGTATGACATTATGCTGGCATCTGCGCAGTGGCGATGGCCAGACCACTCTGATCCAGCCATAAATGGAGAAAGAGTAATTTCAGCAGTACACAGCCCAACTTTATAGCAGCATAAAGTTGCCCTCAGCCTCCCACATGTCTGTGAAAGGAATTTGTAATTGGAAAGATGCCACAGAATCGCCCATTCAAAGTGAGAAGGAGGATTCCTCGGTGTAACAATGGTCTCGACCTCTTTGATAACATCAGGATTTTTAGAAGCTAGGTGCCATCAGCATATGTTTAACATTAAAGGCTGCCAGTGCAACCAAAATGTGGAAGTTGCTATTAGAAAAACAGGGCTGCTGAGCATATCGGCACTCAGTGTTTACTTCTGACTTTACTCTTAATTGCCAATCATTCTATGATCTAAATCACAAACCCCATTCTGTTTTATGAGCTGTGTGTGTTGAGCTAACAGTGGAAACGCAGGTCTAACAATTTAAATTTTGACACCTGAAAGCAGGAAAATGTCTGTATTGAATATCATAAAGATACTACCTTCTAAGAAGTCTTTCAGGTGCTACATCTAAATCAAAAATCTGAAGCCAAATCATAAATGGAAATGAGTTAATGAAGAATTTAAAAATGTAGGAAGTTCCTTTACATTACTGGAGATTCAAATAAATGTTTTTCTCCAGTCTGTACTGTCAGTGGGAGTGACAGTGCCTGCAGTGGTCACGGGCAGTGTCCTGTAGGGAAGATGATGTATTTACATACCTGCTGCCTCCTGGAGAAAAAAAATAAAACAGCAAAGAGCTCCACTATAAAAAAGCTTCAACCTGTCATCTCTTCCAGACACGTTTTTCTTGAACACACTTTTCTCAACTAGCAGGTCAGCTAAGAACCTAATTCATGGGGAGAGCGGTGACTGGATTTGAAAGGTGGGTCCCATTACGGACAGGAGCAGAGAGGACAAGACTCGGAGAAACTTCCCGAATACAAAACAAAAGCTGAAAGCTTACCTTTTATCCAAAAAGGTTTTCCAGTTAAAGTTAGTCCGAAAGTGAAGAAAAATAGGCTGTGTTTTAACATGACTAGGTTTCCTGGAGAAACAGCCAGAGAATGCGAGCAGACACTCTGTACCTGGCTGTGAGTTACGCAGGAGAACTAGGAGAAGGAGAGCCGTCTGCCCCGAAGGTAAACAACAGAAAAAGCTCTCTGATACTTCATCTCTGCTGAGGAAAGGGGAAGTACAATTCAATCCATTAGGCTTGCAAACAAAACTGGTTAGACAGCTTAACGCAAATAAAAAGCAGCGCATTCCTCACTGCTGCCCGGAGAAAGAGCACCAACCCCTGCCAGGGTCAAACTGGTTTATTCTAAAAGATTTTGGTACCACGGTGAGATCACGAGAGATTAGAAACATAAAACATTGCTCCTGGCCAATATACAGTGTGTAGGATCTTTATAGTGGCTACTGTCAGCCCAGGAAAAAAATAGTATAAACCAGTCTACCCTTCAAAATTTCAGCTTGTTCTTTCTTTTCCATTTCTCCATCTTTAAAAACAGCAAAAATACAATGGATACGAAGACATGGAAATCCCCCAAAGAGGGTTTTTACCCAGCCCTTTCTATGTTAAAGATAATTCTCCTCACCAAAAGCGTGTACCTCTGTGCAGCTCATGGCTCTCCCCGGATCAGAGTGACCTCCCGAGGCGTCACACGACCACACTGTCACCAAAAGCAGAAAATAAAGGTTTCTAAGACTGGATGAATTTGCAAGGCACTTCCCAAGTATCAAGCACATTTAGAAACTCAAAAAGGAGCCCGACACAACACAGTTTTAATGCTAAAATATTTACATTCATTAATTAACTTTAATTAATTCCTTAATTAAAGCAGAGCAAATCCATTTCTCCATTGGTGGTATATCACATAAAACAACAGCTAAAGGGACAAAAAGCAGAGCTGCCAAGTGCATGTGTGATATTAGCTTGGTCAAGTCCATCTTCCTCTTTCCACAGACCTAATTCACACTCATTCCTCAGCTGAGCCCCAGGAAGAACCCGATATCTGCCTTCCCTGGGTTTATGCCGGTGCCGCAGCATCAGGAGCAGCTTTCCCCGACCCCGGAAGGCTGGGATCCTACTGAAAATTAAACCAACCCCATCTTTTATTTATAGTCTCTCTCCTTCTGAAGCAGTACGCAATTAGCATGAGATACTGGATTCTGGAGTGGGTCCAGAGAAGGGCAACCGGGCTGGTGACTGGTTTGGAGAACAAGGAGCTGGGGGAGCTGGGGGTGTTCAGCCTGGAGAAGGGGAGACCTTCTGGCTCTCTCCAACTCCCTGAAAGGAGGGTGTAGCCAGGGGGGTCTGTCTCTTCTCCCAAGTCACAGGTGATAAGACAAGAGTAAATGGCTTCAAGTTGCGCCAGGGGAGGTTTGGATTGTATATTTGGAAAAATTTCTTCACTGAAAGACTGAGGGAGCTGGGTCTCTTTAGCTTGGAGGAGACCTTATTAATGTTTATAAATATGTGAAGGGTGAGTGTCAGGAGGATGGAGCCAGGCTCTTCTCAGTGATGTCCAGTGATGGGACAAGGGGCAATGGGTGCAAGATGGAACAGAGGAGGTTCCACTTGAATATGAGGAAAAACTTCACAGTGAGGGTGGGGGAACACTGACAGGGGCTGCCCTGGGAGGTTGTGGAGTCTCCTTCTCTGGAGACATTTCAAATCCACCTGGATGCGTTCCTGTGTGACCTGCTCTGGGTGTCCCTGCTCCGGCAGGGGGATTGGACTGGATGAGCTTTCAAGGACCCTTCCAATCCCTGAGATTCTGTGATTCTGTGAAAGGGCTGTCAAACACTGGAACAAGCTGCCCAGGGAAGTGCCCCCATCCCTGGAGGTATGTAAAAGCCGGGGTGCTGAGGGACATGGGTTACTGGTGGGTTGTGTCAGGGGGAGGTTGATGGTTGGACTCAATGATCCGAGAGGTCCCTTTCTACTTAGACAATTCTATGATTCTCACTCGGGAAAATTGTTTTGCTCCAAATTTTGCTATTTCTATTTTTGCTATCAATTCCCGTAGCGCCGACATGCTTTTAAGGCTCTTCCATCTCTCCGAGAGAGAGTCTATTTGATTAGAAAAAGGACTAATGTTGGCGCTTGGGTTATTTCAAGCTCC
>VZTM01011670.1:322502-337621 GCA_013400555.1 Jacana jacana
AGAGTAGATTAGATGTGGTGTTGAGGGATCTAGTGTAAGGGAGAACTTGTAGAGTAGGGCTGATGGTTGGACTTGATGATCCCAAGGGTCTCTTCCAACCTAAATGATTCTATGATTCTATATAATATGCACAGGGGAAATACTCTTAGGGAAAAGCACAGGAAGGTATGATTCAGAACTACTTTTAAAATCTCTACATCACACTAGGAGAATGCTGAGTTATAAAGTATTAATTGCTATTATTGTATAACTTCCAGTATATTTTAATACTTTAATATGAACTGCATTGTTTTTCTTCCCACCAGAACAATTTACCTCTTGGAGACAAACTTAGTTGGATCTTTGGGAAAACTTCAGACCTGGGAGATGACCGAGCAGTGGATGGATCCCACAGTGCAGCTGTTCAGACAGCACCAGATCAATCAGCTGGGGAACCTTTGTCTGTTAAAAACCATTTAAAAAGCGAAACGGTGTCCGACGAGTTAAAAACCAGCGGTGACCCGAACACACGGGTACCGGCACCAGGGGATGGTTCTGATTCTGAGGGACTTCCCACCCAGCAGAACACGGTCGACCTCAGAAATGACTTCAGAGTCATGGGATCTTTGCGTGCTCAGGAGCGAGTGAGCGAACCCCCCAGCGCAGCTGATCCCCGGGTGCTTCTCCCTTTGCTGCAAAGCCTCTGCACTCAGGTACATCATCTGCGGCTGAGAGACGGCGACAGGCGCGTCGCTAAAGATGCCGCAGCCAACGAGGAGGGCATTCAGAGCGTTGGGTAAGTTCAGTTCAGTGGGCTGCACTTGCTGAAGTCGTTGTTTTGACTGTATTTGTTGACAAGTTTAAAGCATGGACAGAATACAAAACGTGAAGCATTTGATTCTCGTTAACAGCAGTAGTGAATCGTAAGTGGTTTTGAAGGCTGTGTGGCCATGAACGTGATTACAGTTAGTTTTTCAGATGAGCTGCTTGAATATAGAAATCTTTTTCAGAAGAAATCACAGGATCATTTGTTGTTGCTAAACTGGTTGTATCTTTCGCCCCAATTTCACCTTTTGCTATGGCAAAAAAAAAAGTATGGTCCTCAATTTCATTTAGTTTGTCTTACTCCTCCGTTACTACGGTTTCATTTTGACTACTTCTGCCTCCTAAATTCTTATCTCTTACTTTTTGTGCTGTTTGCCACAATCTTGCTGTTCTACTCGGTGCATCTCACTGCACTGATCTTTCCTATTCCTCCTCATTTGTTGGCAGTTACCGGGCAAAGTTCATAGCAGTAGTAGTAGCTCACCCAGTCACCCAGTTTGATGCTGAGGGAGCCTCAGTGGAAACGGTGGGAGGTAGGAATGTTGCACAGGAACTGAGCCTGAATATATCTAGCTTCTAGAAAAGTGCAGTATTTTTATAGAATGCAGATTGTATGATTCTTGAAATGCTTTGGCTGAGAGGAGTAAAGCCTGCTGTGCTGACAGCGTTGGAACGCTGTGTATCCCGCTGAGCTGTGTGGGGTTTACACGTAATGGAGCCGTATAATGAGTAACTGAGCCTTTATATATTATATATTATTATATATTATACTGGAGCCGTATAATGAGTAACTGAGCCTTTGAAAAACTAAGGTTAAGAGAAGATGACTCCATCCTCTAGCGTTTTCAGACAAAAAAAAAAATAGATTTAAAGTGTGGCAAACAGGCAAGGTATTTTACTTGTGCTAAAAACCCAATACCTTCCAAAGTTTAGTGTCTAATGAATGAGATTTTACATTTAAAGGAAGTTCAAGTGCCCAGATCTCTCTCATGCCCCTTGTCGTTAAGAAATTGGTTATATTTATTTCTATATTTCCTCTTTTCACAGAGTAGAACAGCAGCCTATTTGTTCCTATTTGGAAAAGATCATCTCAAAAAATATGGATCTGATGGAGAAAAAACTAATGGACTATATTGATCGCCAAATCCAGGCTCTCCAGACACATATAGATAATAAAATGGTTCTCTTAATGGACTTGGTTCAGAACTCAAAGCCAAACAAAATGTCACGAGCTCACTGTGACTCTAATGAAGCGTTCTCTAATGGAGAGAGGTAGATGGATCTGGATATAGGACTTCAGTGTAAGTGCTTTGAGGGCAATTGTACTTTACAAAGCTCAGTATTTATGGAGTTATAACTGTAAGGAACCTCAGTGGTGTTGACCTGCATTTTGTTACTGTAATTCTCTCCACTGTTGTACACCGTTAGTTTTACGAAAGATCTTAAGAATGTGTGTTTTTTCCTAAACATAAGAATTTTGTATGCCCTTTGTGGCTTATTTATTTAAAGAGCATTGCTAAAAGCTGTATGAAATGCCATTTCCCAGTTTGAGTTTGAACACTGGAGGAGTACTCTAAATAAACTGAGTTACAGCTTATCTTTTTACCTGCATGTACTCGGTTCACTCTCCTGTTATCTTGATTTTTTTGCTGTGTGGTGTGTTACCAGTAGAACCAAATGTCATTTCTTTCTGCTTTTGGTTTATTTTAACGGCACTGGTGGTGTTGTCTGTTGTTCCATCTACAAGAGGAAGGGTAGAACTGGCATTGCCTCAACTCAGGTGGTTTGGGTCAGGTTTAGAGAGAGAGGTTCCCTTGAACCCCAATTTGGGTTCTTTGAAAGCGTTGCCGGTTGTACAGACGCCCAAGTTAGGAAAGAGCTCGGGTGATAGCTGAAACAAGACTCTATTTATTTTTTCCCTTTTACATGAATTGAGCCATGTAGGAACAACTGAAATCGGTGTATATTTAGCAGACTTGTATTTCTCTGTGTTCCATTATCCTCAGAAGTGTAAGCTCTTCATTCGTAGTTCTTCTCTAGTGGATGTGCTGGGGTAGGATCTGTATTTCACCGACCTTGCATCCGAGAAGTAGCCTCATTGCATCAAATGTGCTTCAGCCTTTTGGGACCAGTTCTGCTGTCCTTTGGGGAGGTAGGCATGTGACTTGAGGTCCCTCTTTTGTGGAATGTCGGGCTTCATTCCTTTTGCTCTCTGAACTCCTGAGGGCACCACTTAACTTGGACTGTGCAGGGGCTTAATGGTGAAGCCCGGAGCTGGGTGTGCAGACCTTGGTTGTACTTGGTGTCTTTGAGCAATAGCTTTTGGTAGGGCAGCAAGTGTTGACTCGAGAAGCAGTGGTGGCAGCTACAGTATCTTTATCTAGTTTATAGGGTATTTTCTCTTTCTCCAGTAAAACTGATGTCTTTTCTCGGAGACTCTCAGATCTTGTTGGTAGCAGCCTAGAGGAGTAGATTTGTGAAGAGAGGATCATTTGAACAGACATCTCTCACTTGTCCCTCAGCTTAACTCGTGCCAGGTGCAGTTTCAGAGCCATTCAAAAAGATTTTATATAAGAATTTATTTATTTAAGAGAAAAGGACCTAAATTATCTTGTACTCTACAAGTCACTTTACACCTGTAAAGTTAGTTTAGATGCTTTCTAAGAAACGCCCTGAGGTAGACACATTCTGTTACAACTGACTAAGAGTACTAAATTGAGAGGTTTTGTTTAATTATTCAAATTAATTTCTTTAATTTTTTGTATAATTAAAACCTGATCAAGCTTAAAATACGTTTCCAAGCGTTATATCCCAAGGCTGTTAGTTTATTGAGGATTTAATTTTTATGATTGTTATATTTTTTTGGTTTGTTGGGCTGTTTTACCTCTCCCCTCTCTGGGTGACAGATCTGAATAGAAGTTGACAGGAGTCCAAAGTATCCTGAAGTGGTTAATGGGGGTTGTGGATTTTTTGGTAGCCATATCCTGCCCGAAGTTTGTTGTGTTTTAGTATCACTGCTACCACAATGACGATGTTTGAACTGAACACCACAAAGGAAAGAGTGTAGAAGCTGTAGTGTTGCAGGGTCAGACTTTCTTCAACGTCTGCTTTAGTGAGGGGTTCTGTGTAGAGAAAAAAACACAGTGGGAGGCTTAAAGTTTTGAAGACTTAAAAGCGTGAAGATTAAATAAGCATTTGGTTTTTTTCAGCTGTTTTGGTTCTGAGGAGTTGACCCACACCCATTGCAGATTCTGAACCTGGAGTGATGAAGAGTTGTAAAAATTGGTAATAAAATAACCTTTGGTGTGGCTGCAGCCGAGTTCCTGCCGAGCACTAGTGTCAGAGCTGGGCGGATGGGGGACGTGCTGCTGGAGCAAAGCTGGACAAAAGACCGACATGGGGTTCTAACCCTGCACCTTTTAGCAGTCCTTTAGCTGGTCCTTGGGAAAACTCATTACTCTTCTGTAAATAGTGAGAGACACTGTGAGAATTAACCCAGGTTTTAGATTACTTGGAGTGGGATCGATTTTCACTTGAAGCCTTTTCGCGTTGCGCCTGCCTGGTTTCCAGCAGAGGGATCCCACGTCTTTCACTATTGAACTAAATGCCAACGTGTTTAAAATGCTGCTAGAGTTCAGAGAGGTTAACAATTGTTTAAAAAAAAAGGAAGAAAGATGTTTATTAGTAATAACAGCATGGTTAATGCTAAATACTACTTGGATCTGGCACCAGGGTGGAGCTTTGTGCTTAACAAAAGTTAGAGGTCTGGGTGTAGGGGCAGTAACGATACAAAGCCCTTTGGAGGAGCTTTGCCCGTGTTTTGCCATCTGCTGTACCTTAGCTCTCACTACTCCTCTGGCCCACTGTAGAGTAGATGACAAATTGTGCCAGAGAGGATGGCAGATGGGGGCATTAAAGCTTGGTTGTCTCTTGATTGGCATTACAGCTTTCATTTAAAAGCATTTTGATTTCTGCTCCAGCGACTGTCCTTGTCATGTTTTGGTTCTAATAGGTGATACATACATATGAGGATTTAAGTCATTTAAGGGGGGTAACTCCTCTGTGTTTATCATCTGAGGCATCTTTTCTGTAGTACCAACAGACACAAAACGGAGTGAAATGGAGTGGAGAGGCTGTAACAAAGCCTGCCTGTGAGACTGTGCTCATCTCTTAGTCTGTTGTTCCTGTGTGTGCCTCGTCACAACTCCTCACATTTGAAAATCTGAAGTCTGTCACTTATAACCTTTTCTGAGTACACAGTTCCTGCATACGCTGAGCTTGGAACTAGGGGTGAGTGCTGCTTTTTCTGCTTCGAGGAGTGCACCTTCAAAAGGCCACCAGTCTGTGGGTTTGAACAGAGCTTCTCTCTGCTCTCACAAAACACAAGCCTCCCCTGAACCTGTTGTTCCAATTCCACACCAAGTTTTGCAACAGTGTAGTTCACTTCCTTAGTGAACTTCCTTCGTTTGCACTGAGGAAGAGCTTAATTTGTGTGTTCTTAACTCCTGTATTCCTCTTACCTGAGCGGTCAGCAGACCTGAGACTTCTTTTCAGGCGGATGGGGCCTACTCTGGTGTTAGTTTTCCACGTGTAGGAAGAAATAGCTCTTTTTTGCCGGGAGATGCAGCCTTTGGTACAGCGAGAGTTTGGGTTCTTGCTGTCACAAATTAAAACATCACACTGGAGATAAACTGATGAAAAATTCTGCAGGAACCTGAAGGCACTGAAGGTGAATCTTCCGTAGTGTTCAAGTGGTGGGTAGGTTACCACCGTGTCATCCTCACTGCAGCTGCAACACAATTCACAGAGCTGTTGAAGTACTCCACGTCCACTAACCCTTGTAGCTAGCAAGAGAACTTCTCTGAGTTGCAATCACAGCGTTAGCACTAACATCATCACCAGGGCGTTGCTTTTTACACGTGGGCCTGCAATAATGGGCTTTTTTTCCTCTCCCCCCCTCCAATGCATTGCTCATTTTTCCCAGCTTTCCTTATGTAATGTCTTTAATCTCTATGAAATTTAATTTCCAGCCACAATCTACTGGAGACAAGTGGAAGAGAAACCAGAGCTATGGTTGACGTTTATGTTTCCTCATGTTTTAGGAGACAGTCATAAAATAATTGAGAGTCATACCCACTTCTGACTAAGTCATACGTTAGGGACCCAAAATCAGGTTGTGGAGACGTTATACAGGTGTCCACAAACACCAGAAGATTTGGGTCAGCGGAATGAAGAGTGACTTGAGCAAAAAGAGTTTGGTTCAAGTCTACGTAGTACGGGGACTGGTGGATGGCTCTGGAGAATGAGTTGGAGTCGTAGAATGACATGCTGACGTTGTATCTGCCCATGGTGGTGGTGTTCTGGATTATGTTATCTTTCGTGACGTAAATGACTTCCAGGGTTGAATTGTTTTCCATTTTGCATTTTGCAATAATCTGAACCCTCTTCTGGCGGGTGATGATGCTGCCGCTTGGGGTGAGAGAGATGACGTTGGTGTAAGTGATGCTCTGACCTTCTTCCTGGAAAAGGAAAGGTGTGAAGGGCTCAGATGGGGTTGTAGGAGTGGTGCAGTTGAAAGCAGTCGTGCTCCTGTTACAGAACTGCCCAGCTGCCCTCATCGCAGGCTCAAGGTACCTGAGATAAGTTGTGACTGAAAAACCATTATCAACCCTCCTCCTGCTTTCATAGAATCATTCAGGTTGGAAGAGACCCTTGGGATCATCAAGTCCAACCATCAGCCCTACTCTACAAGTTCTCCCCTACACCAGATCCCTCAACACCACATCCAATCTACTCTGAAACACAGTCAGGGATGGGGACTCCACCACCTCCCTGGGCAGCTGATTCCACTGACTGACCACTCTTTCTGTGAAAAACTTTTTCCTCATGTCCAGCCTAACCCTACCCTGCTGCAGCTTGCAGCCATTCCCTCTTGTTCTGTCACTAATTGCCCGTGAGAAGAGACCAGCACCAACCTCTCTACAATGCCCTTTCAAGCAGTTTGATTTTGTTTTTCAAAACACTGAACGCCCCCCCCCAATGCGGTGAAGAGGCTGAGGAAGGTGTCATGGAGTGTGGGAGGTACCAAAGTTACGCTGAATTCAGTCACCTTTATCAAAACATTGCTATGAGGTAGCCCTTGGGGAGCCTTCACCTCTCAGGGATTTCTACCTTTCCCTGTGACTCCAGGGTTAGTGCCAGCTGCATCACTAGTGGAGAATGTTTGAGTTACACGCCTGTCGTGCTACTCATGACCTGGGGTTGGAGAGGGAGTTTGGCATTAATTTGTGCAGATCCTCACGGACTTCCTCTGCAAGGCTCACTCATCGTCAAGTTCTCCAAGAGGAAAAACCTTCTTTGTGCTTCAAGGCTGGAAATGGGCAGTGGGATGAGCTAAGGGAACCTAAAGCAGCTTCTTCACGTGCTATTCGTGAACTGCTTCTACAAGCTCTTAGCGTTCGTACTCATGGAATTATAGATAGCTATTGTTAGCTTATTCACAGAGCTTTCCCCTCTCCACACCTTTACCTTTTTAGTTGTTCCACAGCTGGCCAAGGGGAAAGAAAAGATCAGTGAGTCCGTTACAACTGGGCGGCAAGACTGATCACTCAGCTGTACGTGGGCTTCATTATAACCAAGGGAGGCCAGGTAAGACTTGCTCAAAACAATTGTCATGCTGTCTGAAGAGCATGTAAGGAATGCTGCAGTGGGAAGAGAAATTAAAAAAAGATAAAGAACAAAACCAAAGAGCAAAACACATTACCGTAAGCTGCTTTCATTTCCCACTTGATCTAGATCCTCAAACTGTCTGATGGGTTTTGATTTGTTCGAGCCTGGAATGCCTTGAGGCCATGCAGAAATCAGGGCAGAAGTTCACACTTGGCTTTTACAAAAGAATGTTGGACAAGAGAAACTGTGTCAAATTCATACCGAAAGGTTCATTTTTAATCCGGTAGCACAAAATGAATTTCAGCCTTTGTCACAGGGAAAAGGAGTCAAACTGCTGGAGCAGAATGGTGGGTGAGAAAAGTGATTTATGGCACCCATCAAGGCTTTCGAGGCTCCCTTCCTACCTGAGTTAATGAGAAGGTGGGCACCCAAACATATGGAACCAGCGAGGAAAATGGTCCAGCTCTGGGGACAAGAAGTTCTAACAGACTTGACCATGTTTGACTAAGCAGTGCAGACTGTTTTCCTTAGCGTTTTGGTGAACAGAAACATTAAACAGTCACAAAAAAGCTTATTTTTTACCTTTCTAGGGTAGTAACTGCCTGCTTTTTCTAAAGGAGGGAAAGACTTGGATTTTTCAGTGGTGCTGGCCAGAAAAGGGACCAAAAAGTGCATGAACAGGCTTTTGCACATGTGTCAGGTAATAACTTGAGCTCTATAGGTGAGACTAATGTGGGATTTTTGTATGTGAAGAGGGCTAATGGCTACCCAATAAAAAGGCTTCAATTTTCAGGACCAACCACTGGTTCTTTTTGATACTTATAAGGGAATAATTGCAGGTGAGAATAAGAAACAGCATCCTTTCCAAGTAGGCGGTGAGCTTACTGTCAGGCTCCACAGGGCCTGGCAGCGGAACGCTGCTGTACTGAGCAGAAAATCCTTTGTAGGAATTGGTGTAGTCTGTGAACAGCACAACTGTCATCACGTTCGAAGAAGATTCAAATTTGGGCTGAGCGCGGCCACACGCTTTTCCTATTAGGCTGGTGTTGGTGGTAAGGCCGTCATAGACTGCTATGAAGTCAAACTGGCAGTTTCTGTCTAGTTCCAGGCTGTAGAGAGAGAAAGAATAATTACAGGGAAGTCTGAATATAGAGAACGCAGCTCATACTGGATAGAGGATCCAGTGTGTATAAAGTGGCTGATGGATTCCAGTCAATTGAAATAAAGAATGGAGAATAAACCAGCACATAAATAGATGTTACTAAAACTGACTAAAACATGGAAAGTCTTTTAAGGCAAGAAATACGTAGCTACTGTTGAAATAACAATCATCTTGTGTGTGTATATATATATATATATAAATAATTCTAGATCTTAAAGAGCTTTTGAAGTTTACTGTTGACTTATGCAGGTCTCTTGTGGCTGTCACTGGAGGAAGGCTCTTGCCATTGTATCAGTCTGTGTGAGAGCTTATCTCAGCGCTTGCTGCCCTTGATGAAAATCCCCAGCTGTCCTGGGGTGGGCAGAGACCTCTAGAACATCTCTGTTCCTGTATCAGCAGAAGGATCCTGTCTGGGACTGGTGAGAACGTTCTCCCCACTGTGCAGAGTTCATCCTCTCAGAGGGCTGTGGTCAAGGTGGTGATATCCTGTAGAACCCTATCCATTTCACAGGGAATTCTTGGCATCCTGCAGTCTGAATGTCTCAATAAGTGTTCTGGAAGATACTACCCTTGAATTCCTTTGGTCTTGAGACTTTTCTCAGTGTCAACTGATGTAGGGAAAGCCAAAAAAGGGCTACCAGCCCACTACCAGCGGGGGATCAACCCAGTCCAGTCCAGTTTGGGTTCTGTATGCCGATGCAGCCATCAGCATTTAAACTTGGAAGTACTTAAGCAAGTGCTGTACTGTCTTCTTTGCCCAATGGCCAGCAATGCTGAGGAATCATAGAATCATATAGGTTGGAAGAAACCCTTGGGATCATCAAGTCCTACCGTCCTCCAACCAGGAAGATGTACTTGCTTTATTCTCCTTTTGAGCCTCGGTTCTAAATTGCAGTTGCAGTGCACGTGATAGGTTTAAACATGCTCCTTTGTACCAAAACCTTTATTTTTGACTGATGGCTTTAAATTTGGATCATTCAGGGCAGTTTAAAATGGACCTGGACCTCGTGGCTGGTCACCTGAAGTGCTGTCTGTGTTTCACTGCTGGTACTGCAGGAGCGCTCAGGTAATGTACAACAATGTGAAACACACTGTGATTACTTATCGTAAAAGCCAGCAAAGCACGTTTGTTTTTGAAGTGTATAGACATTCTAGAAGTTTGGAAGTACTTCCTGGGTCTAGAGTTACGCCTTTAAAAAGAATGAAAAAAAGAGAAATATAGCATTAAGGTGTTTACTCACAAAAAATCCTGAAACTGCAAGTTTATCTTTGAGTTTTTTTCTGTTTGTATGTGCCAGATGCAGTCTGTGAATTCGGGGTAACGTACTGGGTAGTTTGGGCTGGTAAATGTGCCGTTGGGACCAGTTAATTGTCCCCCACAATTTTCCTGTCCTGAAAAGAAGAGTGGATGCATTGTTAAGATAATGGTGTATATATAGAGAAGCAGGAAAAAAACCCTAAAATTCTACAGCTACCTAACTAGTGGGTTTGTTTCTTTAGGATTCTGTTCCTTTGGGAATGATTAAAGGTACTGAAGACAGAACTTCTGTAGAGAATTTCAGGTCAGGTGGATGTTACAGAATGAAGCCTCTTGTCACTATGGTGTCTGTGCAAAGCACAGGGTGGTGACATCTGAGGTGGCTGTGGATGAGTGAGCTTTGATACTGTGAGTAATTTAGTTATATCTATATTTTGGGTAAACTAGGTGACATATAAAAAAAGCAGTAAGGAAAATGCTATGGCAGGCAAAAGAAACCCTGAGAGACTCTGTATTAGAGAAAACTGGAGGCCTTGGTCATGATCTGTATGGAAGGGCAAAATCTTCAAGTCTGAGAGAGATTTTATGTGATAGACAAAGGAAAAATAAAATCAAGTCACTGAAGCTAGAAATAGGATGCAACTTTTCAGCAGCAAAGTTAAACACTGGAGCAGCATAAACTCGCACATGGTAACTACTCTGTAAAGTTGAAGCTTCACTCAGACCAGCAGAAGTGAAGGATCTGGTCCCAAGCTAAGACTGATTTTGTCCAAGTTATTCTTAACTTTTAAGGAATATAAAGTAAGGAGCTTGTTGAATGAAACCCCTTACTGACTTCTGTGGCCTGTACTCAGCAGAAGTTCTGAGCAGATGGTTTCTTTCTGGGCAACTGATTTTCCTCCATATCATTCTCTAAGGGCTGAAGGGCTGAGTGGGACTGATTAAAGATCCTGTTAATAGGCTCTAATTGTTACCCTAACCTTTCCCTTAATGGGAAAATTTCTTTTAATGGTGCAATTCAAATGGTATTTAATGGCTGCATTAAGTTCTGACTTACTTGTTTCTGGTGAAAAGAAGTAGTAGAAGACAAAGAAGTTTCGTGTGAAATCCATGGAGTTTGTTGTTATGAGAAAAGTTAGGCTCTCTGAAGAGGATTCAAGTACTGGGACTGCTTCAGTGTCATTACATACTTGTCCAAGAAGAGGTGAATTAGTTGAGGGGCCATCATATATTTTAATACTTTCTGTTTCACAGCTTGAAGAAGGAGCAAATCTATTTAAAAAAAAACAAACACAGTGCAATCTACCTGAGCTCTCTGATAGGTACATGGGCTCTTTGGAGTCCACATTTTTTATTCAATCCAGAGAAATATTTGGAGGCAGTATTTTTCTGTGCTGTATTTGGATGGAATGGAATGGTACACAAGCATCTGGAAGAAATACTTACTTAAAATTGGAGAAAACGAGCCTAATTGTTTGATTTGTGTTCCTCTGGATTTGCCAGACGCAGTTCGCATTTGCATTTAGTTCAATCCTTAAGGCTTTGTTTTGCTCCTGGAGGGAAGCACCACAGCGAGCTCCACGTACTGCAGAACAGCAACAACAGAAAAACAGCTTGAGAGAGATCCTCACGAGTTTCTTCCTGCTCTAATATTTCATTCTCCACTATGAGAAGACTCTGGGATGGTCCATCATGGAAAAGACCTCTCAGCAACCATCTTCTACAAGATTGGCCACTGCAAGCACCTCAAGCCTCCTGTCTTCCCCACCCCTGGAGTTCCTAAAGACCATTGAATCCAGTTCTGAGCTTTAACCCTTGGAAGCATTTGGGAACCTGCTCCCAGGGCAGGGAATCAAAAAGGCTTCAGATTTGAGCTTCTGCAGGACTATGTGAAGGGTTACTGTTCTGATCCTCCCTCTCTGACAGGATACTGCTAGAAAGGTAAAGCTTCAGAGAATGGCAGCAAAGACACTGAAAAGTTTAGAACAGCTTCCTGACAAGGAGCAAGTAAATGGATTGAAGCATTTCAGGTCAGAAAAGATATAACTGCCAGGGAAAGGAGGTGCTAGAGGTCTACAGATTTACGAAGAGGGTACATATGAAATATTTTCTTTCAATGTAATAGCTCAGAGGCCTGGAGTGCAGCCTTTAAGCTGTGATTTAGCAACAAACAAAAGGAACTGGCTCTTTGCATAGGGATCTTTGCTGCAGGGTGATGTAGTTTTAAAGGAAAACATCAAAACTGGTTAAATCCATGAAAGAAAAAGCCTTTGGTGATTGTTAAAGGAAAAGATAGCACTTTCTTCTGGCTTCAGGAAGTCCCGAACCATGTTTTTTTGTTGGCTGGGAGTATTCTAGGGAACTGTTATGCAGGCTTGTGGTCATATTCTTGCCTGAGCACCCTCTGCTGGCTGTTAATGGGTACAGGATGTGGGGCTAGCTGGGCTTGGACTCAGTTCTCTCTTGAAGAAAACACAAACCAACCAGTGTTGACATCACTGACATCACTTAATGCGTTGGTAAGTTATTAAGTAGTTGTGGTAGTGACCTAGGGAGCTTTAGAAAAAGTTTATAATCCAGTAGGAGCATAAGATCTCCTTACTACCTTAATATTAATCTAAAAACAGTAAGAAGAATTTCCTACATAGTGGATGCAGTCCCAGATTAAAAGTTCAGGCTTTCTGATGAAGCCCAGAGGGTAAAGAAAAGTTCAGGAGAGCCTTTTCTTATTGCACATGAAACCTCCCGATTTTAAGGGCATTTCAAGGTCAGCTTTGTCCTCCCCCGGTCTGGATCCTTCTGTAGCCAGGCACCATGAGAGCAGCAATACTTCATTATCCTACATTGCTAATTTGAGCAACAAGTGACTATTGCTTCTCATTGAGAAAAGGGAAAAGAAGCAAATGTCTTTTAAAAAGCAACTGCTTTCCAGTTAAATCACTGTATTCCTTTTACTTCAGCATAGTATTAATTTATAAATGCAAATTTTCATTCCAGAGTAAAATATCCTCAAAACCAAGTTCTTAAGTTAACAATTTTCCATAGGGAGTCTTATATTGCAATATTATTATTTTTTTTGTCACTTAATAATCTTAATACTTGTTGGCACATTGAGGTGCTGCTATCATGAAGCAGACATTACAATAAGATGCAGTTTTTAGAGGTATGTTTACCATTTTCCCCTTTGCATATAAAATACCTATTGTGCAAAAATTAATAAATTATTTTTTTAATCATCTTTTAACATAAGAGAAGGCTAGATTTCCATACCTGTGGATTCTATTGAGTTGTCTTGAGCGAGAACTAGAGCAGCTACGAGAGGCAGGAGGAGGAACTGTCTGAGCGCCGGCATTTTGGTGGCAGCTGGGGAGATGAGGCTTTTCTAACTCTTATACCTCCTGCTATTTCATAATCATCGTGCATTACACACTATCATGGAGGGAGGGCTTAATCTCTCAGATATAAATGAGAAAGTAACAGGTGTGCCTCTTTTTTATTGGTTTTCTTTGTGTTTTTTTTTTTAATGCATACTTTATGGAGTAAGTTTAACTGCATTTCTGTCAGTTCTTGTGCATTCAAAGCACGCTTTTCAGCTCATTTCATTGAGTGTGTGTTCAGGTGTGTTGACAGGAGCAGGAATCATAGAATGGTTTGGGTTGGAAGGGACCTTAAAGATCTTCAAGTTCCACACCCCTGCCCTGGGCAGGGACACCTCCCACCAGACCAGATTGCTCCAAGCCCCATCCAGCATGGCCCTGAACCCCTCCAGGGATGGGGCAGCCACAGCTTCTCTGGACAACCTGGGACAGGGTCTCACCACCCTCACAGCAAAGAATTTCTTCCTAATGTCTAATCTATGTCTCCCTTCTTTCAGTTTAAAACCATTCCCATTGTCCTTTGGCTTCCCTCCCTGATCAAGAGTCCCTCCCCATGTCTCCTGCAGCTCCTTTAGGGACTGGAAGGGGCTCTAAGGTCTCCCTGGAGCCTTCACTTCTCCAGGCTGAACATACCCAACTCTCTAAGCCTGTCTTCATCAGAGAGGTGCTCCAGCCCTCTAGGCATCTTAGGCACCTCTGCACCTCCTCTAGCGGGTCCATGTCCTTTCTGTGTTGAGGACTCCAAAGCTGGACGCGGTACTCCAGGTGGGGTCTCACCAAAGTAGAGTAGACTCCTCCTGGAGTACTGTTCTGTATGTTGTGGGTGGGATTGCCAGACTCCCTTGGCAGACACGGTCAGCAGCTTTTTGTTTTCATTTTTCCCACTTTCATTTTGACAGCTGTCCTTTTAGATTGTAAATCGTTCCCCATCCTTGCTGAGGATTCCCCAGGTGACTAAGGGAGACTATCACAACAGGGTTGTCAGGAGCAATAATTTCCTACTGCTGAAGCATTCGTGGATGAACAAGCCCAGGTTCGTGTCAGTCACAGATTTAAAAGAAGAGGATTGCACTGCCACCACTTTGCAGGTAAAACCTTTTTAGTCCCACAACAGCAGCTACAAAAAATCGAGGAATCATCCTTTTCTTACCAAGGTAGGGAAAGAAATACAGTCCTAAGAACCTCGATTCCTCCTACTACGACTCTACCAAGTATCTGTTCCAATATATTAACACGACTTTGTTTGTCTTTCCATAAGGACAAAGCTCTTGAAATCCAGAGTATTTCCTACAGCAGATACCCAATCCTTACAGCTTCGAGAGGCAGTGCCAGTGCCAGTGCTGCAGATGTGCCCTTACCCTGGCCTTGGTTCGGCACGGTGCCTGCCGGGCTTCACACCGGGGCCAGGCTCCGGGATTCTTTCCGATGCAGAGAGGGAGCAGCCCGCAGCTGTGCAAACAGGCTGGCATTCAAGTTTACTAGAAAAGCCAAATTGCAACACAGACCTTTGTGAAACACATCCAGGTACTTCACTTTCATAGAAACGTGTTGGTTTTTTTCTTTTTTGAACAAACTCACTTGTTTTCTGAAACGTGATGCGTCTGCAGTGATCCTCTGTTGATCCTCTCAGACAATTCGCTGAGACTTTTTAACTCACTTTAAGGATTTTGAATGCTCTCCATCATGATAATGTGCTTATACTGCCTTTCAGCACAGAGTACGTGTATAAAGATGTTGCATACAACTGGAATTCCCTTTAGCTTCAGTATCGGGGCCTTTCCTTTTTAATATCTTTATTGACAGTGTTGATAGGGACATAGAAAACACTATCAGTGATGTGTTTTTAGAT
>VZTM01011670.1:338029-408717 GCA_013400555.1 Jacana jacana
GATGATCCCAAGGGTCTCTTCCAACCTAAATGATTCTGTGATTCTATGATTTCAAGCACTTTAAATCATTACCTGTGAGAAGCAGAGCAGCAGGGTTATGAGTGTGATGGAGTTTTATATGAACTAAGTATGATTAGGAAATCCTCTGGCTCAGGATGGGCATTACAGTCCTGCAGGATCCTGCTCAGCCAATGGCAAGGTTTAACCACCAGGTAAGAGATTGGATGTAGAGCCTTCCTGGGAGACCTGTGTGATGTTGGTGTTTAAGAGCTAAGTTAGTTGTGGAGAAGCTGAGTTTCGGAATGATTGCAGTCCTTGTTCTGAAAGGATGAATCTTAAAAGGAAAAGTTGCTGAAAAAAGTGGATTTATTTTAGTCTTGTGTGGCACAGCCTCTAGGCACCAGGCATCCCCATTCAGTACTGGGCATCTCATTGTGGGTTGGAGTAATCTGCACGTACTCGCCCTATGGGGACTGAATATTGGCCTTAAAGATGCTTTTCACACTCAGGCCAAGTTCACCAGATTTAATCCATCTCTTTCCCTGAGGTGACTGCTGTAATCTTGTACAATTCTGCAACTGACACTTTTTTTTCTCTATTATGAACTGAAAACTGTTCATTTTCATTTTTTTCCCCACTGACATTGGAGCAGGACAATTCAACATTAAAGCACAGAAACATTTTCTTGGCTCAAAGCGATATCATTTGAATGGACAGTGAAAGAAAAACGATGAAGTAAATGCTTATAATGAAACAAATTTAGATGTATATTTTTTTATAGTTCTATAGTAATAAAACCTGACATATGGAAACAAGATAATAGCTGATAGGTATTGTAGAGATTATATCTCCATAGGTGTACAGTATTTCTTCCAAATATTTTCGAGTTCCTATTTAAGGCAATTGCTCAGGCGTTTCTGGTTTCAAGGGATGCTTATCCTCTGATTTATGTCTCTTTGTGAGCTCAGAACGCAGCTCTGTGATGTGTGTGTCTGTAAGGCAGGTTCATCTCCTCAAATGCTCAGTATTTATTTGAGTGACATGGTACAAAGGGGAGAACTAGAAGAACTGTGAGGGGGAAAGAAAGTCTTGATGAGGAAAATCAGCCAGCTGATACAGTTAGTATTCGTCACAGTATTTACTGAAGTTTAGAGTTTTACAAGTCTGAAAAATAGATCCAAAAGATCTGAAATTAAGGAGCACAAGTACAGTTACAATTAAAATACCTTTAGATTTACACCCCCCGGTAGAATGTATTTTCAGAAGTTAGGAGCAGTCCTGCAACACACTGATCACGTTCATAAGTGATCAGCATGTTCTGGTTAGAAGCAGCACTATTGGGGCTGTTATTATGTGGGGATGATAACGATAACGACGCCGTCACTTGTGCTTCTTTTGCCTCTCCAGGGATAGCCATGGTAGCGCTGGTAGGGATAACCATAGGCATTGCAGGCTAGCACGTTGCACCGGAGGCAAACGCTGGGGTATATGGGACCTCTGAACTTGAACCGGACAATCCTTCTGCCTGGTAAGTAGTAGTTCCCGCAGGCTGGGTCCCTCACACACCTGAGGTAAGGAAAAACAAACAAAACAGCCACGTATAATTGTCATGTAAAAGATGTGCCATGGTCACTAAGCCCATTTGTTTCACTGGCCGCAAGAGACTTTCTTTGGGAAATGTCTAACTGCAACGTAAATCACAGCTCACAGAACTCCCGAACACAGGGGCGACTGGATGGAGGGTAAGTATGTCCATTGGTGTGCTGTATGTAACACAGCAGATAGAAATAGCACAAATCTATCTAAATAGTTCAAGAAAGGACAGAGAACTGCTGGAGAGAGTCCAGGGCAGGGCTACCAAGATGATGAAGGGAGTGGAGCATCTCCCATAGGAGGAAAGGCTGAGGGAGCTGGGTCTCGAGCTTGGAGAAGAGGAGGCTGAGGGGGGACCTTATTAATGTTTATAAATACATAAAGGGTGAGTGTCAGGAGGATGGAGCCAGGCTCTTCTCGGTGACATCCAATGATAGGACAAGGGGTAATGGGTGCAAGCTGGAACAGAGGAGGTTCCACTTGAATATGAGGAAAAACTTCTTCACAGTGAGGGTGACTGAACACTGGCAGGGGCTGCCCAGGGAGGTTGTGGAGTCTCCTTCTCTGGAGACATTCCAAACTCGCCTGGACATGTTCCTCTGTGATGTGCTCTAGGTGTTCCTGCTCTGGTAGGGGGATTGGACTAGATGATCTTTCAAGGTCCCTTCCAATCCCTGATATTCTGTGATTCTGTGTAAATGGATAGATGTAAAGCACCTGATGGAATTTTAAATATGTGAGAAAGAGTTACTGTGTAGGCCTGTTATCCTTCCAAAGTTATTAGATTTTCTGAAGAGCTGTGAAGAAACAATTCCATTGCCAAATCAACCAAAACCTCTTTAGTCAGATGATTTACCCTTCTCTAATTTTGTTTTAAATATAATTTGTGAAAGACCTTCTAAGAATTCATCCCATATTTTCTGTAGCAGAATATTATAGTGGAAAAAGAACAAAAGACGACTATCAAAACTGTTATTTTATCCTAATAGCAACTTCATTTAAAACCCTGCTGCTTTTTGCAATGCCCCTGGGTAGCCAAGGCAAGACCAGCGTCCTTGCCCCTCTGACACCTCTTTGAAACCCTCCCAGTGTCATCTGGTGTCAGGTCTCCAGTAAGACTGACTCCAGGGACCCCTCGGTCAGTGGAGAGGCAGTAGGGATGCTGCAGAAAGAGAGGTGTTCTGCAAGGTTTTGGTGTGATTAGTAAGGGGTAGTGTTGGGTGGGAGCGATTAGGCAAGTGGTGTCGCGCCTGAATGGTTGAAGGCTGTAAGAACCCGGTATAACATCGCAGCCGCGGTGCTCCAGTTTGGCTGAGACCCCTCCTGTGTGTGAACAAATATTTACCCTTGTAATCTTATACCCGGCATCCATGGCCTCCTGGGTCCACACAGGCTGGTCAAGTATCTTAATAACGACAACCGTATGTACTCAGGCAGATAGGTCAGGAGACCTGGAGGAGAAAAATCTTGGTGTTAATGAACCATGGGTAAGCATAGAGAAAAATGCAGTGTGTGTTAAGTACGGGTGTGCTTTGCAAAGGCATTGTGGGCCTTGCTGCTGTACCTGGAAAGAGCAGCTGAGCAGAGAAGAAAGTAATTTCTTTCTCTTTGATGTTGCCCAGAGCACGTGGGCACTGACCGGCCACAGGCGGGCGTTTTAAACATGGGGTTTTTCTTTTATATATATGCTGTAGGTTTAGCCTAGTTCATCCCCTTGATGCTCTTCACTGAGGATGGTCCAGCTGCCAGGGGCCAGATCAGCAGTGTGTGGTCCCTGGGCAAGCAGCAGCATCCCCCAGCTCTCTGCCTGCTCCTGGCCTCTCCCGCTTCCCCCTTTATTCTGCGCTCGGATGCTCTGCCATCGAACTGCCAGGGTTTCCCAGCTCACATCTCTTACCCAGCACGTGCTGCCCCTAGGGAGGGAAGTCATTACAAAGAAGAAGGAGTGAGAATACCTTACCTTGGCCTGTAGGTCCTGGGTTTGGTTTTGGACGGTCTTTCAATGAAAAAAAAGAAAAAGGAGGGAAAAAAAAAGAGAAGTGAGTCTGAATGATGACAATATGTGCTTGTATGTAACCAATTAATATACATTGCAATCAGCTGAAAGCATTACAACAAGGAAATGATGGTAGCAACAGCTCTGAGGAACAGAGTTGTCATGGACAAAGAGCTCATATTAAGCAACGTGTGCAGCTTGAATACTAAAATGACATGTTACCAGCATTAATGGGAACAGGAATTAAATCCATTTATTCCTTTGTGCAGGCAGACAGTCCCATGCTCAAAGGCTTGCTTTGCATCTGAAGTTCAGTTTTCTGTGTGTCATCAACACAGGGACCTGTGTTTTATTGACGCAGCTGATAGGGCCAGACTTTAAAGGAAAACCCTAGTCTGCTCTCTAAGCATCTGAGAGTTAATGAGTTCAGATTTTTCAAAAGATAAATCTCATAGTAGAAAACTAAGGTTCAGCCCAAATACCACTGAATAAGGCAGAAATATTTCTATCAACTCAAGTTCCAGTGGGAATGCAGCTTTGGGAAGCGCAGGAAGGCTGGCTTTCTAGGAGTGGGATCATTTAGAACAAAGCTGGATTTATACTGGTGTCATGTGTCTGCCCTAGTGGTTTCCCTTCCCCAGTACTTTCATCAGCACAGGCATTTCTCCCATATAGATATCATCTCCATTTTGTATCCCTTGATTTATATGGAATACATAGGAATTATGCCTGAGGTTAAATACTACATCCCTGAGATTATGCACATCGTGGAGACAGGAAACCCTGCCAAGAAGATCATGACTTCGATAGAGAGTGAAGGAATGAAACCGGAGTGAGACCGCCTTACTTACAAGTAGTGACGGCTGCTGCTTCAGGAGTTGGAGAGGCTGGTGCAGGAGATGAGTTTGTTACTGCAAGAAGAGAAAGCATGGAATTAAACATTGTCCACATTTCAAATGTATCGATGACTCACAGGTAAACTGCTCACCACGGTTCAAGACGTGACCAGAAATAAATACCTGTATTTTCAGCTCTCGTGGACTCAGTCGAGGCTGTCAAAGAGAAAGTAAAAGCCACGCTTCAGTAACTGTTCCATTACTGTATGAGCAAAGCAGGGACTGTTAATGGGGAGGGAATCAGCACTTTATTCCCAGGATCAAGCCTTAGACCTGGTCTACTAAAGCTGAAGCCATACGTACCTGCTGCCTTAGGGGTCGTGTTTTCTGCTAGGGCTGGTACAAGACAGGAGAGAAAACAAAGCTGCAGGTTAACTGTTGTCCCAGCACTGGATTTGTGTGAGGGACTCCAGCTCCAGGAGACCTGCAGGCCTCATTGGAGCAACGATCAGCCACAGCACCTGGAAGATGCTGCTGCTGCCCAGGGCCACATTAGCAAAGTGTGTCCAGAGCCTGAGCAGCCTCAGAGGGAGGAAAAACCCATCCTCATGCAGGCTGCCTCTGCCACGGGCTCAGACAGGCTTCTGACCTGCTGTGTGAAAGGCTCTGGAGACTCGGGGAATGTTTGATAAACAATAATTTGGATGCTGCCACTTCAGTGAGTATTGAATGTGGCAGTTCCAGCAGGAAGCACAGCTTGGATTGTGCAGGGATGGGGATGCAGCTTTGGGAGGTGCAGGGAGGCTGCTTTCTCAGGATGGGATGATTGAGAGCAAATCTGAATTTACACTGGTATGGTGTGTCTATCCTGGTGGTTTCCCCTGCTCTAGGACTTTCATCAGTGCAGACATTTCTCCCATATCAATACCAATAGCATTCTCATCCCTTGATTGATATGAGCCAAAGGAATTATCCTTGAATTTAAATGCTAGATCTATGAGATTATGCACACCATGGAGACAGGGAGCCCTGCCAGCACATCATCAGCTCATGGCTTTGATAGAGAATGAAGGAGTTNCTCCAGCTCCAGGAGACCTGCAGGTCTCACTGGTGTGGAGATCAGCCACAGCACCTGGAATATGCTGCTGCCCGGGGTCTGTGTTAGCAAAGGTGTCGCTCCTCTCCAGATACCAAACCCCTTTCCTTCCTCTATTGTGTGTGGAAGCCAAGGGAGAGGCAATTGGGATTATCCCTGAAGATCATGGTTACATCCATGAGATTGTACCCTCAGTGGAGACAGGGAGCCAGTCCATACTTGATCAGAACTTGGGCTGACAACTAAGCATGTAAGTCAGAGTAAAGCTGTGTTACTTACAAGTGGTAATGTCTTCTGATTCAGGAGTAGGAGAGACTGTTACTGTGAAAAGGAAGAGATGAAAGTAAATACTTCCTGCGCTTTAAATGTATATTTCTATATCCTCAGCTACAATAACACATGAAACCCTGCGAATAACTGGGCTGCACTTGTCTGTGCAGCTGAACATATCCCAAGTGTCACAACACATGGCTGTGAATATTCATGCTGTGGTGACACAGCCACCACGATGGTGTGAGTCCCCTCTGGAAAACCTGACAGCAAGACCCTGAGCTTGGGCAGGTTAAAAATAATAACTTGGTCTAATGGGAGATGTCCCTGTCTGGAACTAAGTAATCCTTCAGGTCCTTTCCAACCCAAACCATTCCAGCATTCCATAGTGCAGCTGGACAGGACACGGCTCTGGCAGCCAGCGCTGCTTTGCCAGGGAGGCAGGCACTCTGCTAAAGCCTGAATTGAGACTGAAAACGCGACAGTTAATTCCTCAACTCGGTTGGGAGCACTGTGTAAGCCAGGGATCCCTCTGTCCTCCATGGTCTGACAGCACCTCTGGTCACCATGGGTTAATTAGTGATAAATACCTGGTGTTTCAGCCATCCTGGACTCAGGATGTTTTTCCAATACTGAGCAAGCAAAGCATAGATTGAGGAAGCAAAGCAACATTATAATTTAGCTGCAATTAGGCTTGGTATAATGGTATCCCAAATCCAACTACATTATGACAGTTTACCCTGTAATTTGGCATTTGTGTGAACCAGCTTGTGGTATTTCCACCACTCTTGAGGATGGATGAAAACCACGTGTGTGTCTCTGTGTATCCCCACAGAGGCAAAAGAGCTCAGTGTGGCAGGACACCTCTGTCCACAGATCCCACACAGAGCTCATGTTCACCTGAGCACCTTGCATTCTTCAGGGTTAATGAAGAAGCTAAGATCTCTCTCCCCTCCCAGAAAGCATAAATTTTGGCTCAACACTGCTAAAATCCAGGGGAATCAGCACTCTGCTGTAGGATAATCTGTGTTTGACTAAACCTGAGAGAAAAAAACAGCCACTGAAGGGTTCCATACCTGTTGCTTCAGGTGTGGTGGACTCCAGAGGGACTATCAAGAGAGAAAATAAAAGCCATCAAAAGCAGAAAAGCCAGGTCAATGCTTTCAGTTATGAGGCAAGACAAGCGGCAGCAGAGTCTGGGCTCTCCCCAAAACTATATGTTTATAAACCTGCACGTCTGACACAAGCACTTTGAGGCTCTCAGGCAAATAGTCTTTGTCCCAAAAGTAGATTCCAGGTTGGTCTGACAAGACCTGCTGGTCGTCCTCTCTGGAAGAAAATTGCCTCACTATTCCCTCTCTGCTTCCCCCAGACACAAGTAGATGAATCCCACGTTGGAAGGACAAGAAAGCTTCAAGTTATATGGAGGCCACAAGGGCTGGTCCAACCTGTGATCAGGGAGCCCCTGACCATTCTTCTTGACTCTCACTGGTCTCCCCTCTCCCTGCATGGCCACTGCCAAGAGTCCCCTGTTCCCATAATGGCTCCAGTCTTGTGCCAAGCTCCTCCTTTCACCTATGCCAGCTTGAATGTATGGCTTGGGAAACTTAATTCACATTAAATAAACTGGAAAAGGTGAGTACCTTCACAGATAACACCAGCGTCTTCCTTGTGGTAGCAGTCGTGTATGCCCAACCCCCTGTGAGAGCACTGCTCCAGGGAAGACTCGTCCCCACTGCATGCCACATCATCCAGGAGGATATCTCCCTTGCCTTCCCCAAAAGAGGCATCAATTTTGGTAGAGATGGCCTCTCCACAGCCTAGCTGCCTGCACACAACAGCAGCGTCCTTCATGTCCCAGCCATCATCGCAGACGGTTGCCCAGCTGCCATTGTGGAAGACCTCCAGGCGTCCTGAGCACATGACCCCTCCGTTCACCAGTCTCAGGGACATGTCTTGGCAGAGCAAAGGGAAACATCTGGGTACTCAGCAGCCTGAGAAACAAGCTTTCCAGGTGCATTTATCAAATAGCAAAAGCCAACTTTGTTGTGTCGCACAGAAAGTGGCAAACCCATGAAATTAATCCTATCATAACAAGCCAGTGTGTCAGTTCATCAGCCACTGTAAATCCTTACTCTCACAGCGTGCCATATACACCTGGGAGTAAATATAAACAGTTTTTTTTCTGTTTCAGGCTTTGATATATACATCCATAGCTGACATATCCATTCCTATTGATACTGGTATTCTTTAACGGCAAAACTTTTAGACAAGCCTCAGGTATCTCAGAAACCCATCTTACACGCATTAACTTCCTTTCAAATTTCTACCTATAACATTTTTGTCTTCCTACCGATCCTCAAGTTATTCTATAAAATATGTCTGCTGTGAAAGCTTTGCCAAGACCCATCTAGGGAGAACTCACCAGCTGGAGTGGGCTCCCTGGTGACCGTGGGAGTGACTGGCTCTAGGAAAGGAAGCAGAGAAGTGAATTTCTAGTTTTACTGCAGAGGATGCTAAATAACATTCCTCAGTTACTATGTGAAAAAAAGGAAAGCAGCAGTGACACACAGCAGCCCATTCATCTCTGGAAGCATCATCACCCAAAGGGAAAAGGCTGCAAGCCCTTTTTTTTCACGTCAGGTGTGAATGGTTGCAGTTACCTTGCATGTGTAATCTTTATTGTTTTAGGGGTGAGACATACCAAAGAGACATGTCTGCTTGGATCCCATGTTTTAATTCCATTACTAAAAAAAACTAACTCTATTAAAAATTTGCTTTGATTTCCCCCCCCCGGGGAAAAGGATTCCCAAGTTGTAAACCAGCATTACCAGTTCTCATCCAAACCCCCTCCCAGCCAGTTATATTTCACTTTGGTCATTTCAGGCTCATAGAGTGCCCACCACGTGGATGAGTTTTGCCTCTGGACCACAACTTCCATCGGCTGCGCAGAGGCTGCCGTGCCCTGGGATCTCCAACTGTACACGTGTTTCCAGTCAGAATACAGAATTGCTGGGAAAACTGGGAACTGATTTGGAAAAAATCCTAAAAGAAGTTGCTAAAAATTAAATACAAGAAAAGGAACTTTTGTTTCCTAGTCAGAGTTCATAATTGGTGGAAAAACAGGAGTATGAGGACTGAAATACAGTAGTGATGATATAAAAGCATGATTCAAATAGTAACGTGTAGAGCAAGTAATAGAGTAGGAAATGGTATCAGAAAAGATTGACAGTTATTCTCTGGACAGGCAAAGGATTTGAGAATTACAATAAAAAGTTTAAACACAAACCTCTGTGAATAAACCAGATGAGTTAACAAAAAGAAAAGAAAACAGTGGTAAAACACAACAATTTTTATAGGCCTTGGTTTCAAGCCTGAAACCATTCCACCGATGGAAACAAGTTGTGCATCAAAGCCATAGCCTGGAGGTAATAACTTTGCTCAAAAAGCAGTAGTTTAGGAAGGATGTGCTCACGTACCTGCACAAATGACGCTGGCATCCTCCTTATGCTGGCAGTTATGGACGGCGACCCCACTGTGGGAGCAGTCCCACAGGCTGTCCTCATCCCCTTGGCACTGCATGTCATCCAGGAGAATTTTCCCAGAGCCTTCACCAAACAGGGCTTCAGCTGCAGCCAGCAGAGCTTCTCCACACCCCATCCTCCTGCAGACCACCTCTGCTTCTGCCAGATTCCAGTTGTCATCGCAGACCGTTCCCCAGCTGCCCTCATGGTAGAGCTCCACGCGGCCCGAGCATCTGCCATTGCCGTCTGCCAGACGCAGGGCCAGAGCGGAGGCATCTGTGGAGAATGAGCCTGCATCAGTGGTGTCCATCCATCTGAGCTGGTGGCACTGCCTGTCCTCAGGCCAAGTTCCACCCCAGAGAAGACAGGAGCTGATAGCCCACAGCGTAGCCTGCTCTGGCAAAGGATCCTGCTGTGGGAGGATATTACAAATGCTCAAACTCATCTTTCTAGATGTGATACCCAACGGGCATGGACATAGTCCTCTTCCTTGCTGATCTGTGGGGAAAACCATCTTCACCTATCAACTAGCTGCTACCTGTCCTCACTTTGTGCAACGGAGGGAAGGTTTTCTACCTTTCCTTTACCATCACTCTCATCTATATTGTAGTGCTGCCTAAAGGGTGAACACGAATACCCAGAGCCAACCTTTACCTGGGGTATGGTTTGGGGTTTTTTGGCTTTTATTTTTTTTCCTTCCTTTAAGTAATGTCTGGTTCAGCTTCTCTTCCCATCCTCGCTAACTCTCTGGCATAACAGATGGTTGGCACAGCATCATTTCCCCAGAATAGTAGCAGAGCTATTTCTACAGACCAGGCTCATTTCTGAAAGCTGGGTACTTACGGAATACTCCCCACATTTATCTCACTTTCAGAGAGAAAAGCTTTTAGAGATCTGAAGTTCCAAATTAGTTTTATGGGTCTGGAGTGTATTTTTCTTTCAGAGAAAGAAATCAGAGACACCGCCGACAACGTAATTGAGTTCCTCCTAGTTTGTGGCCATCATAAACTGTACCAAGTATACACACCTGTCTCACTCCTTGGTGGGTCAGTGATTACGAGGTGTTCATTTTGGGACATTTTGCTGTCACCTGGCAGCCATTTGTAACCAACTAATGCACATCCATTCAGAATGAGGGCCATGTTTCCTAGGACTCTCTTTCCCCTTAATTCCTTTTTGCTGACCATGATCAAAGCTCCTTCCCTACGAGTGCCATGCTTATCATTTCCTCCTGCAAAACTTGGCTGCAAAGAAATGTCAGCAGTAATGTGCTTGGCCCACTTCCCGAGATCAAGATCTAAGCTTATACAAAGCTGCCAAATACAACTTCAGGGAGAAAAAATTATAATATTTGAGACAAAAAAAATAATTAACTTGTTGATCCAGGCATTGAGGATTCGCCAGCGATGGTGAAGGGTGTTAATTAGAAAGTTTAAGAATTGAACTACGTTAGCGATCTAAATCAAGGAGAGAATAGTGAGAAAGATTAAAAAGTTTAGATCCAGGAGGGCAAACTTCTTTGAGCTAGAATATATAACCCAGGCTGAGTAGGTAAGGCAAGCAGCAAAACCTGATCACAGCTCTGTGAGACACTCTGCAAAGCGGGAAAGTTTTCACTTCCGTCCTTTTGGAAGTGAAATAACTGGCAGGAAAAAGGTAGAAAAACACCGACTGAAGTTCTTCTTCACTAGGCTGAACATTTGTCTGTTCATATTCAATGCCTTTGTAGAAATTAGGGCAGATAGGTCCTAGATGTTGAACATGACATTTTTGTTTGAAATAAGGTTAATGGCTAGAGCAGTAAGCAAATCTGTATTGCACTTCCCAGGGCTGCTACCACTGACACCGAATTACAGCTCTGAACTGCTGGCAGCATAGATGAGGCTGTGGAAGACAAGTGGTTTTAAAACAACGTTATGAAGAGAGGAATTATCAGTTGCCTTTGTAATTGTTTATCACGTTATGCAGCATCTTGGGCTAACAGATGGTATGGGTGTTAAAGAGCCAGCCACAGCTACCTCACCATCAGAGATGCTCAGCCCTGGCCACTGAAATGGGAACAGGACAGGCAGAGTGGCAGAAGGAAAGGCAAGATCTGTGCACTCTCTGGGAGACACGCTGAGAACTCAAAATGATCTTCATAAACTGAGAAAATGTCAAAAATCAGCAAGCTGCAATGCATTAAAGACAGGTGGAAGGGACTGCTCATTGGAAAGAGAAAACTAAGGCACAAAGGCAAAAGTCCTCCTTTCAGCTAGCACAGAAGGACTGGGGGAAAATTGGAGGTTGAGGATATTAATGCTGCAGTGAGACAGTCTGGTCTCAGTGCTCTCAGGGTGATATATGGGAGGTACTTATGGAACAAACCTCAGCTGCTCAGTTAGTGATAGCCCAATTAAGAAAGATAGGGATGGTGGGGAGAGCTTGGATGAATGAATTGAGAGTACAACAGGCTTGAAAATCATGAGCTTTGAGAAAAGCTTTGAAGAGGAGAATTTAGTTTATGTGCAAAGTGTCTTTCACTATTCTGAAGTGGGGTTATAGAGGGTGGCCACCAGCTCCTCTGCTCCCCAGAGTCCACAAAGAGCTAAAACAGCAACTGTAAGCACTACACAAAATGTCCATCAATAACACAATTTTGAATATAGCGTTCAATGCTTTTTTCTTTGTGTGTGAAAATATCTGTCAAGTTCAGAGGCAAGATACAAACAGTCATCTTCCCTGGTGGAGATTTGGACAGGAGTTCAAAACCTACTGGTGCTTTAAATTTCTGCTTCATTAGAAGAGGAGGTAGGACAGAATGTTGTGGAGAGGAAGGTCCCAGCCCAGCTGATGGCTGGTATAAAACAGCCTTCTCTGGTGAAATTCTGATTTTAAGATTATTTTTTTTTAATACCTAAGAAATTATTTCATAGATTCATGAAAACAGCTCATTCCTTGAAAGTATGCAAAGTGTCTTAGAAAACAGATGCCAGAACAGGCATTGCCCCAACAAAGAGAATGGGGAAATGGCGGCACGCACCTTGCAGCATGATCAGCACTGATGAAGGGCTGCTCCAAAGCTCTGTGTAAATTCATTTCCCTCCCCAAGGCAGGGCAGGGGGCAGAAAGAGGTGCTGAGGAACAGTAAATGAACGGGACAACACAGGGTATGCTCAGGTTTGCCCCTTTGCCACCTCCTGTTTGCAGCTCAAGGTCTTTCCGAGCTCCAAATGGTACCTTGCAGGGTGATGCAGGACAGTGACAAGGGACACAGGCAAGGGGGTTGGAACTCAATGATCTTTAAGGTCCCTGCCAACTCTAATCATTCTACAATTCCACAATCTGACCGTTCCTTACCGTCCCTCAGCGTAGACAGCGATGGTGGAGCTGTCGGTGGCTCGGTGCTGTCGGTGACGGGGGCGGATGTGATCGAGTCATCTGTTTCTGTGACAGAACAAGTTGTTGAAGCTTTGAGGAGAACAACAATAGGAACAAAAATGACTAAATATGAATAGGGAAATTTTTTTTTTCTTTGGTTAGAACTGCCTGGATTTGTCATTTTGCTAGAAAAGTGTGAAAATACGGGAAGCTTTGTTTCAGAGAAAAAATGTGGACTTACCCTTTGTACTTCCATGTCTCTGTCACAACATAATACTATGAGAAATATCTAAAATGTGGCTTTTTATTTTAAGCTTCTTAGCTACTGGAGAATGAAGCAATGCGTTCTTAGCCCTCTTTATTAAAACTTTGTTGCATACTTTTTCCATACAGAGTGGCTTTTCCTTAGCTCAGACTGAAAACTGATTTTGCAACCATGAGTTTGTAAGCTGTACCTAGGAACCCTGGTGCAGATGCTGCCTCAGCCTCTTCATTTATTAAAGTGGACGCAGAGGAGGAATATAAGGGTGTTGAAGGGACTGTGAAAAAGTTGAGGAAATACATTATTGGAGAGAAAGATTAATCTGTTTGGTGATAGAGTCCAACAGGGCTGAGTAGGAAAGTACAGAGAACCAGCTTCTGTGCTGTGTCTGGTGGTGGCATCTCCATCTTCAGGACTGGGAAAGAATTGTCAAAGATTATTGAATCTGTAAGGCAAAGATCTCAAACCTGATTTAATCATTGATGCTCTCCTTTGCAAAATATCCACTTTTGCCCAGACAAAAGCACTGATATGTGGGCACTTTTGATCATGCCTAAATTAGGCAAGAAGTATAAGCAGCTCAAAGCCCCAAATTGTGCATAATTACATATCTCCCAAGCTTTGACAGTCCAATGTTTTAGAATTGAAGGGTTTAGAAGGTGGATTCTTTCTTCACTGAGGCAATTATTTAGCAGCTGACTGATCTTAAACTTTATACATTTATTGTAATCCTACCAATGTTCTCTATTTTAAGCAAACTTAAATGTTGTTATTAGATTTCATGGCATAGTGTCTGTTCTTACCTTCAGTGGCTGTGGAAGGGATTTCTGTAGCTGTGGTAACATCATCTTCTTTAAGTGGGGTGGGTGAAACAGATGATTCTGCAGTACTTTCAGAGGCTGTGAGAAGGAGGAAACACAGAAATGATGAGGAAATGAGAAGGAAATGAGAGGGAAAGAGCATTCAGGTGTGACTGAACTCAGCTCCTGATGAATTTAATTGCCTTCAGGCTTTGTAGAAAAGGGGGACTCTGTATTAGCTGTCTCCCAGATCCACTGACACGGCTCAGATGTGGATCTTTGTGTTAATGCTTGGCATTACAAGCATTGAAAAAGTTTCAGACTCCTCTCACCAGGAGTGAGAAAAGCCAAAGGACTGTGAGGGGCAAAAATAGAACCGAGTGCTGCAATTTGGCTGTAACATTTATTGGTATATCGTTTCCCAACACTGCAATGGAGTATGATTTGCCAACTTTATTTAAGATGTTCAAAAAGTGGCATAATAAAGGGCATTCTGGTTGCAAAGAGGGAAACATTGATTGCAGCCATTCCTGGCTTAACTGGCTGAAAGTCTTTTTTCCCAGAGGTACGGTGGAGAAAGGGAGGAAGAGGCTGTCAGGACTGACACTGAAATAAAGCATCTGTTTTTCCTGCCATTCTCTGCCAGATCTCCTTGCCTTGTGGAACATCACCATCAGCAGGTGCCTAGAGTGGAGGGAGAGCCAGCTCTCTCATCCCCAGCACCTTGGGATGCAGGTTGGGAGAGGCTGAGATAATGCTCAAGAGGGAACGCAGGACCGACCTGCAGTTCCTCCTGGAGGCTTATAAATTGCTTAGAATTCAGACAGGTGATGTTACAAATGGTGAGAAACGTGGAATGGGTGGCTTTTTCCTGAGTTGGGATTCTTAAAGAAATTAAAGTAAAGATGATGGTTTCCTTCAGGTTTTGTGGTTCGGTTTCTGTACCACTCAGCTTCCCTTGAAGCAGGCTTTGGACACAGCGTTTGCAGCTCCCAAATGGAGTAGCAGCAGTCCTAATGTTAGTCACAGCCTGCCCATGCTGCCAGAAAGACAGCAGCCAAGCTGGGGACGTTCATGGAGAAGCATTACTTGCACTGAGAGACGACTGATTTTGCAATGTTTCTTGGCATCTCCGCTGATGCCCCCTCCCGACCAAAACTTACAACCCTGTTTTTCTACCATGCTGCAAGGTTGTACAAATGCCCTTCACCTGTCTGCAGCGTGGTCGGGATTTCTGCTGTCTCACTTTCCTCTGTGACGGCGGTGGAAGCAGAAGAGTCATCCGTGCTACCAGGGAAGACTGTTAAGGGGGGAGAAATTAAACGGCTGCAAGTAGCAATTAAAAGCACAAGTGTGATCTGAGGAGCCCGTGACTTGCTTTAGGTCTTGGTAAAAAAACCCACCCCAAACTCTTTATCAGTCTGTTAGATAACTCGAGAGGCAGAGATCCAGCTGAGGGAGATGAAGACAAATGCCTGGCTCTGCTCCTTCATGTTTCCAGATTCTTTTTTGAATCTTGGACACACAAAATCACAAAGATCTGGCCACTTTTGCTTTACAAAATTGTCATTATTTATAGCTACAAGCTCAGAGGTGCTATATTCCTGGTAAGTCCCGATACCTTGATATTTTTAAAGTGAAGGTGTTGTAAGGGGATTGTTCCTTCAGAGAGACGTTTAATTTGTAGTTGTCTGCTATGAATATTTTACAGATTTACGTGGTCGCATTTAATCCATCTCAAAAACCTACATTAACAGGATATTTTAGATAGCACTTGCAAAGTGGCCATTCTTACCGTCATAAACTGTGGTATCAGGAACTGATGTGGCACTTTCCTCCGTGACAATAGTGGTATCAGGAACTGTGACGGGGGCCAAGAGAAAGTTGAGGAAACAAAAAGAGGAGCAGAGATTGTCAGCAATTAGGAGTGACCATGTGCACCGAAATCTTGATCAAAGTAAGTAGATTTTGGGCTTTACAGGACACTGAATCAATGCACAGCCCTTTACTTTTGCTGGGAAGAAAAAAAGACTTTCACCTTCATTTCATATTTGATAATAAAGATGGAACATATTTCTGACGGGGTTATTTTACTCCTAAAGATGCAATAGTCATTTGGAAAGATGCGATAAAGAATGGGATTTTTCTTAGTCTTTTTTCAGCACATGAGAGTGCCTCACCTTCCTCGAGGGTTGTCAAGCTCCCCCAGGCAGACGATGTCTCAGTCTCTGCTGGGTTCAAGGTGCGTGCAGGGGAGGGATCTGTGGAAGTAGCTAGAGGGTGGGGAAATACATTACTAAACAGAATGTCCACTATGGAAAAGAAATTACATTTGAAGGATCTGTGCAATCATTAATACTTCAGGCTTCATAGAAAAGAAAGCTCTTTAGACTTCAACTTTGGGTAACATGGCTCACAAGAACAGCTTCCAATTAGTAATTATAAGTGAACTTGGGAGATTAATGCACCCAGTGCACCTCTCAGAAGTGTATAAACACAGCTTATATCCATTCTACCTTTGCATTAACTTAGGAACCAGGAAAAAAAATCAAGCAATATCATTAAAAGAATTAAAGGTGCAGAAATTATCCAGGTAAGAGTGCCTCAGTGAACTGACTGCAAAGATCTCACCCCACATACACACAGTCTTGACAACAGTGCATGCAGGTAGTTTTAATCACATGCCCATTTTCCCCTCCCACCACATTTTCCTATGAAAATGAAGATGTTGTTGGCCATGGGCTCTTCCAGGACTAATTCCATGTAGAATTGTTAAGTATTTTTCTAGAACTCAGTGTTTCTCCTGTCTGCTCTAAGCAGATTGCATACATGGCTCAGAGATTCTGCCCATAACATTCACAAGGTGGTTTTTCTCCCTTGCCTTTGCCTGCAGAGCTCGGGGGTTCTGTGGTAGACGTTGCAATGGTTCTCTCCGTGGAAAGTGTTGACGCAAGGGTGGAAGTTTGGGTTCTCATTGAGGATGCTGGAAGTCAGAGGAAATAAATTATTAGAGAACTGTAAGAATGGTCATGAAAACTGAGACATTCTTGCAAAGAAACATCAGTTTTTCTGCGACACTGGGTGAAAGCACCAGACTAATTTAGGATCATAGAATCATAGAATCATATAGGTTGGAAGAGACCCTTGGGATCATCAAGTCCAACCATCAGCCCTACTCTACAAGTTCTCCCCTACACCAGATCCCTCAACACCACATCCAATCTACTCTTAAACACAGTCAGGGATGGGGACTCCACCACCTCCCTGGGCAGCCCCTTCCACTGACTGACCACTCTTTCTGTGAAGAATTTATTCCTACTGTCCAGCCTAACCCTACCCTGCTGCAGCTTGCAGCCATTCCCTATTGTTCTGTCGCTCATTGCCCATGAGAAGAGTCCAGCACCAATCTCTCTACAGTGCCCTTTCAAGCAGTTGTAGAGAGTGATGAGGTCTCCCCTCAGCCTCCTCTTCCTCAAACTAAACAACCCCAACTCCCTCAATCGATCCTCATAAGCCTTATTCTCCAGGCCTCTCACCAGTTTCATGTTCCTCCTCTGTACTCGCTCCAGCACCTCGATATCTCTCTTGTGCTGAGGTGCCCAGAACTGGACACAAGACTCAAGGTACTTCTCGTAGAACTTCTGGTAGAACGAGTGACATTTCTGTCAATTAATAGCAGTTCTAAATGAACTTCAGAAATATTTGCCAGTGGTGCCAACAGTGCAGCAAGAGATATGCATAGTTTGCAGCAATGGCTACTACATGGCTACTACAATGCATTTTTACAGGCTCAAGCCATTAGTATAAATGCTTTGGGGAACATGCTTCCACCTCTGGGCTGCATATAAATAAAACTCCATTTTTGTACCCAGTCCTTTGTGGCTGTGTATTATGAAGAGAATTAATAATTAACAATTAAAGCCCTCAGGAAACATGATTAAAATCCATACTTTGAGGTTTCCAGGGTGCTGTGATTATTCCAGGGACAGTAAAAAAAACAGGAGGCAGAAATTTAGACACGGAGTGTTAAGGCTTGCCTTGTATTTTCCCTAATTATTAGTAGATGAGTGGCAAATACAGCTCCTATGAGCAATCCAAAGAACAGAAATAAAGTTACAGTGGATGAATAAATAGTAATTTGGAGCAACAACTAGTAATTCAGACTATTGCGTTCTAGAATACTGTCTGCCGAGGAGCTGTAATTTTTAGATAAAGATTAGTCTCTGAGCATTTGGGGACACTGTGAAGAGCTGATGAACTCATGTCCCAAAGCCCTGCTGTACCTGCCGGTGCAACTGTGGAGCGTGTCACACTTGTGAATGTCAAATAAAAGCAAAAATTTATGTTTATTGTGGAATTGCTTATATTTCTTCAAAATAAGCTGCCTCTAGCTATGCAGTCTTTGATTTCAGTTATGTTTTGACAAGAGTATTAATTTTTACTTTCAATTCAGACACGGCTGGTTCACTCCTGGATGTGCCTCTGTCTTCTCTTAACTGTTGCCTTTCTTATTTTGTGAATGGCTTCTACTCTAATGTTGACTAAGGTGGTCCTGAACTACCTTCTTCTCACCATTTTCATACTCTGTGCCTGTTGCCATTTTGTCCAGGATGTCATTTTGCTTCTCAGTCATGCAGACCAGCCTAATTATAAAGAGCTTCCACAGGCATGCATTTCAGCTCTAGTTTCATTTCCAAGCTCTACTCTGATGTTTCTTGCATTTATGGTCAACAGGAAAAAACAAAGATATTTTTCAAAGTGCATAACTTTTTGTTTGGTTGGTTGCTTGTGTTTGGTTTTTTTTTTGTTGGTTTGGGTTTTTTTACCTGAGCAGATGACACCTACATCCTCATTGTGTTTACAGTTGTGTTTGTTCCAGCCGGCGTGTGGGCAGTCCCACAGGTAAGATTCAGTTCCTCTACACTGCACATCATCCAGGTGGATGTCGCCACTGCCGCTGCCAAAGTAAGACCATCCCAGGACAGAAACAACTTCACCACAGTCTAGTTGTCGGCACACAACACTGCCGCTGGTCGGGTTGAAGGAATCGTCACAGACTGTCCCCCATTTGCCTCTATGGTACACTTCAACCCTCCCAGAGCATCGGTCCCCTCCAGACACCAGTCGCAGTTGGGGTCGTTCTGTATTGAAAGCAAAAATTCAACGGGTAAACGTCTCTATTTAATTATTCCCAGGATATTCAAACGTCTTATGTCTAAGGTTGCATCCCAACCTGCGCAGGACTGGGCTGCCCAGTGTTTCTGTGTCCCCAGTACTGGGGGCTTACTGGGGAATGCCTGTGGAGCATGAAGAAACACAGGGCAGGGAGACGAACCATTAATCCACAATTAACCACATGATTAGCTGAATTGGTGTGATCAATTCAGGCCTGTTCACATGGCTCTGCTGCATACAGGACCCGCTCCATCATGGTGGGTTATCGTTGGCTGGGCTGGTGAGATCATCAGCTCACCCAGAGCTGGCTCATGTCACTTTACAGGTGTGCCAGGTATGTTCTCACCCAGGAACACGTCTCGCCCCCTTACCTTTGGGTCCAAATTTGTCTTTTATCCATTCTTTAAATTTGTCCCAGCTGCCTGAGTTCCACCAGAAACCATTTGCTGTGGCAGATGAGAAAGAGTATTAACATGGATGTAACATATCACGATTTTAGGTATATTTTATGTTTAGCTTTGTGCTGACATGGAGTTAGATACAGTTAGTGTTGGTATGTGGTATATTTTCAAAGCAATTCTGAGGTTCCTCCCTGTGCCTGGAACGACACATTCATTCCCTCAAAGCTGAGTGGAAGATGACTTTAGAGGACCTTATTTCATGGCAACACAAAGAGCAAAGGTATTTGACCCCGCATATCCTTGTGTATATCCTTTACCTCTGGTGAAGGCATGGGCTTCTGGGAGTGGAGCTCTGCCCAGTTTCACTGGGGCAGCAGAAAGGGTTACTTACCTTTGCCATATGTGGTGACCACAATAGCAGGGGGGCCTGTGGACCATTTATCTGTGCAGATCATGACTGCTGTTTTGGCTGACAGCCCACCACCATAGCTTAAATCTTTGCAAACGCCTGCTCCGGTCTGCATGGGAAGCCCCACTATATCTGACTCCTCAGAGAATACCATACTTTATAAGGTATATGAAAGTATTTAAATAACATATAAAGTATTTTAAAATGTATGTTTGATTAAACCAGACCAAGGCATCATGGTTCAAATACCATGGGATGAAATGGTCTCCCAAAACAGGGTACAAACCTGTGGTCTGGTTGTGAGATTTTGATGATCTGTAGTTTAAGTCACTTAAATGCCTTTGAAAAATCTACTTGTAGTCACTGAAAGAAAGAAGTATTTATGCAGCCAAGGGGCCAAAGCAATGTTTTCAAATGACAGCTTTAAAAAATAAAATCCTTGCTTTTTCAGAATGAGCATGCTCTGGAGAGCTGTGCCTGATCAGTCACTAAAATTGGGAGAAATTTCATTTGCAGACTTTATTTCCTTTTTTTCTTTTTTTCCCCAAACTGGCATTTGATCTTCAGGCAGTCGCTTTCACAGACTTTTACTCTAGTGATACTGAAGTCTTGGGTTTGCAAGACAGGATCTTAAGTGATTTTTCCAGTCAAAGTTAATCCAGCCTATATCAGGTCAAATCAAAGATGAAAATGAAGCGATTGAATAAGAACAAAGATTATAGGGTTGCCGAAGTGCTGGGATTTGACCACTTTCTTGAAATACAGCTTAGTCCTCTTTGATGCTGAACATCCCTCTGGGATGCCTTTTGCTCTTGTGTTATAAATAATTCAATATAACCAACCCCTTAATCTATGAAATTATCTCTTTTGTAGGGATTGACAAGGCTTTATTCATGGTGCCCACGCTGATAATTAAAGATCAAAGTATCTCATTCAAACTACCAAGATTATAAGGAAGGTTTGGCATTCTTGTTTGATGTTTGAAGGAACATGGCACTGCAGTAAAGTACATTTCCACCTGGGTCTGGCAGGCTGCTCTGTGTTTATTTTTCTCCCTTTCTAGACATTTTCATGTACAGTATAGAAGGATTTAAATTCAAAACTAGAGTATTAGAATAAGAATGTTTGAAAAACAACTTCCCCAAATTATTCCCCTCACAGAAGAGAAACAAAGAAAATAGCTTTCAGCCTTCTTTTACCTATAACCTTCATAGTTTATATTTTGAAATCTAACCTGTGGATTTGATCTGAATCTTTGAATGAGCAGACCAATGTAACCATCAATTTTGTGGTACAAAGCTTGTCAGCCATGTTCTAGAAGACCCTTTGCCACTGCTTCCCAGCAAGGTGGTCCATATTAGTAACTAATTCTGTCTGTAGCATTTCCCTGCAAGCATGAAAAACTTTAGGCACAGTACCTGGTTCAGAGAGAAGAGTTGTACTTAAGAGGAGCAACCAGGTGAGACTGACGTGAAGGTCCATTTTCATCGCCGCTGTCTGATCTGACCCAATGCACTTTCCAAATTTATACGAAATGAGTTGTGGTCTACACTGGAGGTGTGTGCCATGCAATTTGATCTTTCTTCCTGAACTTCCAGATCAATGCCAAGGAAGTGATTTACTGACTATTTTCATTTCTCTGGGTACATCCAGACATCCGGATAAGTAGGTCCAGATCACAGCACTGCTCCGGACTGGCTGCCGAGATCTTCCCAAACACTCCCTGGGCACCTTTGTGTTGATGATGTGGTTGTTCCAGGAAGCAGAGATTTATTTTTAAAGATTAGGCTATTTGGTAAGGACTCTCACACCACCAGTTAAGTCAGTTTCCAACTTACTACTGTACTAAAAGAGATTAAATTGGTGTGAGAATTGTGCCAAAAGAAGATTAACACCATGAAAATGTCAGGGAAGACTCAACCAAATTTGCCTTCTACAATTTACTCCTGTAAGAATCGGTTTCTGTGCTTTTTCCTATTTATCTGACGCTTCTTTAACCTGGGACTAGACCCTTCCAGCATGTCAGATCTGCAGATATCTCACTTGCCTAGACATGAGCGGGTAAGAAGAACTGCTTTGGGGGTATATCAGCAGGGCAATAACTGAACTACAGCAGTCAAGGAAATGGAACAAGATAGGGCCAGAGAGGGCAAAATAAAGTTAGAACTGCAAGCCAAGGAATTGCTATGTAAAAATGGAGGGACATGACCAGCTGCCATGCCCTGTTCTGGGGAAAATCAGTATGGACTGAAGTCACGGGGCTCTGTGCAGTGATCTGCACTGCTTTGCTGTGATCCCAAGAAAACGGTGACACTGGTGGAACACAGTAGGAAAAATCCAAATGATCCTTATGAGCTATGAGGTTGCTGAAGGGATTTAATTACCTCACTACAGTGCTATAAATGCTGGAAAAGATGAAGACTCCACAGCCCTGCTCTCCATCTGTTTCACAGCTGGTATGTTTCTGACCAAACTAGGCTGAGATTTTCCCCTTGTTTCCAAAAGACAAGCACATGTGCTCTCCGAGAGTCCTGAGTGTTACATCCCTCATAAACATAGACTGCACAGAGCCTAAGAAAGTGGAGCCTTTGTCTCTTAGGACCTACAAGCCCTGCTTTTAGATCTGTGGGATATTACACAAAAGATCGAGGCACAGCATATTTTTCAGCTGAAGGCGAAAAGCTAGACAGATTTTTATTCTACTGGCAAGAGATATTTGATCACAGGATGAGAGACTGAAGATATCTTACATATTTTACATGTATAAATACAATAATAAAGGACTGGGAGAAAGCATGGAAAAATGTCATCATGGAGAGTTCATGCTGGAGATTATCCACCTGGTTTTTTGGTATCTTTTCTGTTTAGGTGACTTGCATAAAACAAGGGAATCACACCTAGAAAGACCATGGTATACAACCGGAAAAGATTTGCCTCTAGCAAAGCCACGAATCCAGCAGGATGACTCCGGCCACACAGTTTTCTCCCTGATGTGGGGCGGTGGTGTCAACACCACTGTGGCCTCTGATACCTCAAAGGATACCCCCAGCTCTACCTGACTGTACTGGCAGGGAGAAGGTGGGTCTCAACTAGAGAGAGAAAAAAAAGAGAGCTAAATTTTCCTTGCTGATTTAGAAATGATCATTAATGATCTTCTTATTTTCTTAACGCAGTATGGTGTGTGATATCTGTCTAGACACCCATGTTCTTGCCTTCACAATAACCCCTTGAGCAAAACCAGTCATGTCAATTATCTAAACTCCTAGTTCCGTGTGTGGATTACTTCAATTCAGTGTCATTGCCTGAAGTGACTAGGTGGATTTATGGTAGATCCTTAACAATATATTTCTACCCAAATAGCTCTAATCTGGGCAAGAACAGTATGGTATGTACCATATGTGGATCTCATCTTAGGCTCTTTTCTACCATATCTAATAAGTAATGATGGCAGGTGTAAACACAGCAAGGGCAGAGTTTTACAGCTCATTTATAGCAATAGGTGACAAAGAATGACTGGCCTCCACATTAAACATTGCAGCTCCTGTCACAGACACTGAAGGTGCCATCGAAAAGGAGGGGGTAAGCTAAGCAAGCAAACTAATCCCGTGTGGCAGGAACCAGCAGTGATGACAGTGGGACTGACCTTTGTGGTCATGGACTAGTAAAGCTGTTTCCTAGAACATATTCTTAAACAAATCTATCGAAATTCCCTCATAGAAAACAAGTGGTGTTTGTCTGTAGTGAAATAGTTTTACCCTGGAGGCTGGGTGTTTACCTTCCTTCATGGAGTGAAGTTTTGCTGCACGGGCAAAACTGCCCCTCCCTGGAAATAGCCTTTTCCAGCTTTTTCAGACTACATACGAATTTCAGTGTGTATTTTAGATTAGATGTGTATTGTAGATTAGATGTGGTGTTGAGGGATCTGGTGTAGGGGAGAACTTGTAGAGTAGGGCTGATGGTTGGACTTGATGATCCCAAGGGTCTCTTCCAACCTAAATGATCCTATGATTCTATGATTCTATGATTTTCTGTTGTGAAATACTAACACTCAGAGGCCTGGACATACACAGCAGCACATATATTTGTATATGGGACATATTGTCTTACGGTGAGGGGCAAGTTCTCTGTGCTTCTCTGCAGCTCTGACCAGTCAACTTCTCCAGCGTTTGCAAAAAAAATACCGTAAGCTCACCCAAGACATTTAAACGTCTAATTTTCATGGGAAAATACTGTTACAATTTCCCACGAGGATCTGGGTGTAGGATAGTTTAAGGGGCTAAAAGCTGTAAGATGCGAACCTGTTCTGGAGGCTTCCACCACTGGAGGGCAGTGAGGGACTGTCCTGAGGGAGCCAGCAGGTCTCCGGATGAGATGGTCTAACACCACAGTGCTTTTTTGGGGGTCGAAATGAGGACTCTGCTTTAGCAAATACCTTTAAAAGTAAGCAGTAGTGAAAACAAGCACATGCATAAGACAGCCACAAACAGCAAGACAGTTGTTTTCGTTCCTCACCAGTCTCCTGCCATGGTCAGAGAAGGTGTTTCTGTCCAGATAGAGATCAGGAGAAACTCTGACCCACATCAGGCATCCATCTACTTCATCTTCCCTTGCAGTTCTTCACTCGTTACCACCTAATGGGGTTATAAACCACGACACCTGGTGGCTCTCATATCTAATGTTAGTAAAGAATTCCACTGAAATATCTCTGAAGGAATGAACTGGGGCTGTCTGCCTTCCTCCTGTACGTGTATTTCTTATAAAAACCCCTATCTGTATTTCTTCTTTGTTGAAAAAGAAAATACTAATGTGTGTGAACTCACAAAAGGGTGTGCTTTTTTCCATGCTAGTGTAATGTATTTGTTATTTTTAAAAATATCCTTACTGCACTTTTGAGAACACTTTTAATGCAACAAAGCCTGGTTTTTGCTGACCCTGTTGTGTTCCTAACAGCCTGGTGATGGCCACAGTCACTACCCTGACACGGTGAACGCATTTGTGCTGCCAAACAGAAACAGCCCCGGCAGCTCTCAGCCAGTGGGGCTGCTGGAGCAGCTTGTGAAACTTGGGAGCCCACAGAAATGAACTTGCCTGCTCTGTCAGGGCTGACCTGAGGACACAAAGGAAATATTTCTCTTGGGTCATCAAACACCATTGATAAGGACCCACTTAGATGTTTAAAAAATAGTGCACTTTGAAGCACAGTAAAAAATGATTTAGTTAAAACTATTAAGGACTAAGCCAAAACATTGATTTTGGAAGAAATGTCATGCATTGTTTCGTCAGCTGTATCTTTTGTTTCTAAAAGCAGAGAAGAAGGACCAACTTCAGAGGAACTTTGGAGGCCTTCAAGATGTACATGTTAATGCAGATTTCTTAGTTTTTGTACTTTAAAAAAAAATGGGGATGCAGGGGGCAAAGGAACACGGGAGTAAAATAACACATTGTCAAAGAGCAGCAAGGTAGAAAGATGCAATAGGAAAAGTGAGCAAACAGGGGAGCCAAAGGCTGCCTTCTTTCTGCTTTTCCCAGCCCCAGTCCCTGCCACCTCAGGGGCAGCAGAAATTACCCAGTAACATCAGTCCTTGCTCCTGGCTCCACACCTATCCCTGCACGCCTGAGGTTTGCAGGGGTCTGGGTGCAATGTGTGTGCAGCAAAGGATGATGAACAGCTCTTGTATGGCTTTGTGGTGTTGGTTACGTTTGGAAAGGTAATATCCTGTTAAGGCTTGGAGACCCTGGGGATGTGCCCAATTGTTTGCTCCTATTAAGGCCCCAGATGTTCACAGCTGCTGTTACTCATCCCACCTGTATGAAGTTGTGTAGTGCCCTAATAGTTGTTACTTCGCTGCCCAGACATGTTCTCAATTATCATTAAAACGCATATTCTCTGCCAGCCATTCCACTAAATTCAACCCTGATAAACTCCAAAGTGAAAGGTGTTTTTGTACACTGAAGAAGGTAGAGAGAAAATGGCAAACAGGTGAAACACACCACATCCCTGATAACCTTCAACCAGGTTCCCAGCATTTGTGGTGGATATATTGGCAAAGCGAAGAGGAAACTTTACGTGTGAAGCAATCTGCTGTGGACAAAACAGAATATCCAGTGCTGTGTCTGGCTTCCTGGTTCCAGAGGACAACTGCTCTGGGATAAGGATGTCACCCATCCAGCCTCTGGAAGCCCCAGGCTAACCCCATGAATCCTGCGAGGGGAAATCTTTGTCAGAGATGAAGGCCATGCCAATGTAAATGGGTATCGGTGATCTTGGCTCTGCACTCAGTAGGATGGGCCATTTCATCCTGTTACCCAACTAAGGCTCTGTGTCCACACAGGTGGCTTATCTTGGCATCTGCTGCACTCTTGCAGCTTTTCCTGCTTTTCATGTTCACCTGGACAATGGTATAGTCTTAATAAAGAGGTTTTTCTCAGCTTCTAGCAAATCCCTTTGATCTCAGCTGGTGCCAACAGGTGGTTAGGGGTCACACAGGGTACCTCCAGTGCCAGGGACTGTCTTCAGCACCCTGTAAGCATTTGTGTTATGAAAATGGAAGCACCTTAGGGCATTGGGGGTGTTAGGGAATGTCTTTTACCCAGGTTTTGATAGTAAAATCCATGCAGTAAGAAACAGGGACTGATGAGTGAAGCCCACACTCTAACTGAACGCTAACTTTGTCAATGCTTGGGTCACTTGAGAAATAAGATACATTTATGAAAGCTACTTTTTTTTTACTTAGAGCTTTATCTGCTGAGAGTTTGGGGAGACTGCAGCAATTTTTGAGTATTTTCATTCAGAGACTTCTCTAAGTATGAATAGTCACTACAGTGCTGATTAAGTGCACAGACACAACAAAAAACCCAGCACATAAATGGCCAAAGCCCAGCCCAATCACCTCCCAAATTAAAGTCATCAAAGCTCAGACCACAGAAAAGGAGAGACCAGTACCCTGAGCTGATATTTCCACTGATTTAATTTTATTCACTCATTCTGATACCTTCATGAGTAGCATTCAAATAAGGAAAACAGTTGATGAGGAAAATTCATAAATGTTTATTTGGAGAAAACACTGGGAATTTTGCTTGCATAAAACTCAGGGATTTTTTTTTATGCCAGTTTTGGGTCCTAGCGAAGGACTTCAGCAGGGCCCTTGCATGGTTCCTGCCATCCATGAGCCCCAGTGGCACCTCTGAGAGATCAAAGAGAACGGGTCTGGCACTTTAATTTTCCTTGAGAAATTAATGTAGCAGTGCTCTGGGTCTGTTACTGAATGTGCTAAGTGTAGGTGCAAAGCTGCATCAAATTTTGATTTATACTCACCGGAAATAATAATAATCAAGAGAACTCATGCTGATCTATCTATTTTTTATTAGTTACTACTGAAAGATGATGAAATGAATAATTAACAAAATAGAAAATATTAATATAGTAGAGAAAATAAACAACAAGAAATAATCAGGCTAACTACATCAATTAATTAGGAAAGCCTTCCTCCCTGCATGAGTCCTCAGCAGTTTGGATGCAACAGGAAAAAAATACACATAAAAGCAATATGTAGATCATTATTGTCTGTACACTGCTATTTTCCCCAGTGTAGGCTTGCACATGTAAGGCTACACAGACACACATGCAATAGGTAGGGGAGCTACTAAGGGATCAGCAAGGAGTGCTTCAGTAGGACTACCTGAAGGGATGGTGTCCAAGGTGGGGACTGTTCTCCTCTCCCAAGGAACAGCTGATAGAATAAGAGGAAACAGCTTCAAGTTGCACCAGGGGATGTTTAGATTGTATATTAGGATTTTTTTTTTCACAGAAGGGGTTTTTAAGCAGTGGAGCAGACTGCTCAGGGATGTGGTGGAGTCACCACCCCTGGAGGTATTAAAAACCCAAGCAGAGGTAGCGCTGACGGACATGATTTAGTGGTGGTTTGGGCAGTGTCAGGTTTACTGTTGGACTCAATGATTGTAAAGCTCCCTTCCAACCTTGATGATCCTAGGATTCTGTGAGTCCACCTCGGAGTAGCACCTCTGCCCCATGTGGCCCTCTGCCCCGGGGAACGGCGTTGGGCAGTGGTGATGAGGAGTGTCAGAGGCTGACAAAGCATGATCGGGGTCTCCAACTGGCATGACCAGCACTATGTGAAAAAGCAGATATTCTACACAACTGTAACATTTTTGGCAACTAATGCAATTAGAGACTTGGTGTAGAAAAAAGAAAGATGAGTAGTAAACAAAGTGACACAATGGAAACTTTTCTTACTTATTGATGACATTTTACAACCACACCAGACAATACATTTGCCTCCGATATGCATGGAAACCATTTCTGACTATCCTACCTCCACATATTAGGGTGAATTGGGCTGAATCTCTAGTCATGAAAAATGTTTCTACTGCATCAATCTGCTTGTAATCAGGTTTCTTTGAATACCTGATCATTTCCAAGCATGAGGAGGGAATTAGAGCACAAGACTGCTAAATGTCCAACAGCGTGCATACATAAAGTGAGAATACTGCAGGGAAGACTTACTGTTAGATGGATTATATAAATATATTATTTTCTGAAGAGTGTTTTGTTGTGAACAAACAGTACTGGTAGCTAAGCTAAAAAGGCAGGGAGTGGTGGGAGAAATTCTTGAAGTGAAAAAAGTAAAGCAGCAAGTTCCTGAACAGACAGCACTGGCCATTGGCATCTTCATTGTGGCCACAGTTTATGTTTTGACTATCCCTTGTGGGAGCACTGCCATGGACAAGATTCATTCCCTCAGCTCTGCACATCATTCAGGAAAATAACCCCAGAGCCTTCCCTGAACCTCAGTTTCTGGTGCTAAGGTGGTGTCTGCAGATTCCCTGAGCATCACGGATATCCCAGAAAACATGGCAGATCCCCTCGGTGTCCTTCCTAAAAGTTTCAACACATCCTTCATTTTCCATTTCCTCCATTCCTCAGCCACGGAGATATTTCTAGCAAAGACAGTGCAGAAGTAGATTACACTCTGCCCCACCTGTAACCCTAAACTTGTGCCAGGTGCAAGTCTGTGTTGCAAGATGGACAGGGCTTGAGAAACACCTCTTCTGCAGAAAAGGGCTATTCATGCAGCCTGATGCGGTACTCGGAGTAAGCAAGCATCCCTCTGGTGTTATGCTGTGCTTGCACCATAATTAAACAATAAGGTACAGAGGGTGGGTTTTTGCAAGAGGAAGTGGCCGTTTGCTCTGTGCAGGGTCAGTGAACCTTTGGAGTAATAGAAGACTTTCCAGAAGGCTGTCTTCCCCAAGAACCACTTCTAGAGAGTCAAAGCAGCCACGTGGGAGGAACATTTTGCTCTTCTGGGGTGAACTTCTGGCAGCGTGTGCAAGATTTCCCTCTGTTTGCAACTATTTTACCATCTGAAAGATATTTTTTAAAGTCAAATTTAAAGGGATTAAATTTGGATAAGGACCTAGAACAGCCAGAAATCTGAGGACGGCACTTCCTTCCACAGAGGGATCTGATAGACCTCTGGTTCTTTCTGATGCTCCCTGCCCATGGGTCACGAGAGCTGTGACTCTAAACCTTGGATTTGTTTTATCCTGATGATATAAGTCAAATAAACAGTCTCCAGGCATTCAATAGGAGCTTTGTCAAGGTGAAGCATATGGGATTAGGACCTTCAGTCCATGAAAAGCCTCCTGTGTGAAAACATGTTGGTTCTGTGAGGGCAGAATATGCTTTGGGATTGCTTTTTGGTGCTCCTTCTTAGCCTTGGTATAACAAGCAAATGTAATTGGTTAATACAGACCACAGATGATTAAAATCATGTGATAGTAGTATAAAACATTGTCTGTACTCTGAGTGACATTGATTAAAATGCTCTAAAAGCTTTCAAATCTTAGCTGGATAGCAGTTTGCAATGAGAAATAGTGATATAAAAGAAAAAAAAAAGGAGATTCTCTGTGTAGGAAAGGGCCTTGTTACTGGTAGGAGACCCATGATGCTGTTGAGAAAAGAGCTTTCTAGTCTATGAAAACGCTTTTTAATTTGACAAACTAAAAAATTAATTGTGACTCTTGCACTAATGTAAATGAGCAGAAATTGTCTGTTTACCCACCCTGCCAGAACAACAAAAAAAAACAAAACAGGACAAACCCAACTCTTGGCATATTGAAATTTTGTCATTATAAGCTTATTTATATTTTTAAATGCATAGCAGTGTGTGGTTTATTATGTCTCATGAAAGATGTTTTTCTACATCACCTGTTAGTTTCTTATGAACGATCAGTTGAATTAACTCTGTTGTGAGGAAGCAATGGAAATGGCAAGAGCTGAAAACCATTATACTCTACCAAAAAAAGGAAACTGCCCTCTTCCTTAGAGGTTATTGTTTAAAGATTTTGAGCACGGAAGCTAACACATCAGCTACAATATTCTCTTTAAGAGGCATTTGCTGAAATGCAGGGGAATAGTTGGAATAGTTTGGAGGTGTCCTGAAGAGTCTGACAATGAGTTTGGTAGCTTAGTTCCCTTTTGCTAACACCAGAATCTCAATCGGGCAGATGTGTGTGAGATGTTATTGATCACTGGTGTCAATAAACCAGAAGGTATCTGCACAGATGACACCGTCATCTTCCTGATGAAGACAGTGGTTCCTCAAGGAACCATCTGTTACGGGAACACAGAGGAAAGCTATGCCTCCTTGTCCTCACACTACACCCCGTCCAGGAGAACTTCTCTCATGCCATCACCAAGATGAGATTCTCCCAGAGCTGCAGAACATCAGTCCTACCCATTCACTAGCCTCAGGGACAATTCTTTGGAAGACAAAAGGAAGTGATATCAACTGTTAGAGTGACTGATGTGTTTTCAATGACTTCCCGCAGTCTCGGATCATTGGAAGAGAAGCTTTACAGCAGGTTTCTGAGGAGCCCACGAGCAGGGGAAGTGTGCTCTAACCCACGCTGCTTACCCGACTTGAGTTTCTGTGGTTTTAGGGCTGATTTTAAAGCACCTTTCAAAGGTGAGACACCTGAGTGTCCTTGTGGCAGTTGCATAAAATTAGAGTAACACTGATACAATGCCATCATCATCTAGTGGGGATTTCAGCATGTCATATTGTGTTTTATCTGGCCAGCAATGGAGAGGAGGGAAGCTCAGCGTGGCATAGCAGAGGGTCACTACCTCTGGTATTTCACTTATGGAGGTAAAAATTTAATGCATGCAGCCCTTAGGGATTACTTTTGCACTGGGTACATATATAATGCCTGGCTTCCAGCTGCAGATCTGCACAGTGAAGACCACCATGTTACCCCTTGGCTCTGGATTACCTACAGATTATTACCTCCATTGATTAATATTGTGGCCAAAGTGCACAGAAACCCAGTCAGAGATAAGCTTCTTGCTGTAAGGAACAGATCTGCCCACACTGGGGTATCCAAAGCACTAACTCTGATCTAGGCTGTATCTACACAGCTCACCAAGCCTTTACCAAATGCTCTCTTACCTGCTCGCTGGGGTCCCCTGTCAATATGTCAGTATATTTTTGCCTAAGTCTCTTCAGTGCACTAAAGAAAATTCATGACTTCTCATTATGTATTTTTTACTGCAGTGCATTCAATTACAACACATTTGTTTTCTGTGTTATATTTAAAGAAATAATGAAAATATTTGGTGGCATCTTTGGTCCTTCAAGCCCACGAAACACCCACGGTGTTTATGGGTCTGAGTGGGCTTTGGTGCGGGTTACAAAATCTGGCAACATTGTTTTTAGAGGAAAACACAAGAGAGAGGGAGGTAGCACTGAAGAGCATAAGGCACAGTACCTGGCCCCTGAGACATCCTCCGTGCAGCAGCAGCATCCCAACAGCGGTCAGCACAGGGCTCTTGTTAACTGGATTCCCTATAACGCGGATAAAACACGGTTCAGAATTTATAAGCACGTAGATTTAAAGGGGTGTGCTCTGCAGCTTGACCAGCCTTATTACTTTTTTTTAAGTTACTGTTTTCATACAATGGGGATACTTTTAAAAACATTCTCTTAATTTTTTTTGGCAAGAGTTTGTTTATAAAAGCTTGATTTTTCGATTACCTTAATTATTGTTCGAAGCCCTTCTCTTCTATGGAAGCAGGGATTAAACCCTCCCCTTGGCATATCCGATGGCAGCCACTGGCCCAAGAGCAACCAGCTGCAGGCAGCCAGGGAGAAAATTGGTGATGCCAGGTGAAAAATGATGGCAGAACATTTCCACCTCTCAATTTCTCCATTGGCCCAACAACAAGCTGGGGGTGCTTTTCTTCCCCCATTCCTTTGCAGACCAGACCCTCCCAGCTCATGTCCACTGTGGTGGCTTTGCCCAGGGTCTACTGTGGTGGCTCTGTGGGTGGGAGGATTGCAAGGATTTGCAGCACCTCCAGCCCTGGCCCACTTGTGCTGTTCAGGAGCATGGACAGAGTGAGTCCCAGTAAGCAAAGACCTGTCAGAGGAACCTCCTGGGGTAGGGGTACCAAGAGCTGGCTGAGGTCCTCATCTAGTGCTCCTGTGACTCCCACAGACATGCTCTTGGCAGTAGAGGACCTGCAGCTGTAAGCATTACCAGGCAATGGACTGTCTTACGTGCTAGGAAACAAAACACTTTGTTTGTTTGTTTGTGTTTCCCAAAATGCAATACCAGAAACCCCTCAAGACTGTGCAGATTCCAGTCTGTATTCCAAACAGTTAATTTTCAGCTTGGTCTGTAACTGTCATCCCAGCTGTCACACTTCACAGCCTTCGGGAAGCATCTCATGTGACGCCCGGATTAATCCTTGCAGGGTTGGCAGAGAGCAGTCCGCTTGTCTTCCTCAACAATGCATTCCTTAGAGAAATCCAGTGAACTTTGATGAAACAAAGAGGGCTTGTTCCGCACTGGCAAGGCTCAGGTCAAGTGTTTACTCTGCATGCACAGCGTGCAGCTTTCAGATGTGCGTTGCTCAAGCTGCTCAGGAGCTCTAAAAGAAACTGAAGCAACAGGTTTTGGCCACCCTCCTACAACTGGGGCTTCACAGTTGGCTTTCTGAGCCTGCAACTAGGGATGGCAGGATCCAGCATTTTGGAAAGAAGGGCTGCCTTTGCTATATTAACAAGTCATGCTCCCTGCCACCTCTTTGCATGGGAGAACAGAGCCCTCGCCTCAGTATAACTCAGTTTTCATTGTAACTCGTGCAAGAAAGTCCTGCTTGAATTCAGGCTTAGCAACGGAAGAAGGTGATAACTGATGCCAAATGCTCCAGGAACACCTCATCTTCCCTGGCTGAAACTGTGTATAAACCTTTGTGTCCAGGTAACTTCAGGAAATCAGGAGCCCTCAGGTCGGTTTTGTGCTGGCAGCTGGTCAGGCACAGAAGAAAATTCAGTCTTTGTGCAGAGTGCCTGATTTCAGCCAGTGCCTAAATTAGAAATAATAAGCAGAAAGGATGAGGGAGATAAGGCAACGAGTAGCAAGGGCTAGACATGCAGTAGGAAGTTAACTGCATGGCAGGAGAAAGGATGAGATGGAGGGAAAAGAAGCAGGAAAGGAAAACACACAAGGGACTGACTCATCTCCATTCTAGTAGATGGGTTTCTACTGGACTTTCATCACCATCCTAGTAGATGGGTTTCAGCCTCTAAAGCTACCAGGCAACACTCATCTGGCTGCAACTGTTCAAAACTCACATTTTATCTATCCTATTTAGTCACTCACACACTCACAGAGAGGTTCCTTAGGCCTGACAGGTTACATGACTGTCTGAGGACAAAATACAGCCTTCAGACTGAAAGAGAAGGAAGGAGAGAAGCCAACTTTCTGAAACTATAGTTTCTGAAAACCGAAAAAAAATACAAGAAAAGGGATGACAGTCATTTGAACTTGGCAAGATCTTTAGAACAGCAGTGGTCTGATTTATTTCTACATTACTACCCGTGACTAATTCATTTATTCCAGAAAGAAGAAGGAAAAAACTGCTTGGATGGGTACCAGGTGATTCAGGGCAAAAGAGGTGCTCCAAGTGTTATTCCAGGAAATGAAAACAAGTCTCACTCCCAGTGAACACGCTGGGTCACTGCCGAGTTTCCTCAGTGAAACATGACTTTACTAAAATATGCTTTTTGTGTCATAATACTTGAGCCTGAGATAGAAAATATCCTAAAATATACAAGCTACTGTGAGAAATTGATTATCTCTTTAGTTTATCCCAGCTAGATATAAACTACCAAAATGAATGATTAAAGTAAAAAAAAACTTATGAAAACAAAACTACCAAAATAGAGAAAAATAAATATATAAGGAAAAAAATCTCTTCTCCTTTTAACATAAGGCATTTAATAGAAATTGTGCAAAAAAAAGTATTATTGGGCTTGGGTTTAGGGATACTGGATGGCACAGGACTGCAATTCTTATCTTGAACTGGTCACAACGAGAGGGACTCAAGGAATGTCTTTGCTGTCTCTGAGTTTCAGAGTGGCAGACAATTCAGCAGCCCCACGGCAGTGGCTGTCGGCCTGACTCCCCACTCAGGGTAGACTCTAGTGTGATCCTGGTAAAAATCTTTGCCCTTGGTGGGTGAGTCTGATAGAGTGATTTAAAAACAAACCCTCAAACCAAAGAAAATTATCAATCAAGTGAAGGTGATCTCCAGATAATAATCATTTAGTTATTTAATTGAAATTTGGTGCAATCATCTCAGGCATTAGAGAACACCTAAGTCAGGACTGTGAGCAGAAGGTCATGTTTAACTGTTGAATTCATCTTGGTATCAATGAATCAATCTGTGGGCTGCTATGGCAAAGCATGGGGAGAAAGTGAGGAAAACAAGACAAATAGTGTTTCTTACCCACACCCTGCAAACACAGAGTACCTTTTTTTTTTAACTCTCAGTCTACAAAACAGGAGGATTTGTTATTAACAGCTGGAAAAGGAATCTACTCGCTAGCTACAGGGTCCAGAAACAAACAAATGTTTATTTATACCCAATTATAAATATTTTTGTAGTATTTTCATGGGAAGGAGTACTACAGAGGCTGAATTATGTCCTGCATACTCCAAAACTAGAAGAGAAAGACAAACAGGACACCAAAGCACAGGAAATTCAGCGTACAAACAAACAAACAAACAAGAACTTTGGTTCTGGGCTTTTCTTTAACCCCACTGCCAGCCAAACAGGTTGCATGACAACACTGGGAACTGGCAGGAACCTACAGAATCCATGCAATTATTTCTTTTGTACCAGAAAAAGGTGTATGTATTCGAAACTGAATTGCTGTGGATACGTTCTCTTTCCATGAAAAAAAAACTTTCAGTGTCACTTCAGGGAAGTTGTTTCTGATGTTGTTGGAATCATGAGCACTTGTAGCTACATCATCCAGGTATATGGGGTGCAATTCAGTAATTATCCACTTCCAACACAGCTCACACTACTCAGGTTGGCACTTGTGAGGGATTTCAGCATGATGTTGCAAACAACATCTCTGCTGAGGTCGTTGGTTGACTATATACTGCTGAGTGAACCCGTGCACACTACGTGGTGGAGTAGTGACAGATGCACTCGGAAGTAATTAAATAATCTAATAACAAAGTCAGACAGTTACTCAAAGCAAAAACCTGCCCAGTGATGATCACTGTGTCTTCTCCACGGGGGGAGGAGGTGACAACACGAAGCTCATTTAGAAAGAGCAAAAGCAGTGATCTCCACGGGCTCCTGGTTCTCAACCTCCGTGTGTTTTGCAGACACCAGGTGTCACTGTGTGGTTGGCATAAGACCAACCCCACTCTAAACAAACACACAAAACCCAAAACCAAAATGTAACATAAATATTTCTATTTTCCCTTTTGGCTTTGATTCTCTATTTTCAACCAGGACACAAAGGGCAAAAATCCCAAATCTCGCTTTTCATGTTTTCACGCACCGCTGGTAAATGTTTATGTGGGGTTTGGCCGTTTGCATTTTGAGCATATTTCAGCCTGATTTATGAATGTGCACAACACATTCTGAATGGCTGGGTAAGTCCTGAGAAGTCAGAGTCCTCATACAAAGCATACAACCATAGGGGGAAAAAAAAATTAGGTTCTTTTATTGTGATCAGCAACCAAAAGTATTAAAATTGGAAAAAAGCGCTTCCTTCTGGAAAGGAGACATGAAATGTCTTTCAACATTGAAATGACATTTTGTTGAGACCTGAAAAGTTTCCTGATTGAGATTTGCTCTCTTGGATGAGATGTGGAGCGAGAGGGAGACAAGGGCTATAGCAGGGATCTCAGGAGAAGGCGGTGTGTGTGATAGGAAGACAACAGAAATGGCAGCAGTGGTAGTTACATCGGTGGGAGAGGATGCTGAGGGGCTCAGTCAGCCACTTGCTTTGGAGAGAGCACAGGGATGGGGCAAATGGGGAAAGACACCTTCTGAGGACTCCTCTGAACAACCTGGGTCATTTCCCTTTTGCCTGTGACACCCAGGAGAAAATAAAGGAAACCAAAAGAAAAGGCGTTTCTGAATCACGAGTCAGCAATCTGGCTTCCTACGAGTTTCTGTAAATTTGCATGTGAGGAAAGAAGAAGAATTAGCTCATTCTTTTGGAAGGCCACATGAAGATATTTGGAAATTTCCTATGCAGTATTTCAGCAGCAGGGGCATAGTCGATCACTTGGCAACTTTTTAATCCAACAGAGCACACTCTTCCACACAGCAAAAACATTAGTTTGTGTTTTAATCACAAAGACATTAATTTGAAAGACAAAAGAGAGGTACTGCTTTGCAAACGTTCCTTCCTTTGATTTTAAATCACACTGCTCACATAACAGACTACTTCAGCATGGAAACATCTGCATTTTACAAATAAGCACAATAAGATCCATTATTGTTTCAATGAGAAATTTAACTTCAAATATTGTTTTTAATGCTATTAGAATGTTGTGTAGCCACAATTCCAGATGCCATGGTAAGATCAATGCTTATATTTCCTTTCCAGATGTGACCTACTACTTTTCCCCTTTTAACAAACTTTGAAATAGGTATTGATGGCTCGTTCATGTTTTCACTCCAGCTCACACAATCGTGAGGCATTAGATAAATGACCTTAGAAGGACGTGAGAATTAAAGAGGAGAAAAATGATATAGTGATTGTACCAAACAACGTGAATGTTGAAATTATTTCTTAATCGTTTCATAGGTGTTGGGATTAGAGAGTTATTTTAAAACACTGTAACAGGCTAGGATTTGCTGTAGATAAAGATATCGCCACTGTCATCAGTGAAGCGTTTTGTGACGTTTTGCTGTAATCATTCAGCAGATGCTGCTGACCTCTGATCCAACAATATCCCGTACGAGAACGGTTTCTTCAGTGCAGATCTCCCAAGAAAACCGGCAAGAACGAAAACGACAACCGCCAGGACGGCAACAGCGACAACAAGTGGTGCGAGGGGATTTTCACCATCAGCGGGGACCACCTGGAGATCAGGCACAGAAACGTTCAGCCCTGCGAGGGAAGGCAGAGGGGGTTTGGTCTCGGTATCTTAATAATCAGGGCAGAAAGAGCTGCTGCGTTTAAAGGTATGGTTCCCGGTTCAGAGTCAGAAATAAACAGACTTCTTACAGATTCATTGGTTTAAACTACTTGAAGAGGCTTTATATTAGCAGAGACGGCAACTTAACTAAGCAAACTTCACAAGCTGAGATAATTGTTGCTCAGGAAGGCGGGGAGTTTGCTCCCAGCTGGCCATCATGTTACACAATTAGCCTGGAGCTAACTGGTTCAATGGAGTTATAACACTAAAATGGGTTACACGCTACCTCTCCTTTGGGACAGGCAAAGGAGTTATTTCTATATGCCAGTGAAAGCAGGGGCTTTGCAAGGTGTTGAAGGAAGAAGAGATTTGTAGAAGACCAGCCTGGATGGGGCTTTGAGCAACCTGGTCTGGTGGGAGGTGTCCCCTGGCAGGGCAGGGAGTTGGAACTCAATGATCTTTAAAGTCCCTTCCAGCCCAGACTGCTTATATTCTATGATTCTATATTTGAGTCAGCCAGAAAAATCACCTTTTTTATAACAAAGTTAGCAAAAGCAGATTTCAGGGACAGATGTCAGAAATGCAGGTCTGCGGCTTTTCTGAGCAGTCTTAAACACGAGAGATATTTATGTGTCTTTACCAGCACTCCTGCTCCCTTCTCGAAGCTTCAGTGGTCCCACAACCACATTCACTTCTTCCTCGGAGGAACTTGTGTCTCTCTTCGACCTGCTGATGCAGCCCCGGTGGCAGCGGGAGGAGGAGTCGCTCAGCCTGCAGACCACCAGCTCGCACCGCAGGTAGACCGACGCGTGGCGGCTGATGAACTCAAAGGCATTAAATTTGAACCGAGCCAAGTGGCTGTAGGGGGAGTAGTATGTGGTGTAGGAAGAATCTCTGGCACATCTAGAGAGAAAGGGGAAAGAGAGTTAGCCTTCATGGGTACACACAGGTACATTCCTGCAAAAATGCCATGGATGAAAAGCAAACTGTATCATTGCCGGGTACTAAGAACACCATGGGATAAAAATGCAACTCCTATAGCGCAGTACAGACTTTAAAAATACAGACTTCTTTAAGCAGCTAGAGCACTGACAACTCTTTATTTTTTTTTCCAAGAGGAGGAGACTGTAAGCAGTGAAGAGAAGGGGACAGACTGTTACTAATGTCTGTGCTATAACAAGGGATAAAAAAAGTTAGTCTAATGCTTGACCTGTTTTTACTAAAATATTTAATTCTTAGATAGATTCCCCCTGCCAGTTTTCACTAGCTCCTCTCCTCTACCTCACTCCCACTAGTTTGCATTTTGTGTGTAGGACAAGGTTGAAGTCAGTGAAAGGAAATGTTAACAAGGTCTAAATGTCATTCCTTATTTCCAGGCTTGTGCTGTAAATATAAATAATCAAAAACCATTTTAAACAAACATTCTGTTGATAATGAGATCTAAACCAACTCCCATAAGTTCTAGTCTTTTAAATAAATGCATGAAGGGCATTACAGATATGCTTCTAATGACGTGAGACAGCTCTTACCCGTTCCTGATTATGTCGTAGGCCAGAGTGTTAAAATCACGAGGATCGGGTGATGCCACACAAGTGTCCACAAAGACGGTCAGATTTTGGTCAGAGTTGTGAAGAGAAGCTTGAACATACACATTTTGGTTCAAGTCAATGTAGTATGGAGAGTCGTGCACTTCCCGCGAGAATGATGGGGAATCATAAAAACCGATGTGCATGTCAAATCTTCCAAACTGGTTTTCATTCACATCTACAGTGTCCTCAGCAACATACATTATTTGCATCCACGTGTTCTGTACCATTTTGCAACTAATATGTATGTTAATATTCTTTTTCCTCTTGATTATGTGCCCAGAAGATGTAACTCTGATCATGTTGGAATAGTTGATGGTATCATTGTTCCCCTATTAAACATGTAATTTAAAATGAGGGATTGCATTTTTATCGTGTTCCATGTTCTAAACTGTGATAGAGTAATATGCAATTTTAAAAAGTAGATTAACCTTAAACTCTTGAAACCAAGACTCCTTATGATGGTCTTTTCTGCTCACACATTGTTAATAAACTTGCAGAAGTGATTAAATGGAAATAAGTGGAGAAAAACCGTTTCTTTGTTAAATCCAAGGCAGAGCCAACTCGTTGAACATCTGTACAAAATGCCATGTTCATCCCAAACCTGCATAGCACCTACAAGGCTACAGCTACTTTAAATCAGCTTTACTGCCTAGAACATTTCTCTTAAGCACGGGGCTTCCCTAAGGCACGGAAAGCTAAGCACTAAAAACCTCCAGGTCTCATTGGTTCCCTTCTTAGCCCTGTGGACCACAACAGCCCTTTCATGACTCTTCTGAAAGCGGGCCCTGCAATTCAGTGTGCACGAGGGCGAGCGTACCTCTTGTACTGTCCCACAGCCATTGTAGGGAATGTTGAATATGACCTCGTGTGATGTGACCCTTGGTGTACAGCCGTTGTCGTTCAGGGTGACCATCTGCACTGAGTAGCCTTCGGACTGGAGATAGTCTCTGCTAATCACGGCGTGCATGTATTCTGGCAAGCAGAGAAGGGCTGATGGAAGAAGAAAAAACAATATACTATTGATTTCAGGAATGTGTAAATGATTAAAGGTTGTAGCTCAAGCAAACGTTAGGGTTTTCTTACTTTAGAAGGTAGGTGCTTCCCCACCAACCCATCATATTTCACATGCATCATTTCATTTCCCTAACATCTTTACATACACACAAGTATTTATTTTGCAAACAGAAACAATAAACAGGGATGTCTGATGAGAAACACCGACTGGGAACTTACTAGTGTTGTGATCTGATGGAATGGAGGAGTAGTGAGCCTGAAACCCTCTGGAGGTGTATCTAGAATCACTGTGAAAGCGAACGCTCATCAAGTTTGAAGAGGATGTGTACGTGGGAAAGGAACCAGAACAAAGTCTCCCAAGAAGCGAGGAAGAGTGTGGAGGCCCGTCATAGACTTCAACGTAGTCGTACTGACATCTGCTACCTGGCATCCTGGTGAACAAACATCAGCACCTTGTCAAATGTGTTTCAGACACTCTGATTTAACTGCCCAACATGTGATAAAATCTTTCAGCTTGAAGTTTTCATGGCAAAAGCGTTACTCATTTTGTATGTAGCTGTAGCAGAAAATTGTGAGCAGAAAATACTACAGTAATCCTGATTTTGTTCTGGTCTTCCTACTACTGGATGTTATTGAAAGTATGTCTACAGTTGGGACAGTTGTCTGTTTCAAATAAGTTTGGAAACTTCTCAAATAAGCTTTGGCTTTGCTGTTTGCCCAGGGAATCAGTGTTTTACTTACGCAATATCTCTAAATGTGAGCATAACACGGAAGTTGCTCTCTACTTGTATTTCCCACAGGCAGTCAGCGTTGTTTGGGTAGCGTCCAGGGTAGAAGGGGCTCTGCAGCAGCCCAGAGGAATTTGAGATTGAGCCACCACAAGAATAAGGCCCTGCAGAGAAAAAGGGGAGTAAATTGCTTACTATAAATTAGTTACAGGACTCTACAAAATTGTACTTGAGCTGTACGTGTCTCCTCCACAGCTGCTGAAAAGCAGGTCTCCTGCTGACTGCAGGTGGTAATCTGAGTGACCCCAATCAAAATGAATATTTGGGTTTGCTTTAGCTTTACTTTCATGAGTTGTATTTGGGCTTCCCTGTCACATCCTTGGTGTCAGTACACCCTCTTCAGGATGGGATGGTAACACCTGGACGCTTTCTGCTCTGTTCTCTGCTTTCTGCAGTTGAGCTCTGGTTTGGGAGGCATAATGGCAGTCAAATGGAACATCCCATTGAAAGGCAGCATCTCCTGGTTACTCTGCTGCTTCTCTTTATTCCCCTAAGGACATTGGAGGATAAATAAGTTGAAAGTCTTCTAGGAAACTATGACTTTATGGTCTCAGATTGAAATAAGCACTTCAGGCTGCTGGGCCAAATCTTAAATATATCTCATTTCTCTCATAAGTGTAGCTGCAAAAAGCTTTCAAGTTCCTGCAAGCATGAATGACATATAATTCTTACATTAAACACACAGATTATCCTAAAAGTTCCCTCATAGGAAGGTGCAAGCACAAGCTCTGAACTTAATTCCTACAAGATGTGAGACAAAGGCAAGACCCTCCACCTCATTTTATATTCCTCCTCAGGGACACCCCCAAGAACAGCACACTCCTCCTGCTCTAGGAGTATGGGATTCTTGGGCAGTTCCAAGCTTGGGAGCATGAGCTGTACTCACACACTGTCCCTGTCCAGACTGAATGGGCTCTCAGGGACCTTCACTTTGTACCATTTTCTATTGTGAATGGTCAAGTTTTTCGTCTAAAATCTTCTTACTAAGACATAAATAGCAGGCTGGAGACCATAACAGCTCCAGTTAGAAGAACCAAAAATTACCCATTGCACACAGCTTCTCTGATAAACAGCCAGTGTCTCTGAATGCAAATGGAGAGTATTTCAGTTAAACTGGTACAATTTTGAAAAAGAAGCCACATTTTTTGAAGGAAACTCTAAAAGAAGACAAGTTAAGTTATACCACCAGAGAAGTGGATGAAGACACAGGTGGAAAATGAAAGTCCTGGTGTGGTTTGCTGTCATTGCCCTTTAGATCTTCAGCTCTGAACAAAGTACGTATACCACCCTGCCAATACTGATGCATGCAGTTAAAACTCAGAGATTTAGACAACACTTCCTAAGCTTTGACCAAGCCAAAGAGCCTGGCGAGGAAATGGCTTGCCCAGAGCCTACCAGTGTAACTGAAAAATAAGCGTTACTGAGATGCAAGGGAATATCACAGCCTGTCTAAGAATTCCTGTATAAGAATTATGCAAGTTTAAAGCGATACTGCTGTAGAAACCAAAATCAAATTTAAAACAGCCCATCAGGGAGACAGCCCACAAATAAAGGAGGTGAGAAGAGCCATGGAAGAGCATTACCTGAGGGAGGTGCTGGGGTGGCCAGAGCAGCTGTCAATGGGGAGGAAGAAGAGCCACAAGTCAGGCGTATTGCTCAGGAGAAAAGTGTTCGGGTTGAGATACAGCCCCACCTTGGGACATAGGGTAACATGACGGGGATCATGGTAAGAACAGGATGGGGACATGGGGACCATGAGCTCCACGGGAGAGCTGGTGAACTCTGCTGTCTACATACCTGCACAGATGACGCTGGCATCCTCACTGTGCCTGCAGTTGTGCACGCCCCAGCCGTTGTGCCTGCACATCTGGAGGGAGGACTCATTCCCGTGGCACTGCACGTTGTCCAGGAAGATGCTCCCAGAGCCGAGGCCAAAGTGTGCGTTGCCTGGGGCAGCCTTGGGCTGGCCACAGCCCAGCTGCTGACACACCACCTGGGCATCACGCATGCCCCACCAGTCATCACACACCGTCCCCCAGCTGTTGCCATTGTACACCTCCACGCGACCTTCGCAGGCATTACTCCCACCGGAGAGCCGCAGGTGAGGTCCTAGGGTGAGGCACATGGCACTGGGTTAGGCTCCCTCCAGCCCCGCACCCTCCAGCCCTCACCTCCTGGCTGGTTTGGAGATTTGGCTGCAGTGACCATGAGCGGGAGTGATGCAGAGCTGAAGGGACCGTGGGAGGGCAGTGACCAAGCAAAGCCCCTTAGCATGCAGAAAGCAGATGCACAGTAGGATGGACCTGCTGGGGAGGTCCAAGGGAGCCACCCAGGGGTCCTGGGGTCTGCTTGGGACACTGGGGCATTTACAGAAAAATGCTTTGCTCACCTTGATTGTGGCCCATCCCTTGAGGGGGACCACTCCTGCACTCTGGAGACGTTTAAATGCAAGGGACTTGACAGGGTGCCTGATAAAGTGCTGATCACCTTGGCTTGACCTTGCAAAACCACAGCTGTACCCTGGCATCAGGGCAGCAACCTCCAACTTGGGCTGACCCAGCAAGAATATGGGATGGATGGAAGGGCTTGCTTCCATGCATTTGGCACTTGCTGCTCCAGAGCCAGAAGCCACAGGGTGGCTTGCAAAACAGGGCTTGGACCTGTCACCAATGCAGTGGCTCAGCTCCTTCCCAGCAGCAGATCCCAAGCCATATGGTCCCTTGCCACAGGCAGAGGAGAGCAGCAGCCCTGTGCTGGGCAGGCTCAGGCCAACAGGTCCCCCGTCCCCTCCTCTCATGCCCATCTGGGCTGGGAATTAGCTGGTCAGGCATTAATTACCTTCTGTGTATGGCCATTCAGCAGGAGGGGTTGATTGTACAGCTGCAAGAAATAAGATGGAGTCAATGAAGGGGCAGAGAATGCAGCAGGCTTCTGACAATGGATGGACATCGACACAGAAATGCAAGGCTGGAGCACTAATGGGGAAGAGACTGTGGGGCTCTGTCCTGCCATTTCTGCTCCAGACACCAGCCTGATGTGCCCTCAGTGCTGCCCCTTCCTCCCCACGCCATGATCCTGCTGTCCCTCTCTTTGCCACCATGCTGAGCAACTACAGCTTTGACTGTGGAGATCCTGCTCTGCCCTCTGTGTGAAAAAATGGGGTTTTTGCATGACATGTGCTTCCAGCACCAGGCAGTAAAAGCCCTAACCTCACCACTCCACCCTGGCTCTACCAAGGGATGTAAGCATAGCTGCTTCCAAGGGAGGACGCTCAAACCTGCCTGGTGGGACCTGCAGGAGCTGGTGAGCTCTGCTGTCTACATACCTGCACAGATGACGCTGGCATCCTCACTGTGCCTGCAGTTGTGCACGCCCCAGCCGTTGTGCCTGCACATCTGGAGGGAGGACTCATTCCCGTGGCACTGCACGTTGTCCAGGAAGATGCTCCCAGAGCCGAGGCCAAAGTGCGCGTTGCCTGGGGCAGCCTTGGGCTGGCCACAGCCCAGCTGCTGACACACCACCTGGGCATCACGCATGCCCCACCAGTCATCACACACCGTCCCCCAGCTGTTGCCATTGTACACCTCCACGCGACCTTCGCAGGCATTACTCCCACCGGAGAGCCGCAGGTGAGGTCCTAGGGTGAGGCACATGGCACTGGGTTAGGCTCCCTCCAGCCCCGCACCCTGCTGTCCATAGAAGAACTCCTACAGCAGGGAGCCTGCATGGTGGCTGCAAGGCCAGGGGTGGGTCTGGTGGGCATGAATTACGTGTTGAATATGGCCAGCCTGTGGCGGGCACCAGAGTTACCGATGTAAATTAGAATTTGGTGTCAATGAAAAAGGCTCTGAGCACAGCCACCACATACCGTGCACCCCAAAGCAGCCCATCTTCAGGGAGCCCCTGGCCTATGGCACTGAACATCATGTGGAGGTCTTTCATTCAATTGAAATGACCATTGTGACTTCTCCTTTTCACACAATCACCTGCCCCCTGGGCAGGAACCACGTGCTCATGGAGGTCTACCTTGCATTACAAAATACTTGATGCAGCAGCTTTTTCTTTTCTAGTCATATTCCAAATCCCAGAGAATGTCTAAGAAATTGGAAGAACTGGAGGGGTAGAATGATCCCTTGTTGTAATCCCCACCAGTTGCAGTGAGAGGAAATTCCTCCCCAAAACAGTTTCCTTCACCAGCAATTGCTACAGAGGTCTCAAACCTCAGCTCTCTTGTTTACCAGATCTGCTTCATGCTCTACTTGAACCCTCACTGTGTACTTGCATGCCAGAAATGGCCTAACTGGAGTAGGTCTGGGATGGGAGACTCCCTCCACTGCAGTCAGGTCTGGGAAGGGAGATGAGGGGCACTAAGGAGATCAGTGACAGTGGACAGGGTTACCTGGTGTCCTTCTCTCTGTTGTGGTAGCTATTGTCTCTGTGGTGGTTCTCTCTGCTCTGGGTGTTATTGGCACTGTGGTTGTTGTCACCACTGGGAAGGATGTGTGCGCTGGGGAGGTTGTTGGTGCTCTGGCAGTTGTCAACATCAGGAAGGTCTCTGTTGGGGGGGCTGTTGCTGCTGCAGTGGTCATCTCCACTTGGGAAGACGTTTCTGCTGGGAAGGTTGTTAGTGCTCTGGTGCTTGTTTCCGCTAGGAATGTCATCTCTGCTGTGGGGAGTGGTAATGCTGTGGTGAACATTTCAGCTGGGGAGGCTGTCTCCACCATGAAGGCTGTGGATGATGCAACAGTCGTCTCTGCTAGAGAGGTCATTGGTGCTGTGGTGGTTGTCTCCTCTATGGAGGTCAGCTCTGCTATGGAGGTTGTTTCCAGTGTTGAGGTCATTGGCTCTGTGGAGGCCGTCTGTGTTGTAATGCTGTTTCCTGTGAATATGGAAGAAAAACATCATCAACATGAGGACTGTATTGGTGCATGGGTACATCTTTGTGTTAGCTACAAGCCCTGTTCCTCAAGGATGAAGTAAAATCAAGACAAATTACTCTGCCACACCACGTTGACTAGAGAGAATGGAGCTGAGTAACAGCCAATTGATTTTTTTTCTTGAAAGTGATATTTCCAGAGGGTGATAGCAGGGAAAGGTACTGGTGTGGCATCTACTCCCAACCATAGGACACCATGGCCCAGGTGTGTCTGGAGACAGTCTTCTACAGGCTCCTTCCATGGAGCTGGGAGCTGTAGGGTTGCTGGCAGCAGCAGTACTTAGACCTGTCACCATCATGAACACCCTTCTGCAGAGGCTCAGGCCATCCCCAGGAACAGCCCTGGCTGTGGTCTTGAGGTGGTGATTGATGCAAGGCCAGGAGCAGATGAGGCTGTTGTGACTCACCTGTTGAATACCTCCAGTATGTTGTAGGCTCTGGATCTACAAATGCAAGCAAGAAATAAAGGGCATTTAAAAAGACACTGACCACAGCAGGCACATGGTAATAGAGGTATCAGACCAAATATGTTTGTTTTCCTCTAAGTGAAAAGAATGAGTTTAGGTAGCATTTTCTTCCAGTATGAATTCAGCTCTCCAGGCTCTTCCTCTTTGAGGAAATGTGGACAACTGCAATATATAACAAACACTTGAACAAACTCTCGTCATCAGCCATGTCTCAGTTCCTAGTGATCTGGTGGTTAGTACAGGAGAAAATAACATACAAATGAACTACTTTTTCTTAAAAAATAAGGAGAAAGTAAAGTCAGAAAACAGCAAGGTGACAGTGGACTCAAAATGGATGGATATTTGTAAAGGAAAAGAATATTAATGGACCTAAAGCTGAAAACCACTGAAACAGTACAAAGTGAGTTGTCAGCTATGGCAGTCTGGGCTGTGACTGTGAAATTACTGTTGCCATGATGAATAATGCCTGTGATAAGAAGATGAGTTTCACCTGCTGGGTGATCAAATGGAATTAAAGTTCTGCATATTGCAATGCTTACCTGATCCTTGAGTTTTTTAATTGCTTTGCATGGGGTGAGCAATCACAGTTTGTATGCTACCTTATACGAGAAAAACATGAGCTCTTTGTGTCTCGGCAGGGTCAGCAGAGTGAAAAGACAGGGTTGTTGGAAGACCAGACTATGCTTCCTGAGAATGGGCTTTTCTGGAGAGAATGTGCCCTTTCACAGATTAAAAAAAAAATAAAAAAAATCTTCATAATGAGCAGAATGATAGGTTAGACATATATTAGACATACATATTGATATATCTGATATAACTTTCCAACATATAATAAACATATGCTGTCTCAGAAAGAGAATGTCTGCATACCCCCATGCCAACATACATGCATTGAGTGCAATTCATAGCAAAAAGTCTTTAGAAGAGGAAAATGTGACAGCACCTGAACAGACAACACCAGCATCTTCGTAGTGGGCACAGTTGTGTATCCTCCACCCAGGGTAATTACATTGTGTCAAGGAGACCTCATTTCCCATGCAATTCACATTGTCCAGCAGGATGTCACCTGAGCCTTGCCCAAAATAAGCGCTTCCTGGAGCTGCAATGGCCGGGCCACATCCCAGCTGCCTGCACACAACCCGGGCATCCGAAAGGTCCCAGAAATCGTCACAAACCGTCCCCCACTGGTTGTTGTAATAGAGCTCAACGCGACCTTCACATCTGTGCCTTCCATTCACCAGCCGGAGAAGGGTTGCTTTGGGAGAGAAGGAATAAAGTACAAACACAGTCATACAAATAAGCTGGAAGTGACCTTAAGAAGTCATCTATTCTATTCTTCTGCCTCATTGTTCCTGGTAGGTGCCTGGTGTCATGGTTTCAGTTGGGACAGAATTACCTTTTTTTATTAGCAGCTGGCATAGAGCCACGTTTTGGATTTGGGATGAGAAATACTTTTTCTGGCACACTGGTAGCATTAGTTGTTGCTCAGCCTCCAAGGCCTTTTCTGCTTCTCACACCACCCCACCAGCAAGCAGGCTGGGGAGGGCACAGTAAGTTGTGAGGGGACACAGAAGGAACAGCTGACCCCAACTGACCAAAAGGATATTCCATACCATATGACATCATGCTCAGAACATAAAGCTGGGGGAAGGAGAAGGAAGGGGTGTGTGTGTTTGTCTTTTGGAGTGATGGTATTTGTCTTCCCAAGTCACCAATATGCGTGATGGAGCCCTACTGTCCTGGGTATGGCTGAACATGCCTGCTGATGGGAAGTAGTGAATGAAATTCCTTGGTTTGCTTTGCTTGCGTGCATGACTTTTGCTCTGCTTATTAAACTGTCTTTATATCAACCCATGAGTTTTTCTCACTTTTCCTCTTCTGATTCTCTCCCCTATCCCAGCTGCGTGGTCCTACATGCTGGATGGGGTTAAACCACGACACTAGCCTAGCCTAACATTAAATGCCATTGAGGACACAGGTGGCACACACCCTTTTCTTCCTCTCTTCCAAATCTCAAAATCAGCTGCTCGTGTTTTATGCAAGATTTTTACAGAAAATTTAGAGAGCAGGCTAAGAACAAACTATTTCAGCAAGAAAGGAAATTTTTAATTATAGGAAAAGCACGACAGGAAAGCAAAGGAGAAAGAATTTCAGTATCTGAATAAAATCTAAGTAAAAATGCATTAAGAAAATAGCACTGATTTTTTTCCCCACTTTGTTATTAGGAGAAAAACGGCACGAAAAAATGCTGATGAACAAGGAGACAACTTGCATTGAATCCCACTAGAGTGTAGGATGTTCAACACAGCTTTCCTGCCCTCAGTGTTTTACCAGAAGCATGTACAAGTACCTCTACGTGGTGTCCAAAGCCTCTGCTGACCTGGGCTTGGGGAGGGAAGCAGAGCAGTGCCTCAAGCAGATCACCGAGGCTTTGGGGACACAGCAAGACGCAGCTTCCACAGCCAAGACTGGCTTTTTCCTAAATCTGTGCTCACGGGGCTGCTACAGTGCTGCCATAGGAACATTACCAGGCAGGTAAATAGCAGTTCATGAGATATTATGCACTACTGAAAGTCAGCAAGCAGTGACCCACTTTGCTTAAAATGATGTCAGAATTAAGCCAAATGAATCCTTCAGAAAAACTACAGAATTTTAGGGGAAAAAAATAGCCATTCTTTATTTCTCTCCCTGTTTTATGCAATTTAACTAGATTTTCTCTCCTTCCTCTAAGACTTGTAGGAGGATTTTAAGGACCTACAGTCCACAGATCACAACCAAACTCTATAGGTTTAAAGAGTAGTTTTAGTGGAAGAATTCCACTAGGTGTTCAACAGAGTGGACAATGCTCTCAATGGGATGATAAGAACCTCAATAGGAACCCACTGGCTTTATTTCTTTTATGCCTGTAAAATGTTATTAGAGTTTGAAATAAAGAAATACCTAATAACCTATCCTGTATACACCTGATCACTGCATTCATTCAGGAAAAGCCCATCTGCTTCCCAGTTTGAGTTAGCTTATCTAGACTTTCTGCAGAGAACAGTATGGAAGTCCTGATTTTAGAGATCCATTTTTGGTGAAGAATTTTGTTAAAGTCTTTACCACTAAGTGTAAGTGAGCAAGTAAATGTTGTAAATGAAGATTTACAGCATTTACGCTTTGGAAATGAAAACACGTAGCTGAGCTTGTTATATTTTTCAATTCTGCCAAATACATACTTACTAAACATCATTATTAAACACTAAGTCATCCAGAGCAAAACAAATTTAAGAAGTTAACAGCTCCAGGGTTTCTTCACTGCATCTAATTTAGTAGGGCTAAATTTGTCCTTATTCGTGTGTGTTTAACCCGTGGTTCAAAGGGAGAGGCTACAAAAGTGCCCCTTGAGTTATAGCAGATTCCTTTTCTCAAATATCTACTTGGACATTTTTAAACCATACTCATAGTACTTTCGAGAAGTGAAATGGCAAACCTGGCAACAAGTCAAAATGGGATTAGGAAATTCGAGCTGATCTTAAACAGTTTTATTTGCTTTCACTTAAGGCCTGTCATCACCGTGAGAGCGTAACCATCTGCTGGGCATGTAGTTAGAGAGCTTGCATCTTGCCTCACGCTTTAGAGGCATCAAAAAGACAAAAGCCTGTGGTTATATAAATAAAGCACTTACTCTGGCCAGGGGGAGAGAGAGGCAAGGGCTGGAGAATGAAGCCAAGAGCAGAGAGAACTGGAGTAGCAAGAGTAACGTGGCTCATCACCAGGCAAGCAGAGGACAAGTGAAGGAAACTGGATGAGGTGAATGATGGCAGTATAAATTATCACAGTGATGCTTAAGTAACTAGTTAGAAGAATAATCTGCAATTATTCTATCATATGCAGAGAACTATTTAGCTCAAAGTAACCTAAGTCAATTGGGAGATAGAAACTAATCACATAAAGAAAAAGTCAATGACCAAAAAAAGTTGAAGTAAAAGCGTTTCATGTCTTTCGATATTTTTGATGGCTCTCATGTACCCACAGTGCTACATCATGAAAATTAATTTCTTGTTATATTTCATTAAACAATACGCAAGATCAAGAAGAATCAAATACTACAAGCAACATTAAACAGATAGAATATGTATGAGTACACGTACTCTGGAATAAATATACATTTTTAAAAAATAAATTATTAAATATTTCTTAAATCAAAATTCTGGAGCTGAAAGATTGCCTCATTTGTAACATACTCGCAGGCACCAAGTTTCCCAAGTATCACAATGACACAAGGCACTAAGTACATCCTGTGGCAGCAAAATGAACTCCACTAAATCATAGACTCATAGCGTGGTTAGAGTTGGGAAGGGACCTTGAAGATCCTCGAGTTGCAGCCAAGTTCCAAACCCGCTGCCATGGGCAGGGACACCTCCCACCATACCAGGTTACTCAAATGTTTTAAAACATTCATTATGATGAATAGTTCATAATTTCAGTAGAAAAAAACTGTCCTCTTTCATCCAATTTCTCTTTTAATTTTTTGCCCAAACCAACACTAGCACGAATGCGATTTCTATACATGGAATCAACAGAGAGGACCCCAAGCAGTCTTTATCATTTTTTTTTATGTGCCCTGGAATAAAAGTGCTTTACCTGATTTGGTCTCCAGAACTGCTGAACTTAACAGGAGTAGCCATGTCAAAATCATAGTGGTACCCATCTTACCAAGTGCTGCTGATAGAAAGGCCCTTCAGATTATATAGGCTGTTTCTGAAGGGGAGTGGCTCTGCAAGGCTTATCTTTCTACAGAGGAAAAATTACACCATCACAGTCCTATAATCTGAAACAAAAATGTGTTTGATTTGTTACTCACTATTTTGTAACTTCCTGGGCTTTACAAAAAAGATACTCTCTCAAGAGTAACATTTTGCAATGCCTGGAAGAAAATATTTATGCTACTCTAGGTTTCACAATCATCTTGTACAAACAAAAAGAGTTCCTCTCCAAAGATACCTTTGGATATCTTTGACTGATGAATCTCAGTATTTTTCTTTTAGGGGAGATTGCTTGGCAGGTCAGGGAAGGTGGTGGAATCTCAAAACTTGAATGAGTTTCCTCCAACAAAGTAATAAAAAAACTTCATAACTTGGTTCCAACTAGTGAGGCAAGTCTCCCTGGGGAGCCATCAATTTCTTACAGGTTTGACATATGCAGACAAAGTAAGATAAGACCTGATGGCCCTGTTCAAGTATGATTGGGGCAGTCTCTGAACATAACCCACCAGAGCTGTGGCTGTTACTGAATGCAACATGAAAATAACAGACACACACTTAATTGGGATGGTTACGTGCTATCAAAATTGCTAGCTCCACCACAACATCCATTCTTCTGCCATCAGCTGCAGAGCCAACACCAAGGTTAAGGTAGGATCTGGCTGCAGCCTCTTGGCCACTGGAGGAGCCACTGGAGAGGTAATGTAGTGGAGATGTGAGGGAAGGAGAGGAGGTAATCAGTGGCTCTGGGCTGAGCCACCAGTCCAGGACCTAGGGAACGAGAGCTGGAGTGGCAACAAGAGGAATTGACAGAGGTGTGAAATATTGCTTGCTAGTTTTCCTTACATGAGAGCCACAGCTACAAGGGGAGAGGAGCTCTAGTGTGTAAGTTGTGTAAGTGATAACTTTGCCTCAACCCATGAGTAGTTTGCTCCAGATAACTAAAGGGAGAGACTGAGCTAAGCCTTGTAATCAAATCACTATGAGGTTCCTGAAGAACCTTGAAGCTGAAGTCAGCACCTTCATCACCAATCCTTTGAACCATGAAATGGGTAAAAAAAAGATCTGATTTGTATTAAGAATCTTTCTTAATATATTCCTTGTTTGATTTTGCATAGTGACAATTACAGCTATGTCATTCTTTGAAGAATGAATCCATAGACCTTCAGCTACATGAAATAATGCTTAATTCTCATTCATCACTTGGTCAGAGTAGTTACTTTCCTGTGTTTCTGTGTTTTAACCATTTCATGAGAAAAGGCTGATGACCATTCTGGCCCTGAAAAGCCAGAATATTGTTCTTCATCTGATTCCTACTTCTACACTCTTGGATGGCATTATCAGGAGTTACAATTTGTGGCACAACCGTTGCCATACACAAATTTATTCCCTCCAGGGGCAATCACCAAAGATGAAGACAAAAGTGCAGGAGCCCAAGGGAAAAATTACTTAGAAGGTCTTTCCACAAAAGCCAAATCACTGGAAGGGAAGAAGGAAGTACAAAACACAAGAGGCCAAAGATAATGCTAGAAGGTGTGAAAGTGAACATTGAGAAGGGTAAATATGTTTCTTCTTTATACAAACAACCGCTTTTGCACATGAATGAGGAAACGTACACAACACCTGGTGTTCACTATTCATAATTGGCACCTTGGCAAGAAGCAGAAAAAATCCGATATATTTGACTAATCAATTAAACACAGTAACTAGTGAAGCAAGAGTAAGTAGTGGACAGTAATTCTTCTTCAAACTCTTGTAATAACTGAAAAGGGTGGGGAGGCAGGGGAACATGAAAGTGATTCCCAGATGGTTCAAGTGAAAGAAAACACCTCAAACTGTCCAGGTAAATGAACAACATTGGTTAATTAATTTTTCACTATAGTCTTCATTAAATAATTCTTTACCACAAACTTCAAGGATCCAGATATTTCTGGATATCTTGATTATCAGACAGAGTAGGAATAGATAAATATTGTGTTCCAATTAATATGAATTAATTAATTAATACAAATACCATACAGCACATGTTTTCATCCTTTCCATTGGCTAGGTAAGTCTCTTTCAATAATATAATTGCTTTCTGGGGCTTCTTCTGGCAGCTTGAAATGTTTCTCAGCACACTCAGTGACAGAAGCTTCACTGAGCTTTGAAAATACTTTCTCTTCTACTGACTATTGTTAGGAAACTTCTGCAGACAGACTGGCTTTTGTGACATCCAAATGGAAACCACTAAAAGGATATGGAAGATTAATCAGTTTTCATCCATGACTATAGGAAAGTTCTAGGCTGGAATGAGGGTATCCACAGACTTCAGCACAAGGAAATTATAGTTTAAGTCCATGCCTTAAGATATAATGAGGCAGCTTATTCTATCAGGTTTCTTGACGGCCTCTTGGGTTCTGTTGTGTGTGAAATGTGAAGCACGTCATTGTAAATCAATTTGCAGTTGTTTAATGGTGGGGATCCGACTGGATCAGAATTGTCTGCCACTGAGAGTCAAATCCACTCTACCAGCAGAAGCTTTATGAATGTAGTGGGCAGGGGATGGGAGGGAAGGTTCTTGGCAGAGGCACCATTGACCAGGTATATGCACTTGAGTATGACCCTTTTCTTATCGTCAGCTCCAGTTTTCTTGAATCTTGCATTTCTGTAATAATTTTGGATTAAGGAAGGAGGCAAAAAATAAAAAGGATGAGTGAGACACCAACTGCTTCAGCAGTTTAGTGGCATTTTCTACAGCATCATTTAATATGGAAACCTCCAATCTTGATACTTCTGCCTTTCGTTCTGATATATCTTGGTATGTCTCTGCTTGGGACCCCGGCACAGAATAGCATGGGAAGACTCAGCTCAAAACAGTACAGGTGCGTTACAGGTTGGAGGCACCAACATTCTAGATCTACAATCTTTCTTCTTGTCTGATCACAACAATATTCTGAGACTAGAAGAAGTAGAAAAAGTGTCACCAAGGTGTGCCCTGGAAAATGATGGGATACCATAACTGCGGCAGCAAGGCCACAACAGGAGCAGGGGTAGGAGAGAAAACAGCAGGTCTGGGAAGAGCAGAGGGGAAGGTTCTCGTCTAGAAAACCATGTACTCAGCACTGGTGAGGCCACACCTTGAGTCTTGTGTCCAGTTCTGGGCACCTCAACACAAGAGAGATATCGAGGTGCTGGAGCGAGGGCAGAGGAGGGACACAAAGCTGGTGAGAGGCCTGGAGAATAAGGCTTATGAGGATCGATTGAGGGAGTTGGGATTGTTTAGTTTGAGGAAGAGGAGGCTGAGGGGAGACCTCATCACTCTCTACAACTGCTTGAAAGGGCATTGTAGAGAGGTTGGTGCTGGTCTCTTCTCACGGGCAATGAGCGACAGAACAAGAGGGAATGGCTGCAAGCTGCAGCAGGGGAGGGTTAGGCTGGACATTAGGAAAAAATTTTTCACAGAGAGAGTGGTCAGTCAGTGGAATCAGCTGTCCAGGGAGGTGGTGGAGTCACCCTCCCTGACTGTGTTTAAGAGTAGATTAGATGTGGTGTTGAGGGATCTGGTGTAGGGGAGAACTTGTGGAGTGGGGCTGATGGTTGGACTTGATCCCAGGGGTCTCTTCCAACCTAAATGATTCTATGATTCTATGAGAGGTAGGAAAGCCAAGATCTAGGGAAGTCTTCATTGTGCTGAGCATGTAATTCCTTTAAGCCTGGATAATCTCTGTTCCACACAACAGGACTAGACAAAAGGCAGGTCAGCCTCCTGGATTGCTCTACCCTTCAAAGCTGACTGTAGACAGAGAGGAGGGGAGAGCCTTCCTCAGTCCTTGTTCCTCATGTGTGTACACCAAGATTCACTTCCACTCTCTGGAGGCAATGCCAATCCCTGATTGTATGGTCTCTTCTCCACAGCATGGAGAGATGAGGAGAGGCTGGCCTGGGGTCACCAGGAAAAAAGAGCTTGTAGGAAGAAATGGTACAGGCTGTAAATTATTCCCATCAGGTCAGGATGTCACGCTAGAGTCAAGCTCACCTTCCCTACACGTCACTACTTTGTCTCACTCACGTCACATATAGGACATTACACTGTTCCCAACGAACTTTCCTCTGTTATAGCTGGCTAGAAAACAGGAAAGTCTAAAGAAGATAATTTCCCAGACAAATACCAGTGACCTTTCCACCTGTAGTAAGTAGCTCCTTCCAAATAGATTCTTCCTTTATTATTGTTTTCGGTTTTGCACGGGGATAGGAGTCGGGTCACACTTCCTTATGGTAACTTACGTACTTTCTCTCTCCACTCTCCCATTAAGGGTGTAGAAATGCATAAGAACATGAGCAGAAACCATCACTTGGCAAAGCCACTGTGTCAGAAGCCATGTTCTCCAACCTGATAATGTATTAGCTGGGTGTTCAGACACATAGACGATGTGTTTGCAAGTGCACGAAAAGAAATATTGCTCAAAAAATACTTTCTTTTCTGCTTTTTTAAATTGCATATTTACATACTCGATTTGATTATACAAAAATCTTATAAGTGACCTACATTTTCTCAGAGAAAGATGTAATTGTGAAGAACCATACACCCCAAAGTGCAGGATTAATTCCGTATGTGCAGCCCCTGTGCATTTTCATTTATGGCTCTTTATTGAGATATTTTTTACTGCAAAGAAACATTCTTCTTGAATTGCTTTCCAGCATATCTCATAGGTGTTCTATCTGCATACCAGCAATGGCAAAATAAGTCAATTCTTCTTTCTCAGATCACCTAAATTAGTCATCTTCACAGACACTCAACCAGGAGCTCAACTGAGGTGCTCTGAAATGTCCAGCATTGAAGATGGTAGCTTATTTGGATGCTAAGATGGAAAAAAAATCAACCTTTCTTTAGACCTTAGGTGTATGTGGACTTAAGGGCTTTAAAGCCAGGCTCCTTTATAAGTTCATTTCAGAATAACACTGGTTTTCACCTTACTACAGCGCATTCTTAAACATGTTCTGGATAATGGAATAGTCAAATAAAAGTTACCCTCTACACAGACTGCAAAACCAAATCACGAAGCTGATGACTGGTGAAAATACCAGCACCTTCTACCTGCAAGTCCTGGGGTGCCACTCACTTTATCTGCTAGGGGATGGGTTGCTGCAGTTTGTGCTTCAGAAGAAATCCTCCCACGGTGAGAACAGCAGCAACGAGCATCATGATGGTCACTGCCAGAAGAGCATGGGAGCCAGCAGCGGGTGCAGGGCTCAGAGTCCCCTTTCACTTGGGTGGCAGAGGCTATTTCTATGCTCAGAAGAGCAAGCGAAAGGCTTGCATCTCCTTTCCTGAGCCAGTTAGTCTCAAAGGTTCAAAATTCAAGTTCACAAAGAGAACTTGAATTAAAAGGTTGCAATCCAGACCTGCTCAGAAACCCAATTGTTTTATTGCACATTGTTTGACAAATGATCCTGCAGCCGTGCCAAACAAGTAAGCACTGTGGTCAGAAATTAAAGAGCAGCTGAGAATTTGTGATGATTGCACTCCAAGACCATGTGATAATGTTTTCTGATAGCAGAAACTGTGCCTCTAGGACACTGGGAAATGACATTTCCAAGGGGACCTACAGACTGATTGCTAATAAATAAGTGACATGCCAATTGGCTTTGAAAAATTAATAGAAATCCTGTGGGGAGATGACTGGCAATTAGCGACAGAACAAGAGGGAATGGCTGCAAGCTGCAGCAGGGGAGGGTTAGGCTGGACATGAGGAAAAAGTTTTTCACAGAGAGAGTGGTCAGTCAGTGGAATCAGCTGCCCAGGGAGGTGGTAGAGTCCCCATCCCTGACTGTGTTTAAGAGTAGATTGGATGTGGTGCTGAGGGATCTGGTGTAGGGGAGAACTTGTAGAGTAGGGCTGATGGTTGGACTTGATGATCCCAAGGGTCTCTTCCAACCTAAATGATTCTATGATTCTATGAGTTGCATCTCATCCCTCTTCCCACAGAACTGAATCAATTGCCATTTGATGTGCAGAACGAATAGAGGATCCAAAGTATGATAGAAAAGAAATAGCTTTTAAACACTTAAAACAATTTTATAAAAATAATTCAAAAATTATCTCTGTAAGAATTATAGCAGAATTATGAATCAACCAGCAAAAGCATATTTCAGAGCCGGATTTCATGTCTGAACTGACACCCAAACATACAGTAATATATGGAGAATTATGCTATTGAAGTTATTTAAACATACCAGCATGCCTGTTCTCAGAGTGATCTTCCCGAAGCTGGACTGGTCCGATCACCACATTCACGGCTTCATGGGAAGAACCTATATCCCTCTTGAACTTATTAACACAGCCTTGATGCAGTGGGAAAGTAATCCTTCTCCCTGCACACCACCAGCTCATGCTGCAGGTAGGCTGACAGGTAGCGATGAACAAAGGAAAAAGGCATCAAATGCAAAGCGAGGAACGTCGCTGCGGGATGAATTGACATTAGTGTAGGTAGAATCCTTAACATACCTGGAAAGACAGAAAATTAACAGATCAGCTATTGGGAACACAAACACCATTGCACAACCTCTGTGCAATATGTTTCAAGTTCAAATATAAAATCAGAAGGTAAAAGTATAAGAGAACTCAAAAGGGTTAAAAAAAAAACCAAAAAACTGCCTTTTATCAAGGAGAGAAAGCAAGATCCAAAACAGCAATGGTGGCAGTGATTGTTAGCATGATAATGTATTCAACAGAAATTTCATAGCTCAACAATGTTTGTGCAAACATGAAGAGCTGAAAAATAATTGGTGTTTCTGCTGTTTTCTGTGTTTCAGGTAGAGGTGAGGACCCGTTTTATATTTGCAAATGGGATTATCTGTTTACAAATAGGTCACAGCGACTTGCAGAAAGAGAAAGGGCCCCTTTCTACTCTGGAATGACAAAGCTAATTCTAATATCCATCTTTTTAGGAAATAAATGTGCTCTTTAGTCCTTCGATGTTTGCAGAGTACCTTGCCTGGGGACTCTCAACACCTGGCAGAGATCTCTAGACACTTCACAGACCAAGTTTCTAAATTAAATTTCTTGTCAATAAGTTCTACTTCCTAACAATTCCTGGCTGTAGAAGTTACTTAACTTAGAACTTAGTCGTTCTGGTCTAATTTAACCACCATGCAAAAAATCATAATAATTTCCCCACAATTTTTACTCCAGAAAATGTCAAAATTTTCATTAATTTCCTTTGTATCTCAAAAAAAAAAAAAATTAAAAATCCATTGTGCTCATTTCCTTAATAAAGATCCCAAGGATTTTAAGTCCTCTCTTTCTTAGTTTATTTTATACTGCAGTGATATCCCAACACATCTGATTATAGTTGTATATTATTAATTTTAGATTCTGTAAATGAATTTTCTTTTGACAGTTCCTCATCACCTGAATAAAAATTAACTGAAAAACGATTAAACTCCTGTTGCCCAATCTCCCTGGTGAGTGTCCTGCTCACAAAGCTGAGCAGTCCTTCTGTGCCCTGCTTAATGAATATGTATTTCTGTAGATAAAATAAAAAGAAACCCCAACAGGAGGAAAACTTTCCTGAGAGTCACACAAAGCGTGACAGGGAGGATATTCACCCAGGAGGCAGGAGACACCGTGTCACTCCATTAGCCTCTCCTAAGACTGGCTTCCAGTTTAGCAGAGGGTTTCTACACCGCTACGGTAACTGATGAGAACAACCTCTCAGGAGACAGAAATCCGAATTCCACCCAGCACAGAAGGAAAATAAAGTAGCATGAGTCTTTCATTCCTGAAATGAAATGGGACACCAAGAGCCACCCTTTAATGCTTCAAGCTCCCTGGCTTTTCATTCTTTTCAAGAGTCCATGAGTTTTCCATTCCAAATCCAAAGGCACATATTGTATCAAATTAAGCAAAGCTGTTTATCTTTTTAGAATAGCAAGAAAAAGCTAAGGAATTTATCTTCTTTTTGACTGGACAGTTTTGTATTGTAGTTATGATGCCGCAAAACTCTAGTTGTGCTGTACAGAAACATACTTCTCTACATTTCATACATCTATTTCAAAAATGAATACAGATCTCAGTTTCTACACTGCCTCCCCGAGTGAAATCTCAGCAATTGACTGCAACTTCTGAATGGCATTTCTTTGTCATATTATACATTTTTTTCTACCTTTGCAAAGTCTGAATAAAAGTATGGATTGAGAGGTGATAAGAAGAAAGATTAATTTAGACTGGCCATCGTAAAAAACACCTAAAGACACTTAATTTGATACTTGAAGGTTTGGGTTTTTTTTAAATGAATAAGTAATTGTTGTCTGAAAGTGATCAGTCAATAACCAGTTAGGAAATTCAAGTGGGAATTCTACACAGGAGTTGTTCAACAGTATTTAAAAGACTTATTTAGCAAAACAAAAACAGAGTATAAAAACTTCTGAGTAAAGAAAACGTGACAAACAGAACAGAAACTTACCGGTGTTCTGGTCTGCTGGAAAGGACTCATACTCAGCATAAAACCCTCTTATTGAGGGTAAATCTGGCCAGAGGCATCAAGGACAATGATGACAGGTATGTCAGTGACAAAAAGGAAGACTTGGGAAAATGTGGGCCTTCTCAAGAAGGAAACAGGAGACCTGGTCTCTTGGGATATTGACATTTTCTTATGGGATATTTTCTTATCAACAAATCCATTTTTCTTGAATCCTGCATTTCTGGAATATTTTTGGATGAAGGAAGAGAGATTTCCCACAAAATCAGCCCACTGTGAAATCCTCCTCCCCAGCAGGCCCAGTATGTAAGATTTAAATGGTAACAATAATGTTTTGCAAGTGTATTACAGCATGCTAATAACTAATACAGCTGTATGTAATGCATTGAACAGATAACGAAAGCAGACACACCTGAATTAGCTGACTGAGGATTCATGGCGGTTGCACCTGTTAGGGGAGGAAGAGAAAGAAGCAAGTGAGGACCTTGTGGATGAAGGAGCATGGCCAGGCTTTCTCTGAGTGCTGGGGATGTTGGTGCTACCTGGCCACACAGGACATGGGGAGTTTAGAGTCTCAGCAGTGTGATCTTCCATGGTGGGAACAATGAAAAACATAATTTTAAACAAGTCTCCAAAACATTTTCTCTTCAGGCAAACAAGTACTAAGTTCTTGGTTTCCCAGGGAAGCTGTAGATGTCCTATCCCTGGAAATATTCAAGTTTAGGTTGGATGGGGCTCTGAGCAATCTTTTAGTTGATAAAGTCTGTTTACTGTAGGGGGGTTGGACTAGATGACCTTTAAGGTCCCTTCCAATCCAAACCGTTCTATGATTCAATCGTGATAGTTCCAACTGTGAAGGTAAGAAGAAGAAGCAGCAAGTGGAAAAAAATTATCGCAATAATAATAAAACAAGAATGTTCTTTAAAGATTTTAAGTGGTTTACCTGAAGTGGGATCCAGGAGTGTTGCATTTAAGAGGAATAGACCACAGCAAATTCTTGGTGGTATCCATCTTAACAAGAGATGCAAATAAAGCAGAGCATCAGAATTTATACTCTGCACCTGTAAAAAGGTGGGGCTCCCAAGGTCAGTCTGGCCCATGTTATGTGTGATCCCTTATGCAAAGTTTTCTGATTGCCTGATAGAATCATAGAATCATTCAGGTTGGAAGAGACCCTTGGGATCATCGAGTCCCACCATCAGCCCCACTCTACAAAGTTCTCCCTTACGCCATGTCCCTCAACACCACATCTAATCTACTCTTAAACACAGTCAGGGATGGTGACTCAAGCCCCGCCCTGGGCAGCCTACTCCAGAGTCTGACCACTCTTTCTGGGAAGAATTCTTTCCTAATGTTCAGCCTGATCTTTTCAGAGTGATTATATATGAATGGTAAAGTTTCCATTTCCTGGATAAATCTGTGCTACTGCCCTTATTATACATAATTTTAACTGTGTGTCCAGGCCCAGCATTACCTTTGGAACGGGCTGGTGAATTTACATGTTTCATTGCCCTCACCATCCCAGTTTCATCTAATTACTGCTTGTATGTAATAACTTAATTAAGCAGACTGAAATGTACTGCAAAGTGAGGCAGCAAATTCCTAACATGCTTTCTGATAAGAACCTGCTGCAGAGAGCCTTGATCTCATAAATGTTTATATATTTATAATTTATTAATGTTTATAAATTAATGTCAGCTGTTTGCAACACACTGTAAGTGAACCTCACCGGGGGACCTCTGTGGAGCTTGCTGTGGTTTACAAACTTTTTTCCTCAATCTGCTGCTCTGCCCTCTAGCTGGATTTGCTGGCAGAACTTCCTTCAGTCCTTTGAATCCCAAAGTTAATAAAAAGGGAACGTGGTGGTGCAATGCCTCCCCCTTTTGGACACTTGGTGTTTGGTGCAATTCCCCACCCCTGGAGCACCTACCAACCTAGGGGATGTCAGGCATAACTGCAAAGGATAAAGGACGAGAGGCACTCCCTTAACGTGCCTGTCTCCTGCTTCACCCATTGCCTGGGACTATCGCTCCCCGACAGCCTGGAATATCTGTGCCTGGGTCATGATCCGAAGGGATGTAATACCAGAACTTGTAGATCTAGCAACTTCTGGGCTTGCACAGCTGTTAGGAAGTACCATAACGTCCCATCACCTGATTTGGGCCAGAGTGGATAAATACCTGATGAAAGTCAATTATCCCAGACCCTGTAAGTAGTGGTTCTAGTAAGACCCTTTGAGCTCTCCTGTATGGTGGTGGGCTGTCACCAGGATCTCCCCTGAGTTGGGACACTGCTCATACAAGCACTTTGAGGATGAAAAATCCAGGGCAAGTCAACCCCCTGGAGTCTCAGTCATGGCCCACTGAGGAATGGTGATGTAGTATGAGTATTTACTCCAAACTCGAAGAGGGAAACTTTAACTATAGGCTGACCTCTCTTTCATCCACCCCTCTGTATACACAGTAGCTGTAATGAGTGTGAAAGTTAGAATCATAGAATCATATAGGTTGGAAGAGACCCCTGGGATCATCAAGTCCAACCATCTGCCCTACTCTACAAGTTCTCCCCTACACCAGATCCCTCAACACCACATCCAATCTACTCTTAAACACAGTCAGGGATGGGGACTCCACCACCTCCCTGGGCAGCTGATTCCACTGACTGACCACTCTCTCTGTGAAAAACTTTTTCCTAATGTCCAGCCTAACCCTACCCTGCTGCAGCTTGCAGCCATTCCCTCTTGTTCTGTCGCTCATTGCCCGTGAGAAGAGACCAGCACCAACCTCCCTACAATGACCTTTCAAGCAGTTGTAGAGAGTGATGAGGTTTCCCCTCAGCCTCCTCTTCCTCAAACTAAACAATCCCAACTCCCTCAATCGATCCTCATAAGCCNGCCCTCAAGCAGATCAACACTCCCACCCAACTTAGTGTCATCTGCAAACTTACTGATAGTGTTTTGTATGTCCCTATCGACATCATCAGTGAAGATATTAAAAAGGAAAGGCCCCAATACTGAGCCCTGAGGAACCACTTGTAACCGGCCGCCAGCTGGATTGAACTCCATTGAGCACCACCCTTTGGGATCGTCCTTCCAGCCAGTGCTCAATCCAGCAGATCGTTCTTATACTTTACTGGATCCAAATATTTATTCATGTAAAAGGGGCACCCATTGGCTCATTGGAGTCACCTATTGTGAAGGTACCTTTGGTCATAGCAGTTAAAAACTCGGGTGTAGGGGTGTGTGTGACCCCTCAAGTGGTGTGTGTGCTTGTACATTTGTGATGATGTGTATGTGTGTGTATTGATTTGGGATACCTTACAGGAAGTTACTGTGAATCTTACCATTTTCAAATCTGTAATAATGTTGCCGTTCAATTATTTTTTAAAATCATCTTGGAAGTCATTAAGTTGGTCAATGATTAAGTGCTGCTAGGACTTAACCTCTTGATCTGTCTCAAATCATTAATAAATTTTGAATTGCTGCTAAATCATAACCATGTCGGGTATTTCCTTCTGTGACAGGGAAAGGAGTATGGGTTCAAGTAAAACCAAAAGTCCTGTTGAAATGGTTTCCTCAGCTGGTCTATGTGAAGCCTTAGGGAAGTTATAGATTGCTTAGGGCATGACAGGCCATAATCCTATCCTGCTAATCTGCTCACTGGAGTCACTATATTGCACTTCTATTGTTTCTCCTCATGTGATGGGGAGAAATACAGACCAGCTAGAATCAGTCCGTTCATTTTGGCTATGATACAAACAGCAACCAAACCACAACAGTGGACATAACTCATGATCCCTGCTGGTATATTCCAACCTTTCTCCTGGAAGGAAACACAGTTTGGGTCTAGAGACCAAGGGAATGCAGAGTCCTCTTTCTGCAAAGGTTCACAGCACCAGAATAGAATAAACACAAAAGGCCAAAGTCCAGAACAGATTCAGAAGCTGTCAAAGCAGTTGCTGAGAAGAGCAAACAAATTGGAGGACAATGGTAAATACAATTGATTGTATTCATACATAAAGAAAAGAATGTAAACCTGAATATTGCTATTAACAGCTCTGCTGTTCCTGTCTTCCTTACAAAAGCCAAAACAATACCATGTGTTCACAATATCACACACTGTGATTGGAAAGCAGCTACAGGGTCATAATCCTGCTTCTAAATTCTTGAAAAATAAGACCTCTGTACAGACCAAGGAGCCCAAGCAGCTGGAAACAGTTTTGCAGAGAAGGACCTGGTGGTCTTGGTGAGTGAATGGATTGTAAGCCAGCACTGCGCCCTTGTAGTGCAGATGGCCAATGGCATCCTAGTGCTGCGTTCAGAGCAGCCAGCAGGTTCAGAGACTGACAACAGGTCAAGGGAGGTGATCCTCCCCCTTTACTCAGCACCAGTGAGATACGCCTGTGTTGCAGGTTCCAGTTCCAGGCTTCCTAGCACAAGAGAGACACAGACATACTGCAGCAAGCCTAGCAAAGGGTCACTGAGAAGATTAAGGGACTGGAGCATCTCTCGTATGAGGAGAGTCCTGGAGAAGGAAGTCCCAGTTTGTACAAACACATGATGGGGTGAAGTAAATACAGAGCCAGACTCTGGCTGTCAGAGTTCTTGGCAGTCCTGACCAGTCCCACCTTCCTGATGTATTTCTGATATTTCCAGTAAACATTCTTTAACTTATATGAGGACCTATGTCATTAGGTTGGATAACAGGCACTTTTGATTTGAGGCTGCTAAAATGCAGCTGTACAAAATACAAAAAACAAACTGACGCAGGAGTCTTCATTCTTGAGAGTGTATCAGCAATCTGTTGCTGTTCTCACACCAGCAGAAAATGGCAAACCTTGGCTCTCGACCACACGCCACTGAGCCAGAATACAGGCATCTGCTTGGTAGAGTGCCTGGGATAAAGCCCTGGAAGGACGAGGATCCCCAAAAAGCTGGTTAATATTCAAGAATCACCTCCTGCAAGTTCAGGAGCAATATGTTCAAAGAAAGAGAAAGTCTGGCAAAAGTGCAACAAGCCTACATGGATGAACAAATAGCCTCTGGACAAAAACAAACAGAAAAATGAAGCCTATCAAGGGTGGAAGCAAGGGCAGATAGCCTGGGGGGGGATACAGAGAAATTGTCTGAGCAGCCATTGGTCAGGTTAGGAAAGCTAAAGCTCAGATTGAGGTAAATCTGGCCAGAGGCATCAAAGACAATGGTGACAGGTATCTCAGTGACAAAAGGAAGACCAGGGATAATGTGGGCCTTCTCAAGAAGGAAACAGGAGACCTGGTCACTTGGGTTATTGACAAGGCTGAGGTATTCAACAAATTTTTTTGCCTTGGTCTTCACCAGCATGTGCTCTACCCACACCACCCAAATTGCAGAAGTCAAAGGAAGGAACTGGGAGAATGAGGAACTGCCCACTGTAGAAGAAGACCACATTCAAGATCATCTAAGGAACCTGAAGGTGCATAAATCCATGGGACGTGGTGAGATACCCTGAAGTTCCGAGGGAGCTGGCGGATGAAGTCACTGAGCCACAATCCACCATATTTGAGAAGCTGTGGCAGTTTGGTCAAGTTCCCACTGACTAGAAAAGGGGAAACATGACCTCCACTTTTAAAAAAGACGGGGAAAGGAAGACCCAGGGAAGTACAGGCTCACCTCTGTGTTACCTTTCCTCAGCAAAAAGAACTTCCTTAAAGAACTAGTTACAAAATAGTCAGGCATCATGTATGAGGATCCATATGCAATTGGACGAATCCTGTTTCTCTTTGTCATGAGTGATTGCTCAGGAAATTTTGGCTGCCTACAACCTTCTCTGATGCCATGCAATCTTTATGCAAAACTTAATCTCCATCTTAGAAAATCAGCGCTGATAGAAAACAGGACTTAAATCTAGGAGAGTAAAACAGTAGTACTTGCTTTCAAATATTTTGCCTGCTGGCACTGACTGAAGTGGAACCAGAGAACACCACAGGGCAGTTTCAGCAGCGCTAGACTTGCCTGAAGGCTAAATTGAAACACATTGCATCCCACTGAGATTTACTGATGTACCTTTCAGAAGTACCCAGGTGGGCTGCGTTACTGGTTATCACACAGCTCACATCATGGGATGTACTTGCAACTGCCCAGTGGAAAGGAAGGACTTGATCTTAATTTACTTCTGAAGAAGTGGGAGACAAACTCATGTTTATTGTGGAGAAAGAACTGGCCCTCAGGATTCCCCGCAACCCAGGCTGTAAGTGCACTAACAGAGTCAAGATACTCATCTTGAGAGGAGGAAGCTGAGAATTTGAGCACTGTGTTATGATTCAAGTGCCTAACATTGCAGGTGGCAACTAATTTGAGGATTGTTATCAGGCCACAAACTTTCCCTGGTCTTCTGGCTTCCTTCAGTGATGACCACAGAAAGCCTTTCATGCTTGGATTTTAGTCTTGCATTGTCAGTTAAATTACTCCATGCAAGAAAATTACTCAGTCCAATCAAATTGCTCAACAATTGTGATCAGCTGCGGGTGTTTACCATGGCTTACATGATCTGGTATGGAATTGGTTTCTTCACTTGATGCTTCAAAAGAAACCCAACAACTGTGAAAAGCAACTGCCAGGGGCCTGACAGCAATAATAAATGGGAGAAGAGAAACATCAGCTGGAGCAGGAGCTGTATTCTTTTCTCCTAGCTGACAAAAGGGTCTAGCTCTGGGGAGGATGAGAGGACCATCAGATAATTACATCTGATCCCTCACCTTATTATTTCCCAAACATTAAAAAAGACTAAAAATGGCATTCTAGATCAGGTTTGAAGACCAATTGCTGCCTTGCACTCTGACATATCCAGATTCTAGATATGCATCAAATAATGATTGTATTAGTAGAGCTTGTTTATAGAACTTAAACTGTTACTTAAACATTTCAGGGATTAAAAAAAACCCCAAAACCCAAAAAACAGAAGGCTTAGTGATCACAAATTTGTCTGGGAGGGTTTCAAACCAGCTTTTCAGACTTGACAGCTACAAGTCACAGGCAGTTTGGGAAGAGGTGAGTTCCACAGAGCTGCCTGTGCCCCTTCTCATCAGACTCCCCCCTGCAGACCTGCTGAATTAGCATTTTCGTGATGTGCAGACAAAGATGCATGAGGTGAAGTGGGAGTAATAGGCACAAGTCAGTAAGCTCATTCCTAATGTTTATTGTGGATCGCCAGCAGCAGGATGGCTTCATTCAGAATAGAGCTGGCATTTAAAGAACCTGTCTGCTAAAGAAGACAAAGTTCTAGTTAGAATCACGTGCATTCTCTTTCTCAGCACCACCTTCCCGAAGCTCTATTGGGCCAACAACAATGGCCACCCTGTCTTGACCAGAGCTTGCCTCTCTCTTGGACCTGGTAATACAGCCTTGGTAGCATCTGGAAGAATAGTCGTAGGCCCTGCACACCACTAGTTCACACTGCAGGTAAACCGATGGATTGTAACGAATAAACTGGAAGGCTTTGAATTTAAACCGGATCATGTGTTTGTAGGGTGAGTAGTATGTAGCATAGGTAGAATCTCGAACACATCTACAAAGAAACAGAAACACCTCTCATGAAAACATGCTGCAATCAGTCATTTCCACACAATAAAACACATAACATGAAAACTGATTTTTTAACACGTTGAAAATGATTCAGAAACATGCAATTAGGTAGGAAAAGCAAGTTGCCCTTCTTTGGCAGCATGGAGCCACGTTCCCACTCCTCAGCCTGTCCTTTCTGGATACTTACTGTCTGTAGGTTTTTCTGAAGGTGGATTATCCTTACCTGAGATATGTCATTGTTACATCTCTGATATAAGAACGGCTATAGCTATTAGCTATAGCCATTTAATCCCTTTGTCATGTGTAAGGTGGGAAGTGTGTGTATTATGAACCAATCCATCCCCCTTTCTCCAGTAAACCCCAAATGCCTATATTCATTAATTAGCTAGAAGCTGACATTAATGTATGTTGTACTCACACTATACCATTAAAAAAATAATTAAAAAACAAGATTAGAAAGAGAGAGAGAGATACAGGGGTTCAAAGGCAATCCTATCTATAATTTTAAGGCATACAAGCTTACCCATTCCTGATTATATCATAGGTCACTGACGTAAAATTGTAGGGAGTGGGAGATGCCACACATGTGTCCAGAAATAAGATCAGGTCTGAGTCAGAGCTGTGCAGGATAGCTTCAACAAACAAATTCTGGTTGATATCAACATAGTATGGTGACTCATACACCGGCCATGAGAAGGATGAAGAATGATAAAATGTAAGGTTTACATCATATCTGCCATACTGAGTCTCATTGACTTCAAAATTGTCATTTGCAGTATACATTATGTGTGTCCATGTGTTCTGGAGCATTTTGCAGTGGATGCGCAAGTGAAGATTTCTAGTTCTTGTGATTACGGTACCAGAAGAAGATCCTCTAATAAGATTGGAATAGGTTATTGTATTGTTGTTTCCCTGTTTGACATATAAAATAAAATGCAAAATTAATTAATATAGTCAGGTTTCCTATTATGATTCTAAACTTTGCAATGTTACAGCAATGGGCACAGTAGATCATTATTTCCCAGAAAGTTTACTGCGGAGAAGTCTGAACCTAGTAGTTTCTGTTCTTATCTACACGTAATCTTCAGTGACTACAATGTGGACCTGAGAAAACTACTCACACTACCTGCAGACAGCTAATTAAATGCAACCTGTACAATTCTTTGAACATCAAATGCCTGAAGAATCTGGTCCTGCACAGTATATAAGCTTAAATCTGACCTAAACCACAATTGGTCATACGTAGTACAGGCTTTGAAACCTTTTTAATGACCACACTCAGCTTGGGACTTCAGAAAATGTCAAGTATTTGCTTCCTATAACACTTTATTCTTGGGAAGGTCAATAACAGAGTGAATACTCTGGCAGCAGATGTAGGAAATCTGACTGTTAAAAACCTTATCCCTCAGGAGAGGGAGAGGCAGCCCATAATCACTAGGACAATTCCAGTCTCTCCAGAGTGTAGCTTTCAATTTGGGCTGGTTTTCAAAGTGAGTTCTTTGGCTTGAATTTTTTTACAAACTCACATTATTGGCACATTCAGTCAGAAACCTTTAAAGTCCTACCTCTCTCACTGTGCCGCAGCGGGTGTATGGTATGTCGAATATAACAGACTCTGATGTAACGTTGGGTTTGCAAGAGGGGTCATCCAAGGAGAGTTTCCAAGGAGAGTAGCCTTGTGACTCAAGGTAGTATCTGCTCACAACTGCCTGCATGTGGTCCGGCAAACACAAGAGCTCTAGCAGATGGCAAAGAAAATATGTTACAAGGTCATTGAAATGACTGAAAAAGTTTATACTTTAATAAACAGTATCTTTTGCAGAAGGAGCTCAGAATCCAAACCACAAACTTGCCTCTCCCTGCAAGTATCTCTATCTTTCTACCACAAACCAGGACAAAATGCTACAGATCTGATAAAATACGATGAAATGAGCAATTCGTTGAAGTGGTACAACAAGATTAACAATCGGGGAATTAAGAAATACTTGAGAAGCAGGTTTCTGCTTTAATCATGAACTTACTTGTGCTCTGATCTGCTGGAGTGGAATAATAGTCAGCCTGAAACCCTTTGTATGTGTATCGAGAGTTACTGTAGAATCGGACAGTCAGCAGGTTTGAGGAAGATTCATACCGGCGGTTATAACCAGAACAAAATTTCCCAAGCAGAGGAGAGGTATAGAGTGGCCCATCATAGACTTCCACATAGTCAGACAGGCATCTGCCACCTTCCATCCTGGGGAGACAACATGAATATTTAGTTAAATGCTTCTTTCCACACACCCCCCACCCCCCACCCCCCATTTAATTTTTTTTAACCTCCAATTAACTCTTCAGAGCAAAAGAGTACATGTTACCGATATGACTAGCAAATCTTTGGAACAGAAATTGCAGCTTCCAATTTCTGTCTCATTACATGTCAGCCACATTGTTGACTAAATAAACAAAAATGAATACATTTTTTATCTCAGGTGCACTAAAAGCTGTGAAAAACATTCTTGAAATCAAGCAGCTATCAGTTTTGGAAGTCCAAGGTGAGGATCTCATATATCATCTTCCATGTAATAAATTTTTACTTACTGAACATCTCTAAATGTGAGTATGACACGAAAGTTGTTCTCTACTTCTATTTCCCAAACACAGTTGGCATTGTTTGGATAATTGCTGGGGTAAAATGGACTCTCTAATGTCCCAGATGAAGAGGAAAGCAAGCCTCCACAAGAATAACCTTCTGCAGAAGAAAATAAGAGAAGAAAAATATACACATACACCACTTATGGTAGCTTTTGGAATATGCCTGTGTAGAATTTATAAGGCTAACATTTAGAGGCAGTGACTTCTACCAGCTTCAGTGATCTTTCTATTAGGTTCATGCATCATCTGAATGCAGATTAGGAGATGGTAAACCCACAGAATAGCTTCTACAATGCTGATCTTCAATGTCTGCACTAGCAAGACAGAGTATTTGTCATAGAACTGCACAAGCATTGAGGCCAGACCTCTGGAGGTCAGATGTTCCTTGAAGGAGGAAAAGTCTCAGTTGGTTCACATCTATTACAACTGCTAATGATCAAAGCAGGGCAAAAAAAGGAGTAAATTATTTTGTTTCCGAATAAGAATACTGACAAATATCCAATTCATAAACATGAAGACCTTATGTCACAGTCAAAAAGATTACACAGAGATCAATAGTACCATAATCAAATAACATGAGAATCAAGTCCAAGGAATACGACTCATGCATTTGGGGACAGTTTTCAATACGAGTTCAAACTACTCAGAGAAAAGAGAAATGTGTAAATGGACATCATCTTTGAATTACATTGCAAGTTGGAAAAAACACAAATTTCCTTTAATAAACCTAAAGAAAAAGATGCCTGCGTAGATATCTCTTGTGAGGACTAAGAGTTCTGCGTGTGCAAGAGCTGCCATCGGCAGGACCTTGCATGCCAGTGGAGGAACACAGCAGTTTACCATTGGCACAATGGGACAGGGCAGAGCCTCTGTGCGTTTGCTGAGGACACCGGGCTTAGGGGAGAAGCTGATCTCCCAGAGGGTCCTGCTGCCCTCCTGAGGACCCTGAAGAGGCTGGAGAAATGGGCCAACAGGAACCTCATGCGGTTCAACAAGGACAAATGCCAAGTCTTGCTGCTGGGTAGGAACAACCCCGAGCACCGGTGTGCACTGTGGGCCGCCCAGCTGGGAAGCAGCTCTCCAGAAAAGATTCCAGGCCTACTGCTGGATGGATGCCAAGTGGAACATCAACCAGCAGAGCTTTACCAGGGGTTGACTGGAGAAGGTGACTTCCCCAGTCCCTTCCAAATTCAGCCATCTCAAGGTTGGGTGGTCAGCAGGATGGGCAAGAGAGAAACACACCCTTCAGCGCCTCCACACCTACCTGTGCTCGTTGGCAATGGGGG